>CM033623.1:30966631-31065378 GCA_019453435.1 Rhinogobius similis | reverse complement strand
TAACCCTAACCCTAACCCTAACCCTAACCCTACCCTAACCCTAACCCTAACCCTAACCCTAACCCTAACCCTAACCCTAACCCTAACCCTAACCCTAACCCCACAACCTAACCCCAAACCCATGGCCCTTGCCCTAACCTAACCATTGTGGACTTCAAGCCTAAACCTAACCTTAACCCTAGGACTGAAAATTAATTTTATTTATACCCCTTACCAATTGGACCCCTTGTCTAACCCATTTTTATTTTGTTCCCAGTATTTTAAAATTCAAAAAATGCATTTTTAGAGTTCAGAATGTTTTCTGCTTTTAACATATAATACTTTCACATTTTTGGAAGCTTTTTTAGTTCTTTAAATTCAAATTTTAGTGGTAGCCAATGGGAAGACACCCAGGCCTAAGCCAGAATGCAGAGGGGCGGAGCTTGTGTGGGACTTATAAAAGCCGCACGGGCTCTCCTTCTCTCATTCCTCACGCGGATGCTCACTGTCAGCCACAGAGCCACTGAGATCCGTTGTTTATTTTCAAAAATTGTGTGCGTAGACCTGAAGAAGACTCCGTAGAGTCGAAACGTTGTCAGAGCACACAACCATAACTCAACAATTTTCATTTTGTTTCATTTTATTTTTCTATAAAATAAAAATTACCAAAAAAAACAAATAAACCAGTAAAAACAACAAAAAAATATTGATGAACAAAACAACTGTTTTCAAAACCACATACCCTCGGGGTATGGCGTATGACTGGCCCAAGAGGCGTCAGGACAGCCGTCCTAGACAAACTCTTGGGACACGACCGAAGCCACTACACTGACTAGGAGGGCCAGGAGCACAGGCTGCCACCAGCAGGAGGCAGTCCCCTGTTCCCCTCGGGGCCGGGCAGGTCTACCCAGGTCCTAACCCGCCAGTGCCTCCTCGCTCAGTGGGCCCCGACACCGGGAGAGCCGGGGAGCCACGTATGCCTTCTGTCACGGACGGGGACCTCCACGTGGCCGCTGGGACCCCGCCAGAAACCCGCAGTATGAACCGGCAGACCCTGCAATGGGAAAACTCATTAGAAAAATACATTCACTCCTTAAAATGGCTCACCATCTGCAGAATGTCTCACCTCTTCCAGAGCAGCCAGGCCCTCGTGGCATCATGAGGACAGTTGACAACTTGTCCACCTTCATTAAACCAGCTTCCCCTACAAATAAAACAACAGATTTTATTAGAGCAAATGCCCAGAATTGGGGTCACACTACTCTGCTCATCCTCCAAGATCACTACACGGAGGGTATAGATGTGCTGTTGACTGAGCTGGAGTCTGAACTGCCTGATGACTGGGAGCAGGCATTTGAGATTGCAGTCAGATGGGCTAGGAGAAACCTACCCCATATCTCACAAGACGTGATTGACCACATTGAAGCACAACTCATGTCTTACACAAACATACAACGTCACACCACACAAACAGAGTACCCACCTTTAAGTACAGAACAACAAAAGTCACAGAGGTCAAAGCCTCGTGTCCGCTTTGCACCAAACGTGACCAAGCCCTCTACTCACGCCCGTAAAAAACATCAGTTTTTTTTCACCACGGCACCCACTGTGGAAACTCAAACAGCCCTAGAAACACAAGCATTAATACACCCACTACCAGCACCTACGGTTACACCACAGCCCCCTCCAGCTCAAACACCTACACTGCCCCTTGCAGTCCCAGTACAGACACTCCCTCCTATACAACAGCCACAACAACAGAGGAGGAGTGACAGAACCAACACTGTCAGTACCAACACTGTTAGTACCATGACTTCACCAGCAGAGGGCGGACCACCTGACCCAGGGGAAGGAGAGCAAGAGCTTAGCCCTGTGCTCTTCAGCACCCGGAGACAGCCCCTCTGGAGCCTAGACCTAGACGTGTAACACGCAGACGTCTTCCAAATGTCGTCCCACAGAGTCTCTTTGACACGGAATTGTCAGTAATTACGGCAGCTCCACTCACACCTCCTGCCAACAGCCCAATGACCGCACCAGTACAGGACACAACTCCTGTCCTCATTCCGACTGCAGTCCCCACACAGGGCCAGGGAATGACCACTCAGACAGAGGTGGGAGACTCCACCCCACCTCCTGCCCAGCCACTGGTTGACCTACAAGAAACGACAGTTAATCAGGCCTTTACTCCAAGGGGTAACTGGGGTTCACCTACAGACGCAGAACTTACCACCTTTGTCGCGTCACCTAGTGGACCCAAATTCAGACCCACTAGACATATGAACTCCAACCGGAAGTTAGTGGACTGGACTCTCACTGTGGAAAAGAAGTGGCTCATCCTAGGTGATTCCAACGTAGCCAGGATCCCACCTCATGTTTTTCCAGACCTACAGATTGAGAGCTTCCCTGGGGCCAATTTCAGACATGCACAGGCACTGATTCAGAAAGCCACCATCACTTCTCAGCCCCAAAAGGTCATCCTCTCGTTTGGCATTAACTGTAGAAATCAAAAAATAAAAGAAACCACAATTAAACAAGTACAGGCAGCTGTCAGGAGTGCAAAGAGACGCTTTCCTCATGCTGAAATTTGGGTCCCACTTCTAAATTACTCCGACTCACTCTCAGAGTCTGAGAAGCTGGCTATACACACACTCAATGAGTACATAAAACGGAACATACCTTACATCCCACACCTGCCCAAAACTCAGTTTGTCACAAAAGCAGACCACGTTCACTGGACTTCCGGCTCAGCACGTGACATGTTGGCCCACTGGGCACAGGCTTTAAACTTCCAAGCCCCGTGAGCCTGCCACCGGAGGGGCAGACAACTACGGGACCTCTTTGGACACAG
This sequence comes from Rhinogobius similis, assembly GCA_019453435.1. Classification (NCBI taxonomy): domain Eukaryota; kingdom Metazoa; phylum Chordata; class Actinopteri; order Gobiiformes; family Gobiidae; genus Rhinogobius; species Rhinogobius similis. The sequence goes on along the minus strand of CM033623.1, from coordinate 31,062,551 downwards.
AACGTCATTGTTCTGGCTCCAAACTTCTCCTTACTCCGGCCCAAACCCGGGTGTTGAACAGGGGTTTGACCTTTACTCCAACCACTAACCTGAGAAAACATCAAAAAATGGAATTAGAATTTGACTTGCAGACTTACCACAGACGTGTACAGTGGGCCACCTACTTTAACAACAGGACGGCTCGGGGCCCAGCACGACCCTTCAGACTAGCTTCCACATGGACTCCACTCCTTAGACCGTCTTCCTCCAGAAGTCCCTTTTCTGATCAAAAAGACAGAAAGGACTTAGAGGAACATTATAGATGGCAGGAAGAAAAGTCCAACCTCACAGAGGAAGAAAAAGGAGCCCTTGTTGAACTGACTAAAAACAAACATATTGTCATCAAACCTGCGGATAAGGGCAGTGCTGTGGTCATCCTCAGCCGTGAATTGTACATCCAGGAGGCCAGCAGACAACTTAATGATACAAAATATTATATTAAATTAAAAGGGCCTATCTATATAAATACAGTCCCAATAGTCCATAAGATATTAGGATTCATTATATGATAAACATTTTATTGATAGTAGGCAGAGAGCTTACCTTAAAGGTGACCAGGAACCTCGACCACGGAGATTTTACATCCTCCCTAAAATACATAAAGCAACAGACAAGTGGACTATACCCAATGTGTTGCCACCGGGCCGGCCTATCGTATCTGACTGTGGGAGTGAGACTTACCACACGACGAATACATTGAACATTTTCTTTTTCCACTCTCTGTCCTACATCCTGCTTATGTGAAAGACACTTACCACTTCCTGTCCATGGTGAGAGACATGAGAGTGCCTTCGGACGCTTTCTTTTTCACCATGGATGTGGACTCCTTATACACCAACATTGATATACCTGCAGGAATTAAAACAGTGTCGGAAGTGTTCCTACGTCACCCTGACCCAGCTAGACCTGACCAGGAGCTACTCCAACTATTAGAAATCAATCTGACCAAGAATGATTTTGAGTTTAATGGAGAGTTCTACTTACAAATTAAAGGTACAGCAATGGGAAAACGGTTTGCCCCCTCTTATGCAAATATTTTCATGGCCAGCTGGGAGGAGAAGGCCCTAGCAGCATGTGACAAAAAGCCTCTTTATTATTTACGTTACTTGGATGACATTTTGGCATTTGGACTTATTCGAACAGGACTTTATGACCTTATTGACCACACTGGACATCATGGACCCTCAATCAAACTGAAACACGTACTGACTCAGGAATCCATTGATTTCCTAGACGTCACCATTTCAAGGGACCTGACTTTGACAAAACACACACATTCAGCACTAAAGTGTATTTTAAGGAAACAGACACCCATGCACTACTACACAAAAATAGCTTTCATCCAAAACACACATTCAGGGGCCTGGTATGTTCACAACTGACCAGATTCAAAAGGATTTGCTCCCATCGCGAGGACTTTTCGACTGCAGTCCATCTCCTGTTTCAGGCTTTAAGACGGAGAGGCTACTCCAGAAGTTTCTAAGATCTTGCCTTAAAACCTTTGAAGGAAACACAAAAGAGAAGTCAGACCAACTAATGATCCCTTTGATCACCAAATTTTCCACAATTAGTACTAGGTTACACCGCATCTTCAAACAAAATTATAGGTCGTTTATTTTTGAGCAGGGCTTATTGCAGACCCACAGGGTCATCTCGGCCCACCGACGAAACCCGAATTTAAAAGATTACTTGGTTAGAGCCAGATTACCCAGCCTGACACCCAGCACCAAAATCAGTTCCATGACTGGAGTGTTCACTAACAGACTGTTTATTAAAAATAGAAATACACAAATCATTTATAAGATCCAACAAAAATTTGATTCTCATTCTTCTAATATTGTGTACCTCATTTATTGCTCCGCGTGTCACATACAGTACGTGGGTGAGACCAGAAACAGCTTGGCTCTCCGCATGACACAACATAGATACAACATAACCAACCAGGTAAACACCACAACACCGTTTGTGAGGCATTTCATTCTGCACGGCCTTCAGGCGGTCAGAATGGTAGGCCTACAAAGCAACTCCTCCTGGACGGACCTTGAAAGGAAAAAGCAAGAGAGAAAGTGGATTATGTTACTGGACACAATGGAACCATTAGGACTCAACGTTAAATACAACTGACGGACTTACCTCTATACAGACCCCTGACCCTAACCCTAACCATTCGGATTCTCGTCTAAACCTAACCCTAGCCCTAGGACTGAAAATTAATTTTATTTATACATCCTACACAGATCCCTGGCCCTAACCCTAACCATTCGGAGGCCTTGCCTAAACCTAACCAGGACTCGGGACTTAACATTATTTCATTTGTACATCCTACACAGGACCCTCACACTAACCCTAACCAAATGGACCCCTTGCCTAACCCTAACCCTAACCCCCCTAACCCTAACCCTAACCCAGGTCCTAACCCCTAACCCTAACCCTAACCCCCCTAACCCTAACCCTAACCCTAACCCTAACCCTAACCCTAACCCCTAACCCTAACCCTAACCCTAACATTATTTCATTTGTACATCCTACACAGGACCCTCACACTAACCCTAACCAAATGGACCCCTTGCCTAACCCTAACCCTAACCCCCCTAACCCTAACCCTAACCCTTACCCTAACCCTTACCCTAACCCTAACCCTAACCCTAACCCTAACCCTAACCCTTACCCTAACCCTAACCCTTACCCTAACCCTTACCCTAACCCTAACCCCCTAACCCTTACCCTTACCCTAACCCTAACCCTAACCCTAACCCTTAACCCTTACCCTAACCCTAACCATTCGGACTTCTCGCCTAAACCTAACCTTAACCCTAGGACTGAAAATTAATTTTATTTATACATCCTACACAGGACCCTCACACTAACCCTAACCAATTGGACCCCTTGTCTAACCCATTTTTATTTAATTGTTCCCAGTATTTTAAAATTCAAAAAATGCATTTTTAGAGTTCAGAATGTTTTCTGCTTTTAACATATAATACTTTCACATTTTTGGAAGCTTTTTTAGTTCTTTAAATTAAAATTTTAGTGGTAGCCACTGGGAAGACACCCAGGCCTAAGCCAGAATGCAGAGGGGCGGAGCTTGTGTGGGACTTATAAAAGCCGCACGGGCTCTCCTTCTCTCATTCCTGACGCGGATGCTCACTGTCAGCCGCAGAGCCACTGAGATCCGTTGTTTATTTTCAAAAATTGTGTGCGTAGACCTGAAGAAGACTCCGTAGAGTCGAAACGTTGTCAGAGCACACAACCATAGCGCTACTTTTTTCATTTTTATTTTTTATTTTTCTATAAAAAAATATAAAAATTACAAAAAAACAAATAAACCAGTAAAAACAACAAAAAAATATTGATGAACAAAACAACTATTTTCAAACCCACATACCCTCGGGGTATGGCGTATGACTGGCCCAAGAGGCGTCAGGACAGCCGTCCTAGACAAACTCTTGGGACACGACCGGGAGCCACTACACTGACTAGGAGGGCCAGAGCACAGGCTGCCACCAGCAGGAGGCAGTCCCCTGTTCCCCCTCGGGGACGGGCAGTCTACCCAGGTCCTAACCCTAACTAACCCTAACCCTAACTAACCCTAACCCTAACTAACCCTAACCCTAACCCTAACCCTAACCCCTAAACCTAACCCTAACCCTAACCCTAACCCTAACCCTAACCCTAACCCTAACCCTAACCCTAACCCTAACCCCTAACCCTAACCCCTAACCCTAACCCCTAACCCTAACTTGGCACGGGGTGAGACCGGTGCATTGTCGGTCCCCAGGAGGGGATGGACTTCCCATAACTATAGTCCTAACCCTGACCCTGACCCTGACCCTGCTGCTGATCAAACCCTGCAGCTGTTCAGACCCTGCAGCTGTTCATACCCTGCTGCTATTCAGACCCTGCTGCTGTTCAGACCCTGCAGCTGTTCAGACCCTGCTGCTATTCAGACCCTGCTGCTGTTCAGACCCTGCAGATGTTCAGACCCTGCTGCTGATCAAACCCTGCAGCTACTCAGACCCTGCAGCTGTTCAGACCCTGCAGCTGTTCAGGCCCTGCAGCTGTTCAGACCCTGCTGCTATTCAGACCCTGCTGCTGTTCAGACCCTGCTGCTGTTCAGACCCTGCTGCTAATCAGACCCTGCTGCTGTTCAGACCCTGCAGATGTTCAGACCCTGCTGCTGATCAAACCCTGCAGCTACTCAGATCCTGCAGCTGTTCAGACCCTGCAGCTGTTCAGGCCCTGCAGCTGTTCAGACCCTGCAGCTGTTCAGGCCCTGCAGCTGTTCTGGGGTTTGTGTTTCGTGTCTGAACCTGAGTCACAAACAGGTCTGAACACGGACCACAGAACTAAACCAGGATTAGACCTGGACTAGACCAGGACTAAACCAGGACTACACCAGGACTAGACCAGGACTAGACCAGGACTAGACCTGGACTAAACCAGGACTACACCAGGACTAAACCAGGAGTAAACCAGGACTAGTCCAGGTCTGTTTATCCTTCCTGAGCCACGTCAAAGCTCCAAACAGACGCTCTCTCTGTGCTGCCCCCCCTCCCCTCTCTCGCCCCCTCCCTCTCTCTCCCCTCTCTCTCTCTCCCTCCCCCTCTCTCTCTCCCTCTCTCCCCTCCCCTCTCTCTCTCTCTCCCCCTCTCTCTCTATCTCCCTCCCCCTCTCTCTCTCTCCCTCCCCCCCTCTCTCTCTCTCTCACTCCTCCCCTCTCTCTCTCTCTCTCTCTCTCTCTCTCTCTCTCTCTCTCCTCTCTCTCTCTCTCCCCTCTCTCTCTCCCTCCTCCCCTTCTCTCTCCCTCCTCCCCCTCTGTCTCCCTCCCCCTCTCTCTCCCCCCCTCCCCCTCTCTCTCTCTCTCTCACCCCTCCCCCTCTCTCTCCCTCTCTCCCCCCCCCTCTCTCTCTCTCTCTCTCTCTCTCTCTCCCTCCTCCCCCTCTCTCTCCCTCCCCCTCTCTCTCCCTCCCCCACTCTCTCTCTCTTCTTCAAAACTGAAGCCGATTCTTTTTCTGAACCAACTTTTACTTTGAAACAACGACTGGATTTCCTTTTGTTTGTGAAAAGACCTTGGATTTTTTCAGAGGCAGGTAAGAACTAAACCAGGACTAAACCAGGACTAAACCAGGACTAAACCAGGACTAAACCAGGACTAAACCAGGACTAAACCAGGACTAAACCAGGACTAAACCAGGTCTAAACCAGGACTAAACCTGGACTAAACCTGGACTAAACCAGGACTAAACCAGGTCTAAACCAGGACTAAACCAGGACTAAACCAGGACTAAACCTGGACTAAACCAGGTCTAAACCAGGACTAAACCAGGACTAAACCAGGTCTAAACCAGGTCTAAACCTGGACTAAACCTGGACTAAACCAGGACTAAACCAGGACTAAACCAGGACTAAACCAGGTCTAAACCAGGTCTAAACCTGGACTAAACCTGGTCTAAACCAGGACTAAACCAGGACTAAACCAGGACTAAACCTGGACTAAACCAGGTCTAAACCAGGACTAAACCAGGACTAAACCTGGACTAAACCTAGACCAAACCTGGACTAAACCAGGGTCCAGGGTCTGACCAGACTTTGTTGTTGCAGAGAAAGGGGAGCAGATAAATCCAGACCTCGGAGCTCGGACGGGACATGGGTGAGTCCAGATCTCAAACGATTCTTCACGATTATCAGTGAAGTCCTCGAGTTTGTGAAAAGAAACGCTAAAATCAAAAGTGATAAAAACAGAAAATGGAAAAGCACATTTAGGTTTGCTTTTTAGGAGCAAAGATTGATTAGAAATAATAACATGAATAATAGTCTGTGTTTGTGTAAAAACCTCAGCCGGAGTTTAAACGGTTAATCAGACGTGAAACTTTAAACGTGTTTGAGCCGCAGCGAGTTCAGTTTGACGTGAAGTTCAACACCTCGACTCAGAATGTGCTGCTGGAGCTGGACGCCCGAAAGGCTCAACACGACCTCCAGGACGGAGGAAGGTGGCTCGTCTAGAGAGAGACATGAGGAACAGTTAATCTGGTCCAGGCAGATCCAGGTCTACGGGGTCAGGGTGAGATGAGGCAGTGTCCTCGAGGGAAGTAGAGAAAGAGAAAAAACATGTGAACAGCAACGAACAGACCACAGTTGAACTAAAATGTTAAATGTTGTTGATAAAGTAGAAGAAGCAGAGTCCAGTGTGAGCTCAGACTCCTCCAGCACAGTAGGGGGCAGCAGAGGACAGAGGGGGAGGAGCCTGTGCCTCTTTAACATGAACAGGAGCTCCGCCTCCTGCTGAGCTTTTACAGACTCTAGGACCAACAATAGTCCACATTTAGAGTCCAGGCTCTGTTTGATGGGACTCTACTGTCACAGCTTTGAGTCGATGGGACCATATCATTTATGGCTTTATAGTTCAGGGGGAGGAGCTTAAATGTGACTCTAAACTCCACAGGAGCCAGTGAGGAGCCTCTAACACCGGCGTCATGTGCTGCTTCTTCTAGTTCTGTTGATCATCTTGCTGTTGACCAATGACTGTTTCATTGTCTCTCACTGAAGAAACTGCTGTTGTGATTTTGTTTCAAAAATAAATGGAGCTGAGCCTCAGGGCGTTCCTCCAGCAGCCGCTCTGCTCCACTTTGTATTTACCTCTGACACTTTAATGTGAGTAAAACGACAGTGTTAGCTTCACAAAGAGACACAGACGGCTGGAGTTTTATAAATCAGACCAAGTGATGAGAGGAACTTTAAAAACAGTTACATTTATTGTTAGGATCCACACGAGTCTCTTCAAAGCTTTTAAACCTCGTCTCAACAAAAGCAGTGACTGTAGAGCTCTGCCGTGTGAACGTTCAGACTCATTCATTTAAGGCAAGATGGAACATGAAACTCCTCTGACGCTTTCACTGACAAACAAAGACTTTGTCCAACGGAAACAGAAAGAGACATCTGCAGCTAAAGTTTCTACAGTTTACTCCAAAACTTAAATATGTTCTCAATATATTTTACAAAAACAGTGTCATATTTTTATACAAAACAATCAATCATGTAATAGTTGTGTCAGTATTTTACAGAACCAGACAGGATAATGACGGTGCACGTGAGAATGACAGGTTTAGGTTGTAATTACACAGCGGTTGATGCTTCCAGGAGCAGTTTGAGGCGGGTTTAAGACGAATGCCACAATTGGTGTGAAATTAAACTTTTCTTTTGCTTTTATAAAACGGTGAGCTGTGACTTTGTGAGTAAAGTTTGTCTGTGAATATTCAGACGTCCATGTTCTGTCTTTTCTTATGTTTTTACACAGACCTGTGGAACCATGCAGGTGTTCAGGGCCATGCAGCTGTTCAGAGCCATGCAGCTGTTCAGGACCATGCAGGTGTACAGAGCCATGCAGCTGCTCAGGACCATGCAGCTGATCAGGACCATGCAGCTGTACAGAGCCATGCAGCTGCTCAGAACCACAGCCTCAGAGACTTTGAACAGGTTCGGACTCGTTCTGACAAATGAAACCTTTGGGCTGAAACTGATCTGAGCTTCACGACAAAAACAAAGCACAGAAAACACATCTTTAAATCGTCTTAAACGTGTCGTCTGTGGGTCGTTTGATCCAACATTTTCAGTTCAAACGTCCTTTTCCCTCTTTAGAAGGTCAGTCCAGATTATTGCTTGAATTAGTGTTTTCCGTTTCTTTCTCCACCAAACGTTCCAAAGACATGTATTTCTTGTGTCCTCGCATGAGGCCCACTGAGACCAGTGTCAAAAGCACATGGTAATGATGGGCCAAATGGGTCACAGTTTGTCCAGCTGTTAGAGTTTCCCTGTGAATAATGAGCACTTTGAGCATGATTCATTCTTCCTACAGAACTCCCTCCAAACGGGACACTTTGTTGTTCTCCGTGTGACGCACAAATACTGTGTGTCCCCTTTTCATGTACTGTGGCCCACATTACCCTCTGTGTGTGTACTGTGGCCCACATTACCTTCTGTGTGTGTACTGTGGCCCACATTACCCTCTGTGTGTAATGTGGGATTTTAGTTTTTATTATTTAGTTTTTATTTTTCTCTTCAGTTGTGACAAGACTCAAATATTTTATTCGTCTCCAGCCGTTTGCCGACAGATTCTCAGGCTGTATTTGTATCTTGTTTGGTTAAAATGACATGATTTTTCCCGTTTCATGTTTTTAAAATTGCTGCTGCAGCTTGTTTCTTTCTTCGTCTTCTTCCACTTATCCGGGGCCGGGTCGCGGGGGCAGCAGTCTAAGCAGACTTCCCTTACCCCAGACACTTCCTCCAGCTCCTCCGGGGGGATCCTGAGGCGTTCCCAGGCCAGCCGAGAGACATAGTCCCTCCAGCGTGTCCTGGGTCTACCCTGGGGCCGCCTCCCAGTGGGACACGCCCAGAACACCTCCTGAGGGAGGCGTCCAGGAGGCTCCTGAACAGATGCCCGAGCCTCAGCTGCTCCTCTCGACGTGAAGTCCTTTGGGTCATTACCCAGAGCTCATGACCAGGTGAGGGAGGAACGTAGATTGAGGTAAATCCAGAGCTTTGTCTTTGGACTCAGCTCTTTCTTCACCACAACGGTCCGATACAGAACCACATCACTGCAGACGCTGCACCGATCTGTCAACCTCACGCTCCATCCTTCCCTCACTCGTGAACAAGACCCCGAGATACTTGAACTCCTCCACTTGAGGCAAGGACTCCCCACCCAGAGAGGGAGAGACACCTTTTTCCGGTCGAGAACCATGGCCTCGGATTTGGAGGTGCTGATCCTCATCCCAGCCGCTTCACACTCGGCTCAAACCGTCCCAGAGCTGCAGGTCCTGGTTTGAAGAAGTATCAGGACGACATCATCTGCAAACAGCAGAGATGATCCTGTGGTTCCCAAACCGGACGCCCTCCAGGCCCTGACTGCGCCTAGAAATTCTGTCCATAAAAACTATGAACAGAACCAGTGACAAAGGGCAGCCCTGGCGGAGTCCAACATGCACTGAACAGGTCTGACTTACTGCCGGCAGCACAGCTCCTGCTCCGGTCGTACAGGGACCAGACGACCCTGAGTAAAGGGCCCCGGACCCCATACTCCCAGAGCACCCCCCACAAGGCGCCCCGGGGCACACGGTCGAATGCCTTCTCCAGATCCACAAAGCACATGTGACTGAGGTAAACTCCCATGAACCCTCGAGCACCCGATGGAGAGTCTAGAGCTGGTCCAGTCCACGACCAAAACCACAGGCTCCTCCTGAATCCGAGGTTCGACTATCGGTCAGATTCTCCTCCAGTCCCTGGAATAGACCTTACCGGGGAGGAGTGTGATCCCCTGTGGTTAGAACACACCCTCTGGTCCCCCTTCTTACACAGAGGGATCACCACCCCGGTCTGCCAGTCCAGAGGTACCGTCCCAGACCAAGGCCAAGACAGTCCCACAACATCCAGAGACTTAAGATACTCCACCCCCGTTGCCACCAAGGAGCCAACAACCTCAGTGACTTCAGTCTGGGTGATGGATAAGTCCGCCTCCAAATCCCAAGTCTCTGCTTCCTCCTCGGAAGACTTGACAGTGGGATTGAGGAGATCCTCAAAGTATTCCTTTCACCGTCCGACAACATCCCCAGTTGAAGTCAACAGCTCTCCACCCGCACCGTAAACGGTGTTGGTGAAGCACTGCTTCCCCCTCCTGAGGCGATGGACGGTTTGTTTGAGGCCGGAATTTCTTTGAGGCCGACCGATAGTCCTCCTCCATGGCCTCCCCGAACTCCTCCCAGCTCTGAGTTTTTGCCTCTGCGACAGCCCGGGCGCTTGACCTGCCTGTATCTGTCAGCTGCTTCAGGAGTCCCACAAGCCAACAAGGCCTGATAAGACTCCTTCTTCAGCCTGACGGCGTCTCTTACTTCCGGTGTCCACCACCGGGTTCAGGGATTGCCGCCGCGACAGGCACCAGAGACCTTGCGACCACAGCTACGAGCCGCCCATCGACACTGGAGGTCGAGAACATGGTCCACTCGGACTCAATGTCCCCAGCCTCCCCCGGGATCTGGGAGAAGTTCTCCCGGAGGTGTGAGTTGAAGACCCTGCTGACAGAGGGCTCTGTCAGACATTCCCAGCAGACCCCCACGATACACTCGGGCCTGCCAAGTCTGTCCAGCTTCCTCCCCCGCCAGCGGATCCAAGTCCAATAACTCAACACCGCTCGGGTTCAGATCGGGGGGCCGTTCCTCCTCTTTCCAGGTGTCACTGTCATTGCCCACGTTGAATTCCCCCAGTAGGCCCGTAGGCCACCACAACAGTGAGAGACCTGTCCCCGACCCGAAGGCGCAGGGACGCGACCCTCTCGTTTAAACTCCAACACGTGGAGCTGAGCTGTGGGGCTCTGAGCCCACACCAGCCCGCCGCCGCTCCCTCCGGGCAACGCCAGAGAAATGGAGCGTCCAGCCCCTCTCGAGGAGACGGGCTCCAGAGCCCGGGCTGTGCTGGAGGTGAGGCCAACTATATCTAGTCGGAAGCGCTCGACCTCCCACACGAGCTCAGGCTGCTCCCCATCGAGGTGACGTTCCATGTCCCCAGAGCTAGTTTCTGTGTCCAGAGAGCTGGTCGTCGAGGCCCCTGCCTTCGACCGCTGCCCGGATCTCTCAGCAGCGGCCCTTCATGGATCCTCCCGCAGGTGGCGGACGGCCCCACGTCGCACCTTCAGGCTGTGCCCGGCCCTGTGGGGAAAAGGCCCGGCCACCAGACGCTCGCCGTCAAGCGCCTACTCCAGGCCTGGCTCCAGGGTGGGGCCCCGGTGACGCCAATCCGGGCGACGTAACTGGTCTCGTTGGTTGACTCGTCATAAAGGGCTTCTGAACCACTGTTGGTCTGACCCGTCACCCAGGACCTGTTTGCCAGGGGTGACCCTCCAGGGGCATGAAGCCCCGGACAACAAAGCTCCAGGATCATTCGGGTACTCAAACCCCTCCACCACGTTAAGGTGGCGGTTCAAGGAGGGGTTTGTTTCTTTCTGATTGTCCAAACTTATTCCACTCTCATGATATTTATTCTTGGTAAAGAGCATTTTAATGGTTTCTTCAGAGGTCAGATTTTATTTTTTTTTTAATTTCCTGGTGCTTTTGGGGATTCTTTTTCTTGTCGTGTTCAGCCTCCGGTTGTTTTAGTTTGTTCTGCAGGTCATTTGTGTTTTCTGCTGTTTCTTTTGCCAAATGCCACGGCAACAATTTGGCTCGTCAAGAACTGCTTTGGCTGCAGCCGACCGTCTGTGCTGCAATCCTGCACCTGTCAATCATCTGTGGTGCAATCCAGCACCTGTCAATCATCTGTGGTGCAATCCAGCACCTGTCAATCATCTGTGGTGCAATCCTCTGGCACTTTCTCAGTTTTTTGTCCAGAGGTTGCGCTGTAAAAGTCATTTATGTAAACTGTATTAAAATGACACTTGTGCTTTTGTCTTTTATGTCTGACTCTGGTCTCCATGGCGACCTGCCTTCCGTTGCCGTGGTTACCGCATTCTGCAGCATCTGAGCGACTTGAAGAAGGAGAACTTCAGCCTCAAACTCAGGATCTACTTCCTCGAAGAGAAAGTCCAAGACCAGAGCCCGGACCCAGACCTGAGCCGGACCGTGAGTACCAGGCCCAGACCGGGACCTGACCCAGACCAAGACCCAGACCAAGACTAGGACTTGACCCAGACCCAGACCCAGACCCAGACCCAGACCCAGACCCAGACCCAGACCAGGACCTGACCCCAACTAGGACCAGGACTTTGCCCAGACCAACACTAAGACCAGGACCTGATCAAGATCAATGCGACGAGTGGCCCCTGTCCAGGGTGTCCCTGTCTAAGGCCCAAAGTCACAGGGACAGGCTCCCGCGACCCCAAACGGGCACAAAATGGCTGCTGTCCAGTGTGGAGCATGCGCCGCGTCTCTTTTCCTTCATCTGCGGCGTCTCACACTTTTGGCCAAAAGCATCTGCAGCAGATGCTAAAAAACAACTGGACATCAATCCGTGGGAGATTATTGAAGTGTGATGTTTGACTTGTAATTTGTGTTTTTGTTTGATTTGTAAAGTAAAATCCTGTCTCTGTTCATTATTTTGTGTAGAACATTGAGCTGAACGTTGAGCTGCAGAGTCTGAAGAACGAGCTGGAGGAGAAAGATCAGCTTCTGCGTCGGACTCTGTGAGTTATTTTTATATTTATGTTCAAATATCAAAAATATAAACCATGAATCTGAGCTTCCTCATCCACCAGAGACTCAGCTCTGAAAGAACAGCTTCTGCATCAAGTTCTGTTTTCTCTTCGATCTTAAACTCTAAATGTCACAGTGAGACGGCTCCCTCTAGAGGCGAGTCACTGAAACTACAGTGTGCTCAGTGCTGCCCCCGACTGGATCAAACTCATGTTTACACAACGATGTTACATCACTCTTTCGGTGCGTTCACCTGCAGAGCGTCCAAACGTACCCAACGGCCCGCGTTTGACACCCGTTCACCGCATTCGCCCGTTCACCGCATTCGCCCGTTCACCGCATTCGCCCGTTCACCGCATCCGCCCGTTCACCGCATCCGCCCGTTCACCGCATCCGCCCGTTCACCACATTCGCCCGTTCACCGCATCCGCCCGTTCACCACATTCGCCCGTTCACCTCCCATTAAAACATTTAGAACCTGGTGTAATTTTCCACAGCGCCACAGCGGAGCTCTGGTCCAATCAGAATGCAGAGGAGCAGCAAAGTAGAGATGAAGCCACCAATCAGGTTCAAGAGTCTCTGGAGCTCCGCCTCCAGCAGCTGCAGCAGGTTTGGTTCATGAATATTCAGTTAGAATAAAAATACGTCCAAAAGCAGAGGTTTGATTGAAGTGTTTGTGTTTCAGGAGCTGGAGCAGCAGCGTCAGAGTGAGAGCTCTCTGCAGCATCTGCACAAACAAGCTCTGCAGCTCAAGGACAGGTCCAAAAACTAGTCTAACTCTAAAGTCTAACTCTAAAGTCTAACTCTAAAGTCTAACACTAAAGTCTAACACTAAAGTCTAACACTAAAGTCTAACTCTAAAGTATAACTCTAAAGTCTAACTCTAAAGTCTAACACTAAAGTCTAACACTAAAGTCTAACTCTAAAGTATAACTCTAAAGTCTAACTCTAAAGTATAACTCTAAAGTCTAACACTAAAGTCTAACTCTAAAGTCTAACTCTAAAGTCTAACTCTACAATTTAACACTACAGTCTAACACTGAAGTCTCAATGTGCATGTTCGATGTGTGTGTTCGGTTCAATGTGATGCGTGTGTCCGGTGCATGTTCTCGGTGCATGTGCTTGATGTGTCCGGTGCATGTTCTCGGTGCGTGTGCTTGACGTGTGTGATGCGTGTGTTTGATGCATGTTCTCGGTGCGTGTGCTTGATGTGTGTGATGCGTGTGTCCGGTGCATGTTCTCGGTGCGTGTGCTTGATGTGTGTGATGCGTGTGTTTGATGCATGTTCTCGGTGCGTGTGCTTGATGTGTGTGATGCGTGTGTCCGGTGCATGTTCTCGGTGCATGTGCTTGATGTGTGTGATGCGTGTGTTTGATGCATGTTCTCGGTGCGTGTGCTTGATGTGTGTGATGCGTGTGTCCGGTGCATGTTCTTGGTGCATGTGCTTGATGTGTCCGGTGCATGTTCTCGGTGCGTGTGCTTGATGTGTGTGATGCGTGTGTCCGGTGCATGTTCTCGGTGCGTGTGCTTGATGTGTGTGATGCGTGTGTTTGATGCATGTTCTCGGTGCGTGTGCTTGATGTGTGTGATGCGTGTGTCCGGTGCATGTTCTCGGTGCATGTGCTTGATGTGTGTGATGCGTGTGTTTGATGCATGTTCTCGGTGCGTGTGCTTGATGTGTGTGATGCGTGTGTCCGGTGCATGTTCTCGGTGCGTATGCTTGATGTGTGTGTCCGGTGCATGTTCTCGGTGCATGTGCTTGATGTGTGTGATGCGTGTGTTTGATGCATGTTCTCGGTGCGTGTGCTTGATGTGTGTGATGCGTGTGTTTGATGCATGTTCTCGGTGCGTGTGCTTGATGTGTGTGATGCGTGTGTCCGGTGCATGTTCTCGGTGCATGTGCTTGATGTGTCCGGTGCATGTTCTCGGTGCGTGAGCTTGATGTGTGTGATGCGTGTGTTTGATGCATGTTCTCGGTGCGTGTGCTTGATGTGTGTGATGCGTGTGTCCGGTGCATGTTCTCGGTGCGTATGCTTGATGTGTGTGATGCGTGTGTCCGGTGCATGTTCTCGGTGCATGTGCTTGATGTGTGTGATGCGTGTGTTTGATGCATGTTCTCGGTGCGTGTGCTTGATGTGTGTGATGCGTGTGTCCGGTGCATGTTCTTGGTGAGTGTGCTTGACGTGTTCCAGGTGACGTGCAGTTTTGTTGTTGACCAAGACTCTGTCCAAAACTTTAACCCTTTGTCCAACTTTTACAAACAAAACATAAGTTTGTCAAACTTTAATCTTCAACTTGGAACATTCAGACTCAGAAAAAGGCTAGACTTATTCTGTTTTTGTTTTTTGTTTTTTTAGAGAGATTTTTGAACTTACCTCAGAGAAAGTCCAACTGCAGCAGAAGGTTCAGGAGCTCAACTCTGCTCTGAGGAAGAGGCCTCACTCGCCACAGGTGAGAACTACTGCCATATGTACTACAGAGTATGTACTACAGAGTATGTACTACAGAGCACTGCCATATGTACTACAGAGTATGTACTACAGAGTATGTACTACAGAGTACTGCCATATGTACTACAGAGTATGTACTACAGAGTATGTACTACAGAGTACTGCCATATGTACTACAGAGTATGTACTACAGAGTATGTACTACAGAGTATGTACTACAGAGTATGTACTACAGAGTACTGGCATATGTACTACAGAGTATGTACTACAGAGTACTGCCATATGTACTACAGAGTATGTACTACAGAGTACTGGCATATGTACTACAGAGTATGTACTACAGAGTATGTACTACAGAGTATGTACTACAGAGTATGTACTACAGAGTATGTACTACAGAGTATGTACTACAGAGTACTGGCATATGTACTACAGAGTATGTACTACAGAGTACTGCCATATGTACTACAGAGTATGTACTACAGAGTACTGGCATATGTACTACAGAGTATGTACTACAGAGTATGTACTACAGAGTACTGGCATATGTACTACAGAGTATGTACTACAGAGTACTGTGATACTGTGATTCCGGCTCTCAGACGAGTCTCTGCTCCTCTGTGCTGTCTGTCTGTTTTGTTTCTTGTCTCATACTTTTATTCTTTTTTGATTCACTTCTTGCTGGACTCATAAACATTGGAAGTGGATCTGATGATTCTCTGGTCTCTGAGTGCGATTTTTTCCCATAAGAAGGATGCACCGAGAGAATCCACTGGCCCTGACGGGACTTTTGCGGCAGCTACAGGCGGGACGCCTGGAACAACTGGCAGGTTCTGTGTCTGGAAGTTCTGTCCATGGAGGACGTTGAGGACTTCATTATTTTGGACTCTTGACAGTGGGGTTCCTGCTTATTGGTCTGGGCTCTGCCTTAAACTATCGCAAAATAAAAAAATCGCAAAAGACAGCAGCCTTTAAAGCAACCCAGCAGCTGTCTGTGAAATTAAAGAGCACTTCTGTGACGAGAGCAGCTGAAGGAATTAGAACAGAGAGGCACAGCTGTGCCCTGATCTTATCCTCAGTCCTGCTCCAAGGCCAAGGCCACGGAACTTTCACCAAAACATCTCTTCGCCTTCTACCCCAACCCCCCGTCTGCCATTTAACATCAGGCTGAACTTTTCCCCCTTTTTCGTCTCTAAAATTGTTACTTGCATCTTTTTCTAACTGACTCCGGTCCGGGTCCCGGTCGTTTCTGGACCCGCGGGTCACTTTCAGACGCCTTACTGGCTCCGGTCCGGGTCGGTTCTGGTTCTGCCCTGGTTGTCCGGCAGGACAAATGAACCAGATGCTGGGGTACTCTTCTGCCACTCTTTACAACAATTATTATTATTATTATTAATAATAATAATAACCTTATAAATATGTACATAACAATAGTAAAATAAATAAAATATAAATACAATCATAAGTAGAAAAGACGATGGATGACTATTTACAATGCTATAAGTCATAACAGATACATTTCTCGCCTAAATCTGAAAAATCGTATTGTCCTTGAACGCAGCACGGTCGGCAAAGGTGTACAGTGAAAATAGAATAATGTGATGTCCGTGAATGCATCAGTGGCGCATGTTGCTGCTGCGTGACGTGAACTGGGTAAACATGACCAATTAAACAGAGGGGATGATTACTGGAGTGAAATGAAACATGGTTTGGTAATCGTAGAAAGGGTTTCAGAGGTTGTCATCCGGACGCTGTTTAAAGATCGAGACGTTTAGACTTTTATCCAAAAGTCATTGTCTATCAGAGAGCTGGTCTGGGAACTTGGGCTTATATGCTACTCTAAGTAGTGGGAGTCCTGCCCCCAGAGAGGAGTCACTGAATACCTGTGAGTGAGTAGCATATAAGCCCAAGTTCCCATACCAGTTCTCTGATGGACAATGACTTTTGGATAAAAGTCGAAACGTCTGGATGACAACCTCTCAAACCCTTTCTACGATGGACCACACCTGGACGAATGAGGGTTTACATCGACGAATTCTGGAGAATTATGGTTTGGTAACTTTCTGAGTAAATGAAGTGACAAATTAAACGTAAATGACCACATATGATGACGAAGACACAAACTAGAACTAAACAGCACAAAAGCGACGTTATAACGACAAACTGATGTTCTCATGAACACGTGATTGAATGATTTGAATGAAAGGTCCAGATGATGAGAAGATGGAGCGACTGTCCCAGACGACGGAGTGAGATGAGAGCTTTGATTGGCTGAATGGTTGCTGGGCTGTTGCTGGGGCAGAAATCTCCAAATAATAGCGGGAAAAAAAAGAAAACTCAAAAACAACGGAACTAATGCTGAAGAAACACACAATATCAACGGTAGACCCTTAGCAAGAATCCTCGTCGTCTGCCTTTTAAACGCAGCCATAAATATCTCATCTTTTAGGATTAATATTTTTTTTTGTCAGCTTACACTTCTATTTATTACACTTCTAGTTATTTTTCTATTGAACGTTTTAACATACATGCACATATTTTAAAAGTGAGGGAAAAATAAATAGTAAAGTAAAAAGCATATTAGGAACATCATAGCAATAGTTTTACAGTCCTGATCAAAGTTAGAGTCACATTTTCATGGTTGGATCTTGACAAGGTCCAAATAGAGCTTCAATAAGCAACAAGAAATGAGAGTGAGACAAAAAAGTTAAAGTATAGAGAGCATTTTATTGAAAACAACAATTAAACTGAAATAGTCTGTTCTGCAACTGATTCAAGTTTAGGACACGCCTCAAAAAACTACCCAAACCCTCAAAACAGAAATCAAAGTCCCAAACATGAACTCATAACGAGCCGCTGAGTGCTGCTCCTCGTTAGGACCGGCTCCTTGGCTCAGGTAAAGCCTCTGAATCTAAAAGAGCGGGTTTCCTAAAAGTCAAACCGTGATGATTTTTATTTACAGAGCCCTTTTCCACCTTTAAGGCTCAAAGCGCTAAACAAACCGTTGAAACTACAGCTGCTGTTAACACAGAACACACATTTATAGACAATAAACACACAGCAGGTCGCTGTATTCTGTAAATTATCCATGAATCTGATGAATCTGTCAATTCATGATCAATGTGTCATTGTCTATGATTAATCACATACATGCACAAACACACTCCAAATTCTATTACATTTTATTTTTGTAGTGCCCAAAATCTCAACAACAGTTTCCTTAACGGGCCACAGGGAGAAAGCAGAGCGCCCCCTGTCTGTCCCAGAGCGCCCCCTGTCTGTCCCAGAGCGCCCTGTGTGTCCCAGAGCGCCCCCTTCTGTCCCAGAGCGCCCCCTGTGTGTCCCAGAGCCCCCCCTTCTGTCCCAGAGCGCCCCCTGTCTGTCCCAGAGCGCCCTGTGTGTCCCAGAGCGCCCCCTTCTGTCCCAGAGCGCCCCCTGTCTGTCCCAGAGCGCCCTGTGTGTCCCAGAGCGCCCCCTTCTGTCCCAGAGCGCCCCCTGTGTGTCCCAGAGCCCCCCCTTCTGTCCCAGAGCGCCCCCTGTGTTTCCCAGAGCCCCCCTTCTGTCCCAGAGCGCCCTGTGTGTCCCAGAGCGCCCCCTTCTGTCCCAGAGCGCCCCCTGTGTGTCCCAGAGCCCCCTTCTGTCCCAGAGCGCCGTTCTGTCCCAGAGCGCCCCCTGTGTGTCCCAGAGCCCCCCCTTCTGTCCCAGAGCGCCCCCGTCTGTCCCAGAGCGCCCCCTGTGTGTCCCAGAGCGCCCCCTGTGTGTCCCAGAGCGCCCCCTTCTGTCCCAGAGCGCCCCCTTCTGTCCCAGAGCGCCCCCTGTGTGTCCCAGAGCGCCCCCTTCTGTCCCAGAGCGCCTCCTGTGTTTCCCAGAGCGTCCCCTGTCTGCAGAACCTCCTTCTCTTAAGGAAAAACTACAAAAAACCCTGTGGGAAAAAGTGTGAACCTGGAGGAGAAGCAGATGAAGGAGAGACCCTCCTCCCACAACGGTGGGCAGTGTCCTCGACAGAAGTGGAGAAAGAGAAAGAACATGTGGACAGCAACAAACAGACTTCAGTTGAACTAAAATCTTGAATGTTATTGATGAAAGTAGAAGAGCCAGAGGACAGTGTCAGCTCCAGACTCCCTCCAGCACAGCAGGGGGCAGCAGAGGGGGTTATGTGTGTTCTAACTGTCCTGACATAAACTCTTTGACAGAGGAGCGTTTAAATGTGACTCTAAACTCCACAGGAGCCAGTGAGGAGCCTCTAACACCGGCGTCATGTGCTTCTTCTTCTAGTTCTGTTAATAATCTGCTGCTGCATTTGACCCAGTTAAAGGTTCTTCTGGAGCTTTTAGGACGCGCTGCAGGGTCACAGTCTGATCTGGACGGGAAAAATACAGGAGGAGCTTTTCAGTCACTTTTAGGGAGGACTTTTCTGATTTTGTCTGATGTGACCGTCGTCACCAACATTTAAACTTTGTTTTTTTTCCAGAGCAAATCGGAGCAGCTACTCCACTCTGACCTGAAGGTGACACACTGCTGCCCCCATAACACACACACACACACACACACACACACACAATACACACACACACACACTATAAACACACTATACACACACACACACACACTATAAACACACTATACACACACACTATAAACACACTATACACACACACACACACACACACACACACACACTGTACACACACTATACACACACACACACTATACACACACACACACACTGTACACACACACTATACACACACACACACACACACTATAAACACACTGTACACACACACACACACACACACACTGTACACACACTATACACACTATACACACACACACACACACTGTACACACACTATAAACACATTATACACACACAACACACACACACACACACTATACACAAACACATACACACACACACTGTACACACATACACTATACACACACACACACACAGTAAACACACTATACACACACACACACACACTGTACACACACTATACACACACACACACACTATAAACACACTATACACACACACACACTATACACACACACACACACACACACACACACACACACTATAAACACACTATACACACACACACACACACACCGTGTTGGGACCACTTTCTCCGCGTGTGTGGGCTTTAGGGTTCAGAAGGCTGTGATCACAAGTGTGCGTGAGTGCACCCTGACAGGAGGCCTAAAGAGTGTGACTGCAGAGGACAGGAGGACACAAGGCCTAAAGAGTGTGACTGTAGAGGACAGGAGGCCTAAAGAGCGGTACTGCGGAGGACAGGAGGACACAAGGCCTAAAGACTGTGACTGCAGAGGACAGGAGGACACAAGGCCTAAAGAGTGTGACTGTAGAGGACAGAAGGACTAAAGAGTGTGACTGTAGAGGACACAAGGCCTAAAGAGTGTGACTGTAGAGGACAGGACGACACAAGGCCTAAAGAGTGTGACTGTAGAGGACAGGAGGACACAAGGCCTAAAGAGTGTGACTGTAGAGGACAGAAGGACACAAGGCCTAAAGAGTGTGACTGTAGAGGACAGAAGGACACAAGGCCTAAAGAGTGTGACTGTAGAGGACAGGAGGCCTAAAGAGTGTGACTGCAGAGGACAGAACGACACAAGGCCTAAAGAGTGTGACTGTAGAGGACAGAAGGACACAAGGCCTAAAGAGTGTGACTGTAGAGGACAGAAGGACACAAGGCCTAAAGAGTGTGACTCTAGAGGACAGGAGGCCTAAAGAGTGTGACTGCAGAGGACAGAAGGACACAAGGCCTAAAGAGTGTGACTCTAGAGGACAGGAGGCCTAAAGAGTGTGACTGCAGAGGACAGAAGGACACAAGGCCTAAAGAGTGTGACTGCAGAGGACAGGAGGACACAAGGCCTAAAGAGTGTGACTGTAGAGGACAGAAGGACACAAGGCCTAAAGAGTGTGACTGTAGAGGACAGAAGGACACAAGGCCTAAAGAGTGTGACTGTAGAGGACAGGAGGCCTAAAGAGTGTGACTGCAGAGGACAGAAGGACACAAGGCCTAAAGAGTGTGACTGTAGAGGACAGAAGGACACAAGGCCTAAAGAGTGTGACTGTAGAGGACAGAAGGATACAAGGCCTAAAGAGTGTGACTCTAGAGGACAGGAGGACACAAGGCCTAAAGAGTGTGACTGCAGAGGACAGGAGGACACAAGGCCTAAAGAGTGTGACTGCAGAGGACAGGAGGACACAAGGCCTAAAGAGTGTGACTCTAGAGGACAGGAGGACACAAGGCCTAAAGAGTGTGACTGCAGAGGACAGGAGGACACAAGGCCTAAAGAGTGTGACTGTAGAGGACAGGAGGACACAAGGCCTAAAGAGTGTGACTCTAGAGGACAGGAGGACAGGAGGCCTAAAGAGTGTGACTGCAGAGGACAGAAGGACACAAGGCCTAAAGAGTGTGACTGTAGAGGACAGGAGGACACAAGGCCTAAAGAGTGTGACTGCAGAGGACAGGAGGACAGGAGGCCTAAAGAGTGTGACTGCAGAGGACAGAAGGACACAAGGCCTAAAGAGTGTGACTGTAGAGGACAGAAGGACACAAGGCCTAAAGAGTGTGACTCTAGAGGACAGGAGGACACAAGGCCTAAAGAGTGTGACTGTAGAGGACAGGAGGACACAAGGCCTAAAGAGTGTGACTGTAGAGGACAGGAGGACACAAGGCCTAAAGAGTGTGACTGCAGAGGACAGGAGGACACAAGGCCTAAAGAGTGTGACTGTAGAGGACAGGAGGACACAAGGCCTAAAGAGTGTGACTGTAGAGGACAGGAGGCCTAAAGAGTGTGACTGTAGAGGACACAAGGCCTAAAGAGTGTGACTGTAGAGGACAGGAGGCCTAAAGAGTGTGACTGCAGAGGACAGGAGGACACAAGGCCTAAAGAGTGTGACTCTAGAGGACAGGAGGCCTAAAGAGTGTGACTGCAGAGGACAGGAGGACACAAGGCCTAAAGAGTGTGACTGTAGAGGACAGGAGGACACAAGGCCTAAAGAGTGTGACTGCAGAGGACAGGAGGACACAAGGCCTAAAGAGTGTGACTGTAGAGGACACAAGGCCTAAAGAGTGTGACTGTAGAGGACACAAGGCCTAAAGAGTGTGACTGTAGAGGACACAAGGCCTAAAGAGTGTGATTGCACAGGACACAAGGCCTAAAGAGTGTGACTGCAGAGGACAGAAGGACACAAGGCCTAAAGAGTGTGACTGTAGAGGACAGGAGGACACAAGGCCTAAAGAGTGTGACTGTAGAGGACACGAGGCCTAAAGAGTGTGACTGTAGAGGACACAAGGCCTAAAGAGTGTGACTGTAGAGGACAGGAGGACACAAGGCCTAAAGAGTGTGACTGTAGAGGACAGAAGGACACAAGGCCTAAAGAGTGTGACTGTAGAGGACAGGAGGACACAAGGCCTAAAGAGTGTGACTGTAGAGGACAGGAGGCCTAAAGAGTGTGACTGTAGAGGACAGAAGGACACAAGGCCTAAAGAGTGTGACTGTAGAGGACAGAAGGACACAAGGCCTAAAGAGTGTGACTGTAGAGGACAGGAGGCCTAAAGAGTGTGACTGTAGAGGACAGAAGGACACAAGGCCTAAAGAGTGTGACTGTAGAGGACACGAGGCCTAAAGAGTGTGACTGCAGAGGACAGAAGGACACAAGGCCTAAAGAGTGTGACTGTAGAGGACAGGAGGCCTAAAGAGTGTGACTGTAGAGGACAGGAGGCCTAAAGAGTGTGACTGTAGAGGACAGGAGGACACAAGGCCTAAAGAGTGTGACTGTAGAGGACAGGAGGCCTAAAGAGTGTGACTGTAGAGGACAGAAGGACACAAGGCCTAAAGAGTGTGACTGTAGAGGACAGAAGGACACAAGGCCTAAAGAGTGTGACTGTAGAGGACAGAAGGACACAAGGCCTAAAGAGTGTGACTGTAGAGGACAGGAGGCCTAAAGAGTGTGACTGTAGAGGACAGGAGGACACAAGGCCTAAAGAGTGTGACTGTAGAGGACAGAAGGACACAAGGCCTAAAGAGTGTGACTGTAGAGGACAGGAGGCCTAAAGAGTGTGACTGTAGAGGACAGGAAGACACAAGGCCTAAAGAGTGTGACTGTAGAGGACAGGAGGACACAAGGCCTAAAGAGTGTGACTGTAGAGGACAGGAGGCACTCAAAGAGCAGAGACAGGAGGCCTAAAGAGTGTGACTGCAGAGGACGGAGGCCTAAAGAGTGTGACTGTAGAGGACAGAGGACAGGAGGACACAAGGCCTAAAGAGTGTGACTGTAGAGGACAGAAGGACACAAGGCCTAAAGAGTGTGACTGTAGAGGACAGGAGGACACAAGGCCTAAAGAGTGTGACTGACTGTAGAGGACAGGAGGACACTAGGCCTAAAGAGTGTGACTGTAGAGGACAGGAAGACACAAGGCCTAAAGAGTGTGACTGTAGAGGACAGGAGGACACAAGGCCTAAAGAGTGTGACTGTAGAGGACAGGAGGACACAAGGCCTAAAGAGTGTGACTGTAGAGGACAGGAAGACACAAGGCCTAAAGAGTGTGACTGTAGAGGACAGGAGGACACAAGGCCTAAAGAGTGTGACTGTAGAGGACAGAAGGACACAAGGCCTAAAGAGTGTGACTGTAGAGGACAGGAGGACACAAGGCCTAAAGAGTGTGACTGTAGAGGACAGAAGGACACAAGGCCTAAAGAGTGTGACTGTAGAGGACAGAAGGCCTAAAGAGTGTGACTGTAGAGGACAGGAGGACACAAGGCCTAAAGAGTGTGACTGTAGAGGACAGAAGGACACAAGGCCTAAAGAGTGTGACTGTAGAGGACAGGAGGACACAAGGCCTAAAGAGTGTGACTGTAGAGGACAGAAGGACACAAGGCCTAAAGAGTGTGACTCTAGAGGACAGAAGGACACAAGGCCTAAAGAGTGTGACTCTAGAGGACAGAAGGACACAAGGCCTAAAGAGTGTGACTGCAGAGGACAGGAGGACACAAGGCCTAAAGAGTGTGACTGTAGAGGACAGGAGGACACAAGGCCTAAAGAGTGTGACTGTAGAGGACAGAAGGACACAAGGCCTAAAGAGTGTGACTGTAGAGGACAGGAAGACACAAGGCCTAAAGAGTGTGACTGTAGAGGACAGAAGGACACAAGGCCTAAAGAGTGTGACTGTAGAGGACAGAAGGACACAAGGCCTAAAGAGTGTGACTGCAGAGGACAGAAGGACACAAGGCCTAAAGAGTGTGACTCTAGAGGACAGAAGGGCACAAGGCCTAAAGAGTGTGACTCTAGAGGACAGAAGGACACAAGGCCTAAAGAGTGTGACTGCAGAGGACAGGAGGCCTAAAGAGTGTGACTGCAGAGGACAGAAGGACACAAGGCCTAAAGAGTGTGACTGCAGAGGACACGAGGCCTAAAGAGTGTGACTGCAGAGGACAGAAGGACACGAGGCCTAAAGAGTGTGACTGTAGAGGACACGAGGCCTAAAGAGTGTGACTGCAGAGGACAGAAGGACACAAGGCCTAAAGAGTGTGACTGCAGAGGACAGGAAGACACAAGGCCTAAAGAGTGTGACTGCAGAGGACAGGAGGACACAAGGCCTAAAGAGTGTGACTGCAGAGGACACGAGGCCTAAAGAGTGTGACTGCAGAGGACAGAAGGACACAAGGCCTAAAGAGTGTGACTCTAGAGGACAGAAGGACACAAGGCCTAAAGAGTGTGACTGCAGAGGACAGAAGGACACAAGGCCTAAAGAGTGTGACTGCAGAGGACAGAAGGACACAAGGCCTAAAGAGTGTGACTGCAGAGGACAGTAGGCCTAAAGAGTGTGACTGAAGAGGACAGAAGGACACAAGGCCTAAAGAGTGTGACTGCAGAGGACAGAAGGACACAAGGCCTAAAGAGTGTGACTGTAGAGGACAGAAGGACTAAAGAGTGTGACTGCAGAGGACAGAAAGACACAAGGCCTAAAGAGTGTGACTACAGAGGACACGAGGCCTAAAGAGTGTGACTGCAGAGGACAGAAGGACACGAGGCCTAAAGAGTGTGACTGTAGAGGACACGAGGCCTAAAGAGTGTGACTGCAGAGGACAGAAGGACACAAGGCCTAAAGAGTGTGACTGTAGAGGACAGAAGGACTAAAGAGTGTGACTGCAGAGGACAGGAGGACACAAGGCCTAAAGAGTGTGACTGTAGAGGACAGGAGGACACAAGGCCTAAAGAGTGTGACTGCAGAGGACAGAAGGACACAAGGCCTAAAGAGTGTGACTGTAGAGGACACGAGGCCTAAAGAGTGTGACTGTAGAGGACAGGAGGACACGAGGCCTAAAGAGTGTGACTCTAGAGGACAGGAGGACACAAGGCCTAAAGAGTGTGACTGTAGAGGACAGGAGGACACAAGGCCTAAAGAGTGTGACTGTAGAGGACAGAAGGACACAAGGCCTAAAGAGTGTGACTGTAGAGGACAGGAGGCCTAAAGAGTGTGACTGTAGAGGACAGGAGGACACAAGGCCTAAAGAGTGTGACTGCAGAGGACACAAGGCCTAAAGAGTGTGACTGCAGAGGACAGGAGGACACAAGGCCTAAAGAGTGTGACTGTAGAGGACAGGAGGACACAAGGCCTAAAGAGTGTGACTGCAGAGGACAGGAGGCCTAAAGAGTGTGACTGCAGAGGACAGGAGGACACAAGGCCTAAAGAGTGTGACTGCAGAGGACAGGAGGACACAAGGCCTAAAGAGTGTGACTGTAGAGGACAGAAGGACACAAGGCCTAAAGAGTGTGACTGTAGAGGACAGGAGGACAGGAGGCCTAAAGAGTGTGACTGTAGAGGACAGAAGGACACAAGGCCTAAAGAGTGTGACTGTAGAGGACAGGAGGACACAAGGCCTAAAGAGTGTGACTGTAGAGGACAGAAGGACACAAGGCCTAAAGAGTGTGACTGTAGAGGACAGGAGGACACAAGGCCTAAAGAGTGTGACTGTAGAGGACAGAAGGACACAAGGCCTAAAGAGTGTGACTCTAGAGGACAGAAGGGCACAAGGCCTAAAGAGTGTGACTCTAGAGGACAGAAGGACACAAGGCCTAAAGAGTGTGACTGCAGAGGACAGGAGGCCTAAAGAGTGTGACTGCAGAGGACAGAAGGACACAAGGCCTAAAGAGTGTGACTGCAGAGGACACGAGGCCTAAAGAGTGTGACTGCAGAGGACAGAAGGACACAAGGCCTAAAGAGTGTGACTGTAGAGGACACGAGGCCTAAAGAGTGTGACTGAAGAGGACAGAAGGACACAAGGCCTAAAGAGTGTGACTGTAGAGGACACGAGGCCTAAAGAGTGTGACTGCAGAGGACAGAAGGACACAAGGCCTAAAGAGTGTGACTGCAGAGGACACGAGGCCTAAAGAGTGTGACTGCAGAGGACAGAAGGACACGAGGCCTAAAGAGTGTGACTGTAGAGGACACGAGGCCTAAAGAGTGTGACTGCAGAGGACAGAAGGACACAAGGCCTAAAGAGTGTGACTGCAGAGGACACGAGGCCTAAAGAGTGTGACTGCAGAGGACAGAAGGACACGAGGCCTAAAGAGTGTGACTGTAGAGGACACGAGGCCTAAAGAGTGTGACTGTAGAGGACAGGAGGACACAAGGCCTAAAGAGTGTGACTCTAGAGGACAGGAGGACACAAGGCCTAAAGAGTGTGACTGCAGAGGACAGGAGGACACAAGGCCTAAAGAGTGTGACTCTAGAGGACAGGAGGACACAAGGCCTAAAGAGTGTGACTGCAGAGGACAGGAGGACACAAGACCTAAAGAGTGTGACTGTAGAGGACAGAAGGACTAAAGAGTGTGACTGCAGAGGACAGAAGGACACAAGGCCTAAAGAGTGTGACTGCAGAGGACAGAAGGACTAAAGAGTGTGACTGCAGAGGACAGAAGGACACAAGGCCTAAAGAGTGTGACTGCAGAGGACACGAGGCCTAAAGAGTGTGACTGCAGAGGACAGAAGGACACGAGGCCTAAAGAGTGTGACTGTAGAGGACACGAGGCCTAAAGAGTGTGACTGCAGAGGACAGAAGGACACAAGGCCTAAAGAGTGTGACTGTAGAGGACAGAAGGACTAAAGAGTGTGACTGCAGAGGACAGAAGGACACAAGGCCTAAAGAGTGTGACTGCAGAGGACACGAGGCCTAAAGAGTGTGACTGCAGAGGACAGAAGGACACGAGGCCTAAAGAGTGTGACTGTAGAGGACACGAGGCCTAAAGAGTGTGACTGCAGAGGACAGAAGGACACGAGGCCTAAAGAGTGTGACTGCAGAGGACAGAAGGACACGAGGCCTAAAGAGTGTCACTCTAGAGGACAGGAGGACACAAGGCCTAAAGAGTGTGACTCTAGAGGACAGGAGGACACAAGGCCTAAAGAGTGTGACTGCAGAGGACAGGAGGACACAAGGCCTAAAGAGTGTGACTGCAGAGGACACGAGGCCTAAAGAGTGTAACTGTAGAGGACACGAGGCCTAAAGAGTGTGACTGCAGAGGACAGAAGGACACGAGGCCTAAAGAGTGTGACTGTAGAGGACAGGAGGACACAAGGCCTAAAGAGTGTGACTCTAGAGGACAGGAGGACACAAGGCCTAAAGAGTGTGACTGCAGAGGACAGGAGGACACAAGGCCTAAAGAGTGTGACTCTAGAGGACAGGAGGACACAAGGCCTAAAGAGTGTGACTGCAGAGGACAGGAAGACACAAGGCCTAAAGAGTGTGACTGCAGAGGACAGGAGGCCTAAAGAGTGTGACTGCAGAGGACAGAAGGACACAAGGCCTAAAGAGTGTGACTCTAGAGGACAGAAGGACACAAGGCCTAAAGAGTGTGACTGCAGAGGACAGAAGGACACAAGGCCTAAAGAGTGTGACTGTAGAGGACAGGAGGACACAAGGCCTAAAGAGTGTGACTCTAGAGGACAGGAGGACACAAGGCCTAAAGAGTGTGACTGCAGAGGACAGGAGGACACAAGGCCTAAAGAGTGTGACTGCAGAGGACACGAGGCCTAAAGAGTGTGACTGCAGAGGACAGAAGGACACAAGGCCTAAAGAGTGTGACTGCAGAGGACACGAGGCCTAAAGAGTGTGACTGCAGAGGACACAAGGCCTAAAGAGTGTGACTGTAGAGGACAGGAGGACACAAGGCCTAAAGAGTGTGACTGCAGAGGACACGAGGCCTAAAGAGTGTGACTGCAGAGGACACAAGGCCTAAAGAGTGTGACTGCAGAGGACACAAGGCCTAAAGAGTGTGACTGTAGAGGACAGAAGGACTAAAGAGTGTGACTGTAGAGGACAGAAGGACTAAAGAGTGTGACTGTAGAGGACAGGAGGCCTAAAGAGCGGTAGGACAGGAGCGATACGAGCTGCAGAGTCTGAAGCGCGACATCGGGTCGTAGACGGCGTGGAGCCCCGTCTCATGCCTGTTTGGAGGACACGTGGGACGTGAAGGCACAGTTTGATGTGATGCTTCGGTTCAGTGGAACACGACGTGAGAGTCAGAGGAAAAATTGTTCAGACCACGGCGACCAAAGCGACCTGTCGACTTGTAAAGTCTATGGTGACCACGTGAGCGATTTTGTGGCGGCCACAGGTCACTGCATTCACACGACCAGGGTAACCGCGGATGGCAACCTATCAGAGATCACGCTTCAGTCACCTAACTACGTATTTCATTCTCCGGAAGAAAGACGAAAACAAACCACACAGCGGCAAAAATGGACGACAAACCCATGGTGTCTGCGGCAGCGCCCGGAGCTCTCTGACGTCACGACGAAAGGGACAGGAGCCGGACCTGCCTGGAAGAAGGGCATCAGGAGCCGGGATGGTCTGGAAGAAGGGCATCAGGAGCCGGGACGGTCTGGGAGGTTATCACAGCTTTGGAGCCGTGAAATATTTGTGGTCTGGTTCCACCCTCCTCAAAATGCACAGGCGCCGACTAAGGGCGACCAGCGCCAATTTGTCGCGCCGGTTTGAACGTGGCGTTCCCGGTATTACAGGAGCTGCTTTCCATTACCTTCACCATCGAAACTATTCCAGTCCCTTCCATGGCGCCGAAGCACGGACACGTTTGAGCTGAGCTTTGACAATTCCTCTTTTAAATCTAAAGCTAATTTAAAAGAGTTTTTGGGACAAATTAGTACAAACTCACTTGATTTGATGGAAATAAGAATTTACAACTTTCTTTTCATATTTAACTCGTCCAGCAGCTGCTCCTTTTATTAGAGGTAAATAAAAAGGATTAAATTAAGAAAAAGTCCTACGTCTCACAAACGTATTATATTTAGTCAAAAAGAAAACCTGCAGAACCGGAACCAGCTCCGCTCTACACGCGCACGCGCAGTGACGCTTCTGTCTCAGAGCGGATCTTTGACGCGCTCTCGTGACCGCGCTCTCTCCGCTCGTGACCGCGCACTGCCGCATCCTCTTCACGCCCTGCGCATCTTTCTGTCCGGAAGAACCCGAACTGGACCCGAACTAAACCCGGACCAAGGACCTCCCCCCGCTCCTCTGCCCGGGATCAGAGCGCGCCTCCTCGGCCTCAGCGGAGACGCGGCTCCGGTCACAGAGAAGCGGAAGGAGGAGCGTCTGTGAGCGGACTGAAAGCTCCGGACATACCGCGGATTCTGCGCGGATTCTCTGGTGTTTCTGCGCTGATTCTGCGCTGATTCTGCGCTGATTCTGCGGAGCCGCCTGTAGTTTGCTCTGCTTCTCCTAAAGCCGGCTCGTCAGTCTGAACACGGTTATCGCTGATCCGTCGGTCCCGTTAGTTGTTTGTACGTCACCGCCTGAGAAGCACGTGATCTGCATCTGTAGTAAATGAACGTTTGAATGAAGACTTTATAGATTTTACTTTCATATTTTCCTCTGGACAAAGACCCTGGATTCACAAACAGAGAGAGATTGTGTTCTGGCACTGATTTGACTCAAATCAAAGGGAAACATTGTGGTATTTGATCATGTAATTTAGACTTCAAATTCAAGAAAACTGAAAAGCAGAAAACTGTGGTGATAAATACACTGCGTTCCAAATGGTTATGCAAATTGTGTTTAAGTCTTTTTTTCCAGTGAAACTCATGGATGGTATTGTGCCTCAGGGCTCTTTGGGTCAAATCAAAGGGACACTTGGGCCAATTAGTTTACCAGGCAAGTCCAATTAAAGGGAAAACGACTTTAGAAGGTCGTTCCACATTATTAAACAGACACCATTTTCAAGCAACAATGGGAAAGAAAAAGGATCTGTCTGGAGCCGAAAAGAGTGAAATAGTTGAATGCCTTGGACTAGGAATGAAAACCTTAGATATTTCACTAAAACTAAAGCGTGATCATCGTACTATTAAGAGATTTGTCGCTGATTCAGAGCACACACGGATTCGTGCAGATAAAGGCACGATGAGGAAGGTTTCTGTCGGACAAATACATCGGATTAAGAGAGCAGCTGCTAAAATGCCATTTCAAAGCAGCAAACAGGTATTTGAAGCTGCTGGAGCCTCTGGAGTCCCAAAAACCTCCAGGTGTAGGATCCTCCAGAGGCTTGAAGATAAGCAGAAACCTTCTAACCCCTTAACCACTGCTCACAAGCACAAACGGCTCCAGTGGGCCCAGAAACACATGAAGACTCATTTTCAAACCGACGAGTGCCGTGCAGCCCTGGACGGCCACAATGTCCCTGACCGCACCGTCGGCGAGGAGGGGGCGGAGTCACGTTTTGGGCCGGAATCATGGGGAGAGGGTCCCTGAGGGTGTGACAGTGACTTCTGTAAAGTGTGTGCAGTTTCTGACTGACCACTTTCTTCCATGAAACAAAAAGAAGAACCGTGCTTTCTGTGACAGAATCCTCTTCAAGCAGACGATGCACATCTGCTGCTGCAGGAGGAACATCTCTGCACCTCTGTCTGCTCCGGACAGAGAAGAAGACAAGCTCATGGTGTGACCCATCCTGCCCTGACCTCAGCCCATAGAACTATAATAAAACCTGGAAGATGAATCCAAGATGGCCGTCCTGTTTATCCCTATGGAGAGTGCTCATTGGCGCATGACCCCAAAAAAGTTTCTTACTTCCGCATTTACTTCCTGAAACGATGGCTGCCATCTTTGTTTTACTTCCTGAAACGGAGGCTGCCATCTTTGCTTTAGGGCGCCACGTGACGACAATCCCCCACTTCATATAAAAACGGTAATTTCGGTGATTTTAGAAACGGTAGAAAAGAACATTTCCTTCTATTTTATTTAAATACCGATAATAATTCAGTCCTGTCTGCAATTATAATGAGCAATTTTAGAAAAAGGCTGGTTCCAAGAGGCTGCAGTACCTCGCACGGCCACAAATCAATCTGGGACACAGACAGAGGGGGCGTACCTTATCCAGTTCATTTAATACATCCATGCCTCAGCCCCACCAGAACCTCTGAGCCTCAGGTCAAAGGTCAGAGGGGAGGTCAAAGGTCAGAGGGCAGGTCTAAGCCTCAGGTCAAAGGTCAGAGGGGGGGTCAAAGGTCAGAGGGCAGGTCTGAGCCTCAGCTCAAAGGTCAGAGGGCAGGTCTGAGCCTCAGGTCAAAGGTCAGAGGGCAGGTCTGAGCCTCAGGTCAAAGGTCAGAGGGGAGGTCAAAGGTCAGAGGGGAGGTCTGAGCCTCAGCTCAAAGGTCAGAGGGCAGGTCTGAGCCTCAGGTCAAAGGTCAGAGGGCAGGTCTGAGCCTCAGGTCAAAGGTCAGAGGGGGGCAGGTCTGAGCCTCAGGTCAAAGGTCAGAGGGCAGGTCTGAGCCTCAGGTCAAAGGTCAGAGGGGGGGCAGGTCTGAGCCTCAGGTCAAAGGTCAGAGGGGGGGGCAGGTCTGAGCCTCAGGTCAAAGGTCAGAGGGGGGGGGCAGGTCTGAGCCTCAGGTCAAAGGTCAGAGGGGGGGCAGGTCTGAGCCTCAGGTCAAAGGTCAGAGGGCAGGTCTGAGCCTCAGGTCAAAGGTCAGAGGGGGGGCAGGTCTGAGCCTCAGGTCAAAGGTCAGAGGGGGGGCAGGTCTGAGCCTCAGGTCAAAGGTCAGAGGGCAGGTCTGAGCCTCAGGTCAAAGGTCAGAGGGCAGGTCTGAGCCTCAGGTCAAAGGTCAGAGGGGGGGCAGGTCTGAGCCTCAGGTCAAAGGTCAGAGGGGAGGTCAAAGGTCAGAGGGGGGGCAGGTCTGAGCCTCAGGTCAAAGGTCAGAGGGGAGGTCAAAGGTCAGAGGGGGGGCAGGTCTGAGCCTCAGGTCAAAGGTCAGAGGGCAGGTCTGAGCCTCAGGTCAAAGGTCAGAGGGCAGGTCTGAGCCTCAGGTCAAAGGTCAGAGGGGAGGTCAAAGGTCAGAGGGCAGGTCTGAGCCTCAGGTCAAAGTTCCAGAAGGTGCAGAAGGTCAAAACACAATTCTCTTCGTTGAACGTCTGATCACTCAACTCTTCGGTGATGGCAACTTTCCTTCTCCCCCGGCGATTGAGAGGGCCCATCGCTCCCCCGGAGGAGCACCCAAGACAGGGGCAAATAGCCCGAGACCCATACTGGTGAAGTTTCTTCGCTTCCAGGATAAGGCTAAAATCCTCCGCTTAGCCCGTGAGAAAGAGAAACTGGAGTACCGTGGCTCAACTATCCACATTTATCCAGATTTTAGTGCCACGTTGTTACAGAAGCGGCGCTTGTTTGATCCCGTGAAGAAGAAGTTTCGGGACATGGGTATCCGCTACGCGCTGATGTATCCAGCCGTTCTAAAGATTCACGCTCATGGCAAAACACATCTGTGTAAATCCCCTGAAGAAGCGGAGGTGCTCGTCCAAGATTCTCCGATGAAATCCCCATAGGAATGGTTTGGTCTCATCACTCTTTCTTACTAAGTTTACTCAAAATACCTTTGTTTGCCGTAAACTGTGTAATTTTGCGACATAGTGTCGCTAACACGAGACGTGCGTCTTCACCTGAACGAACTAATTTTGCTGCTCAATTAATTTTCAGGAAGTGCCATTGAATTGACATTAAGTTTAACTTCCTCAGCCCTGATTTATCCATTACTATTTTGATTGCCATTAGGCATATATTTAGTTTAAGGCAAATGTAAAGATCTTCCTAATTATTAACTAAAATTGCAAACTGAGACCCTGACGTTATGTTTCTTTTTTGTTCTCCTTGTACTTTGTTTATTTGTCTGTGTGTCTGTGTGGTTGTGGATGTGTGTATCTGTGTGTGGAACATGGTATGGATGTGTGGGCTCTCATGTTCATGTTACCCTCCCCCCTCCCTCTCTCCTCCTCCTCTCCATCAGACCTGTTTCATACAAACCATTCTCTTAAGCGCAAAGTATGGGTAAGGGTCTCCAAATTGTGCATTTGAATATAAGAAGCCTTTTTCCCAAAATAGATCATTTGAGAGCATGGCTTGCCTACAATAATCCTAGTATTATCACTCTATCGGAAACTTGGCTTACCAAAAGTATCTCTGACAGTAATATTAGCCTGGAGAACTATAAACTGTACCGGTCTGATAGAGGATCAAGAGGAGGCGGAGTTGCTACCTATGTATCTGAACATCTCAATTCACAACTTGTTGCTTTGAATGTACCACTTATTCATTTTGAAGGTCTCTTTGTTAAAATTATTCTTCATGACAATAAACACCTAGTAATTGGAAATATTTATAGACCCCCAAACTCTCCAAAATTAGACTCAGTAAAAAACATACTATCCACTGTATCTCTTGTAGCAAATAACAAGGAAATTATTCTAATGGGTGACTTTAATCTTAATTGGCTCGATCCCTCTACTTTTACTGAACGCAATATGTTCAACAGTGCTAATCTGACACAACTTATTACAGAACCAACACGTGTTACTTTAAACTCAAGATCCCTTTTAGACTGGGTTTTAGTATCCCACCCAAACAGAATAAGAAACTCTGGAATTCTTCCAGACTGTTTTAGTGACCACTCCATGATTTATTGTATCTGGAAAATAGCGAAACCTCGTCTTCCACCTAAACTGATAAAGATACGTCAAACAAAAACATTTAACAATGAACATTATATTTATGACCTACAATGTATCAACTGGTATAGACTCAGTCTAATTCCTGATGTAGATGATGCTTGGAATTTCTTATACAATGAGCTCATGGGTGTCATAGATAAACATGCTCCATGGACCACAATTAAGGTTAAAGGTCTCCATTTACCCTGGGTAAATGGAGACCTTATCAATATGTATAAACAGAGAGACAGGGCATGGAGTATTTATCATCGCACAAAGCTTCCTGCTGATTGGGAAAAATATAAATATTTAAGAAATCAATGCACTACACAAACAAGAAACTCCAAATCATGCTACTATAGAAATAGTTTAATGAATGATTTCAAAAATCCAAGACAGTTTTGGAAACAAATGAACACCATACTTGGGAAATCTGGTAAGATGATGACTAACATGAATATAAACAATGAAATAACTAATGATCCTACTGCTATTGCAAATGCATTTAGTTTGCTTTTTTCCCAAACTCCTCAAGTTCAACACTCTGTTCATCAGATCCATCCACTTTTAAGCAGCCAGTCTTGCACCAGTTCTTTCTCTTTTGCTGTAATCAGTCCTGCAGATGTCCAAAGAACAATTGGTGAACTTTCCAATAACAGTGGTGCAGGACCAGACGGTATTGAAAGTAAGTTTATTAAACTAGGAGCCCATGTCCTCTTGTCCCCCTTGGCGGCACTATTTAATCTATCTCTCACTACCTGCAAAGTACCTTTACCTTGGAAATGTGCTAAAATTATTCCATTACATAAGTCTGGAGACCCTGAAAATATTAATAATTATAGACCCATTTCTATTATTAACAGTATAAGGGTTAGGGTTAAGATTTTTGAGAAAAATATTTTTATTAAATTATCCAATTACTTATCTGACAATGAATTACTTTCACAATGCCAATCAGGATTCAGAAAACATTTTTCTACTACTACAGCGCTTCTGAAACTTACAAATGACATTTTCTCTAGTTCCGATAACAATATGTGCACTGGTGCAATATTCATAGATCTCACTAAAGCTTTTGATCTAGTAGATCATTATTTACTTCTAGACAAATTATATCATGTTGGTCTATCTCAATCTGCACTACTATGGTTCAACTCTTATCTGCATTACCGCAGCCAGTGTGTGTCCTTTGGAGGCAGTCTGTCCAATCTCACAACTATAGTCAAAGGCATACCGCAAGGTTCCTCTCTTGGTCCTCTACTTTTTTCAATATTCATCAATGACCTTCCAAGTAGCTGCAAAGACTGTAACATTCAACTGTATGCAGATGACACTGTTATTTATTGTTCTAATTCAAATATTACTAACATCTGTAGATCCTTACAATATAACTTTGAATCTGTTCAGAACTGGCTTCTGTCCAACAAGCTACTCCTGAACAAATCCAAGTCATATTCTATGCTTTTCCAGAAAAAACGCACCCGGTCACCTCAAACTAACTTCAGTCTACATTTTTTAGACCTGTCCCCAGTGAAATGTGTAGAACAGTTTAAGTACCTTGGCCTCTGGTTGGAATCAGATCTATCTTTCACTACACATGTACACAACATTGCAAACAAGCTGAATTATTCTCTAAAAACATTATACCAATCAATTAACTGCTTTAATTTTCCAGTTAGGAAAAGAATTGTTTCTCAGTTACTTCTTCCTATCCTTGATTATGCCGATATCGTACACCAGAATACTACAGCTTCTTCTGTCTGTGCAGATTCATTCTCCGATGCCCCTACAGGACACACCACTGTGCTATGTATGAAAACCTGTCCTGGTCTACACTTCCAGCAAGAAGACACTCTCGCTGGTTACAATTTATCTTCAAATGCATTTACTGTAGCTATCCTTTATATTTAAAACAATATTTAATTCCCTTTAGCTCCTCCCACAATCTTCGCCACACCAATCATCTGTTTTTTCATACCCCAAGAACCAAAAAAGAAATAGGTAAACATGCATTTCAATATAAAGCCCCAACTGACTGGAACCTCCAGAATCTCCATTCGCTCCCTGACCTCTTTCCCAATGTTTAAAAATGCTGTTTTAGAACATTTCAAACATGTTTGCAATTGCTACTGAATCATACTCTTCCTGTAAATTATGTGTTTGCTAACTTACCTACTGTGATTGTTTTCAGTAATGTGTATTTGTAATTTCTGAGGTAGGCTGACCTCTGAGAGCTGTGTGTGTGTGTTTGTGTGTGTGTATGTGTGTGACGTTATATGTCTTGTAAATCCCTTGTTTTGTCTTGTGTAATCAAATGTATTTGAGTTAACTGCTGCTGTATCTGACTCCGAGGACCCCCTTGAAAACGAGATGGTTCATCTCAAGGGGTTATTCCTCTAAATAAATAAATGTCAAATAATAAAGGTCAGAGGGCAGGTCTGAGCCTCAGGTCAAAGGTCAGAGGGGGGGCAGGTCTGAGCCTCAGGTCAAAGGTCAGAGGGCAGGTCTGAGCCTCAGGTCAAAGGTCAGAGGGGGGGCAGGTCTGAGCCTCAGGTCAAAGGTCAGAGGGCAGGTCTGAGCCTCAGGTCAAAGGTCAGAGGGGGGGCAGGTCTGAGCCTCAGGTCAAAGGTCAGGGGGGACACTCCACAGACACAGGTTCACTGGACGTAGAAGTGAAGCTCCATCAAATAAGGTCCTTTGTTCAAATGTAACTCGAGCTTTTCAGACGTTTGACTTCAGTAAATATGAGCTGCTGATGCTTCTTTACAACAATAACATGGTTTAAACTCATTGGAACAGTGCATTTTAGTTTTTTATGAAAAAAAAAAAATCCAGTTTTCTTTGAGAGGTTTGTTCAATAACATTTGAATGTTACTCTAAAGGCTGTTCACTTATGATGACTGTGGTTTATACAGACCATTTGGCAAAATCAGAAAAAATATCATTTGCATAATCATTTGGAACGTGTTCAAAAAGGCACCACATGACGCTCCGCCCAGACTCCACCCAGACTCCGCCCAGACTCCGCCCAGACTCCAACGAGCTGCTGAGGCCTTCAGCCCACAGGCGTCATCCAGACCTGGGACGTGTGCATCGGGACACACTCAGCAGAGCAAAGTGAAGTGCTGGAGGAGGCGATGGAGATAAACGTTCTTTCTGCAAACCTTCTGATCTGATGAAAACACAGGAAGACACAATTCAGAAAAGAACTGCCGAGGACCATGAACTACAGAAAGTGAGAAGCGCCGTCATGACAGGACGGCCACCAAATGTCAAACATGTCCCATCAGGAGACACTGGACTTGGTCAGAAGGACTGTTGTCTAAAAACTCTAAACTAATCGTTCCTTACCGGATGAGAGCTGTGACGATGCAAAAGATTCACGAAGCCCATTTAGGTATCGTCAAATCCCAAGAAAGAGCAAGAGACGTCCGATTTGATCCAGGTCTGTCAAAGCACATTGAGGACACAGGGATGAAATGTTCCATTTGTAACACATTAAACGCACCACTGTTAAAGACCCTCTGTGTCGTGAAATACCAAACAGAGCTTGGGCAAAAGTTGGACTTGATTTGTTTTATTTTGATCAATTTCAATTTTCAATTTCAATTTATTTTTATAATGCCCAAAATCACAACAACAGTTGCCTCGATGGGCCACAGGTAAAAGCAGTTCAGATAACTGTCCCAGAATGCCCCTGTCCTTTGACCCTCCTTCACGGCGAGGAAAAACTACAAAAAACCCCATGGGAAAAAGTAGAAACCTCGGGGAGAACCACAGTGAAGGAGAGATCCCACTCCCACGGACGGACAGGCTGCAGATGAACTAGGACTGACGCATCCACTTGGACTGTGGAGCCAGAACCACTCAAGAGGGAGGAGGCTTTAAAGAGTTCCTCCAGGAGGACGAGGAGCAGTCCACCAGTGTAGAGAGATCCTCCAGCAGGAGATGAGGAACAGTTAATCTAAGTAGATGGAGTTCGTCCAGGCAGACGAGGTGTGGCTAATCCAGGGTTGAGGGAGTTCCTCCAGGCGGGTGGCGCATAGATCGTCCAGTGTAGAGATCGATCCTCCAGACAGATGGGGGTGAGGGGGTCGTCACTGGAGCAGCCGCCGCAGTGCCTGAAACAGTCTCCACTCCCCGGGGGAAGTGGAGAGAAAGAGAAACATGTGAACAGCAATGAACAGACTACAGTTGAAGTAATATTAAATATTGTTGATAGGTAAAGTAGGAAGAACCAGAGGATAGTGTTCAGCTCCATACTTCTCCAGCAGAGTCGCTCCAAGGGCAGCGTAGCTAAAACTGTAGGTTTTTATTTCTGTTCCTAACTGGCCTGACCATAAGCTATTTCAAAGAGGAACGTTTTGAGCTGGTCTTAAATGTAGAGACTGTGTCGGCCTCTTTTACATGAACAGGGAGCTGGTTCCATAACATAGGAGCTTGGTAGCTAAATGCTCGACCTCCTACTGTGCTTTTAGAGACTCTGGGACTAACAATAGTCCAGCATTTTGAGAACGAAGAGCTCTGTTTGGATGGTACGCTACTATTGCATCTTTGAGGTAGGATGGGGCCATATTGTTTAAAGCTTTATAAGTCAGGAGGAGGATTTTAAATTTGATTCTAAATTCAACAGAAGCCAGTGAAGAGACTCTAACACTGGTGAAATATGATCTCTTTTTCTAGTACCTGTTAATAATCTTGCTGCTGCATTTTGAACCAGTTGAAAGCTTCTTATAGAGCTTTTAGGACACGCTGTGAGCAGAGCGTTACAGTCTAATCTGGATGTGACAAATGCATGGATGAGTTTTTCGGCATCATCTCTGGGCAGGATTTTTCTAATTTTGGCTGATGTTACAGATGAAAGTAGGCTGTTTTACAGGCTTGATTTATATGAGCTTTGAACGAGAGATCTTGGTCAAATAGGACCCCAAGGTTTCTTACAGTAGAGCTGGGGGCTACAGTGATATTGTCCAGAGAAACTATCTGGTCAGATAAAGAGTCTGGCAGGTGCTTAGGGCCCAGCAGAATGACCTCGGTTTTTTCAGGGTTAAGGAGCAGATAATTAAGAGTCATCCAAGTTTTTATGTCTTTCACGCAGGCACTAAGTCTGTCTACTTGATGGGTCTGATCAGGTTTCATTGATAAATACAGCTGAGTGTCATCTGCAGAGCAGTGGAAGTTAATGCCATGCTTTCTGGATGATCATACCTAAGGGCAGCATATAAAGTGTGAACAGAACTGGACCGAGTACTGAACCCTGCGGCACACCGTAGGTTACTTTAGAACATGGGGAAGATCTCTGGTTTACATTAACAAACTGGTACCTATCAGATAGATAGGATTTAAACCAGCTAAGGGCGGTTCCACTGACACCTATATCACATTCTAACCTCTGCAGTAGAATGTTGTGGTCGATGGTATCAAACGCTGCGCTGAGGTCCAACAGAACCAGGACTGAGACCTGTCCATCATCAGCAGCTAATAACAGATCATTTGTGACTTTAACCAGTGCAGTTTCAGTCTGTGGTGTGCACGGAACCCTGACTGAAAAACTTCAAATAAATTATTGTCCTGCAGGTGGCGACAAAGCTGTTTAATCACAATTCTTTCAAGGATTTTAGAGACAAAGGGCAGATTAGAAATAGGTCTATAGTTTGCCAGTATGTCGGGGTCTAGATTAGGCTTTTTCAAAAGTGGTTTAATCACTGCATATTTGAAGGACTGAGGGACATAACCGCTTTCTAGTGAAGTATTTATTATATTAAGAATGGGATTTATAATTAGGGGGAGAATTTCTTTGAGGAGTCTACTTGGGATTGGGTCTAAAATACAAGTTGATGTTTTGGAGGACATAATGACTGAAGTTATCTCTGCCTGATCAACAGCAGTGAACCTATCTAGTATTACTGAAGGATTTGTATGGGACACTAGCTTTGCAGTCTGGGCTTGCTCAGTACTGACACTGGGAGTCATTGCATTTAGTTTATCTCTAATAGTTGTGATTTTGCTGCTAAAGAATAGAAGAAAGTCATTGCAGCTTAGAGTAACTGGTATTGAGGGTTCTACTGCTGTGACAGTTTGTCAGCCTGGCTACAGTGCTGAAGAGAAATCTAGAGTTATTTTTATTTACTTCTATTAAATTTGAATAATATCTGGTTTGAGCCTTACGCAGAGCCTGCTTATAAGACAGAAGGCAGGTTTTCCATTCTTTTAGGGATTCTTCTGTGTGGGAGTGGCGTAAGGATCTCTCTAGTTTTCTTCCCCTTTGTTTGTGAGAACGTAGTTCTTCATTGTACCAGGGGGAGGCTCGTTTTGGCCTGATTACTTTCTGTTTAAGTGGAGCTGCAACATCAAGAGCAGCTTTTAGAGAGTTGACCATTGAGTCAACAGAGTTATCAATAGCACTGGGACTGGCGCTGTTAACGACAGGATCACATGACGTAATATTAAATATTGGTTCTATTATTTCTCTGAACTTTAAGATAGATTTTTCAGATATTGTCCTTTTCATTATAGTTTTAGTCTGAGGAGCTGGATAGTCCTTAAGAATAAACTGAAAGGTAATTAGGAAGTGATCTGACATTATTGGGTTTTGGGGGAAGACATTTAGGTCACTAATCTCTATTCCATAAGTTAGAACCAGGTCCAGAGTGTGCTGGTGACTGTGGGTTGGTTCATTTACATTTTGAGTGAAACCAATGCTGTCTAATAAAGCGCTAAAGGCATTACTGAGGCAATTATTTTCATTCACATGAATGTTGAAATCCCCAACCACCACAATATTTTCCCAGTCTAATACTAAATTTGATAGGAAGTCAAAGAATTCTGTTAAGAACAGCGAGTAAGGACCAGGAGGTCGATAGATTATTATGAACAAAACAGCTCAGGACGAGTATTTGCTGTGTGTGGACTGTTACTCAAAGTATCCAGAAATGGTGAGACTTCCACAGACAACAAGCTGGTGCTCAGCCTCAAATCTGTGTTTCCAAGACACGGGATCCACAGATTGTCATGTCAGACAATGGACCCCAGTTCAAGTGAGGAATTTGCCCAATTTTCAAAGACATGGGAGTTTAAAGATGTCACTTCGAGTCCTGGATTCCCTCAATCAAATGGAAAAAAGAGTTTTTCAGTCTGTGAAAAATAAGCTCAAAAAGGCAAGAGAAGGCCAAGGAAACCCTTATTTGGCTCTTCTTGAGAACAGAAATGCACCGATGGACGGAGTGGAACTGTCACCAGGGCAGAAGGCTCGATCTGATCAAAGACATCCACAAACAGCTGAAGACAAGAACACTAAAACTCTACTGCGATCGAGGAGCAAAAGAACTTCCTAGTCTTGAGGAAGGAGAAGCGGTCAGGATTCAACCAGCAGTTGTTCAAAATGACCACGAGCTTCAGAAGAACCAGGAGAGATCTGCTCGAGTGCAATGCTGTTCCAGAGTGAGAGCCTGGACCGATGCCCACCAGCTCTGAGGACGACCACCTTTACTGAACGGGACGTCCCACTGTGGAACAGCGATTAGAACTCCAAAGTTCATGTAGTATTCATTGCACTTTATTTGATATTGAGAAGAGTTATTTTATTCATCAAGAGTGAGAGTGCAAGAATGTTGTTCAATTGTGCTTTGTTCAAGTACATTCTGTATTGAATGTAAAAAAAAGGAATGTGTAGTTACATGTGTGTCCACTAGGAGTCCACATGTTATAAACCTGTCAAATCTGTTTAAACATACAACCTGCCAGCACAGTCTTCATTACGATCTATAACCGTCCCATCTCGGCACATCGTGACATTTAGATTTAAAATGTGTGAGTTTATCGTAAATGATGTGAACGATACGCGATAAAACGGTCAAAAAGAAAACCTGCAGAACCGGAACCAGCTCCGCTCTACACGCGCACGCGCAGTGACGCTTCTGTCTCAGAGCGGATCTTTGACGCGCTCTCGTGACCGCGCTCTCTCCGCTCGTGACCGCGCACTGCCGCATCCTCTTCACGCCCTGCGCATCTTTCTGTCCGGAAGAACCCGAACTGGACCCGAACTAAACCCGGACCAAGGACCTCCCCCCGCTCCTCTGCCCGGGATCAGAGCGCGCCTCCTCGGCCTCAGCGGAGACGCGGCTCCGGTCACAGAGAAGCGGAAGGAGGAGCGTCTGTGAGCGGACTGAAAGCTCCGGACATACCGCGGATTCTGCGCGGATTCTCTGGTGTTTCTGCGCTGATTCTGCGCTGATTCTGCGCTGATTCTGCGGAGCGCCTGTAGTTTGCTCTGCTTCTCCTAAAGCCGGCTCGTCAGTCTGAACACGGTTATCGCTGATCCGTCGGTCCCGTTAGTTGTTTGTACGTCACCGTCTACAGCCTGAGAAGCACGTGATCTGCATCTGTAGTAAATGAACGTTTGAATGAAGACTTTATAGATTTTACTTTCATATTTTCCTCTGGACAAAGACCCTGGATTCACAAACACTAAACATTTTTGGAGATTTGGAAATGCAACGTTAACCTTCAGATGTTACATTAAAAAAGCAATAGGCCCTTCGCCCTGTAGAGGCTCGGGCCTAATTATACAGTTGTCAGTGTGAAATCTATTTTAATCCTAAAGAATACAGTTCTCTGATTGGACCATAACAATGCAACGCAGGTATTCAGTGTTCTGGAACATTTACGTTCAGTTTTAGAAGTTTACCTCAGCCCTGGGTATAGCCCCGCCCACATAAACATCTACCCACCCTTCAGACTCAGACTAAACACGATGCAACAGCGCTGTCGCGTCTGCGCACGCGCTCTCTGCGGCTCACAGCGCCGCTGGCTGTTCCACTCCAGAGGCAGCCTGCAGGTGGCGCTGGGTCACGCCGTGGGCCGCGAGCTGCTCCGCGACGGTCGCTCCGAGTTCGTCTGCTCCAAATGCGCCTTTGTTCTGGAGCGAATGTTCCGCTGCGATACCGTGGTGCGCAGAGTGGTGGCGCTGTCTCTGGAGCGAGTGCACAGACTTCTGCTGGAGAAGGAGCGGCTCCGGAGCGGCGTGCGGCGGGCGTACGACCGGAACAACCCGGAGTCTGAGTCCGGAGCCCGGTCTGGACCTCAGGACTCTAAATACCTGCAGCTGCTGGAGAAGGATCTGGTTTTGTCAGAGCTGGAGTCGTGGGCGGAGTCAGCGGAAGACCACGCCCTCTTGCACAGGTGCAGAGGCTGCGCAGCGCTGCGAGTCCCAGACTCGGACTACGAGGCGGTCTGTGGGGTCCCGCGGGGGGCGGGGCGCAGGAGCACCTCATGTGGACCCGATGTGAGGTGCTCTGAACACCAGGATCGGGGTCCAGAGCCTGGTCCTGGTCCTGGTCCTGGTCCAAGCGGGTCTGAGGAGGAGCTGATGGGTTCGGGGGACGCTGTGGACACGCTCAACCCAGAGGAGGGCACTGGTCCTGGGCATGAGGCGGAGCGAGAGGCCCCTGAAGCTCTGGAGGCCCTGAAGCAGAAGAGACTCAGAGGCAGCAGACTGCCGATACGGATCAGGACCAGATCTGAGCAGGAAGTGAGGCCACAGACGCAGGAAGTGAGGTCACAGACGCAGGAAGTGAGGCCACAGACGCAGGAAGTGAGGCCACAGACGCAGGAAGTGAGGCCACAGACGCAGGAAGTGAGGCCACAGACGCAGGAAGTGAGGCCACAGACGCAGGAAGTGAGGCCACAGACGCAGGAAGTGAGGCCACAGACGCAGGAAGTGAGGCCACAGACGCAGGAAGTGAGGCCACAGACGCAGGAAGTGAGGCCACAGACGCAGGAAGTGAGGCCACAGACGCAGGAAGTGAGGCCACAGATACAGGAAGTGAGGCCACAGACGCAGGATGCAATGTGGGCGGAGCTTGAGGAGATGGAGGACGAATGGAACGATGAATATGTTCAGTGTGGACCTTTTAGGTTTCAACAGGTACTAAACCAGGACTAAACCAGGACTAAACTAGAACCAAACCAGGACCAAACCAGGACCAAATCAGGACTAAACCAGGACCAAACCAGGACTAACCCAGGACCAAACCAGGACTAAACCAGGACCAAACCAGGACTAAACCAGGTCTAACAGAGTGCTCTTCCTCAGCGTGTGATGGCGCAGCAGAGTGAGCAGCTGGTTCACTGTGAAAGCACCTCAGAGCTGTGTCTGCAGGAGCTCCAGGACGCCCAGAACCAGGTCCAGACTCTGCAGACCAAGATCCGGATCAGCGAGGACCGCAACCGGGTAACGCCAGTTCTACTGTAGTCACTTCTGTTAGAGCTACAGATTCAAAAAGACAATTAGAAAGAAAATTAAATGTACAACCTCATTTTATGTAAAACAAGGGAAGGATTTTTTTTCTGAAACAAGTAAATATTACAGTCATGCCTCCCGTGTTCTGTTTGTCACAGATGAACAAACAGTTCAGCCGGCGCTAGAATCATGTCCACAGCTCAGAGGTCATTCTTTATCGACCAGGTTAAAGAATGACCTCTGTCCGGGGCCCTGTCCGAGGTCCTGTCCGGGGTCCTGTCCGGGGTCCTGTCCGGGGCCCTGTCCGAGGTCCTGTCCGGGGTCC
This sequence comes from Rhinogobius similis, assembly GCA_019453435.1. NCBI lineage: Eukaryota > Metazoa > Chordata > Actinopteri > Gobiiformes > Gobiidae > Rhinogobius > Rhinogobius similis. Next base: position 31,018,301 of record CM033623.1, on the reverse strand, counting down.
TGTCCGAGGCCCTGTCCGGGGTCCTGTCCGAGGCCCTGTCCGGGGTCCTGTCCGGGGTCCTGTCCGGGGCCCTGTCCGGGGTCCTGTCCGGGGCCCTGTCCGGGGTCCTGTCCGGGGCCCTGTCCGAGGTCCTGTCCGGGGCCCTGTCCGAGGTCCTGTCCGGGGCCCTGTCCGGGGTCCTGTCCGGGGCCCTGTCCGAGGTCCTGTCCGGGGTCCTGTCCGGGGCCCTGTCCGGGGTCCTGTCCGGGGCCCTGTCCGGGGCCCTGTCCGGGGTCCTGTCCGGGGCCCTGTCCGGGGCCCTGTCCGGGGTCCTGTCCGGGGCCTGTCTCCTGTTCGGGGCCTGTCTGTCCTGTCAGGCCCTTGTCGGGTCCTGTCCGGGGCCTGTCGGGTCTGTCTGGGCCTGTCCGGGGCCCTGTCGAGGGCCTGTCAGTCCTGTCTGCCTGTCGGGGGCCCTGTCTGGGTCCTGTCCGGGATCCTGTCTGAGGTCCAGTCTGGGTCTGTCTGGGCCCTGTCCGGTCTGTCCTGGCCCTGTCCGGGGTCCTGTCCGGGGCCCTGTCCGGGGTCCTGTCCGGGGCCCTGTCCGGGGCCCTGTCCGAGGTCCTGTCCGGGGCCCTGTCCGAGGTCCTGTCCGGGGTCCTGTCCGGGGTCCTGTCCGGGGTCCTGTCCGGGGTCCTGTCCGAGGTCCTGTCCGGGGCCCTGTCCGGGGTCCTGTCCGGGGCCCTGTCCGAGGTCCTGTCCGGGGCCCTGTCCGAGGCCCTGTCCGGGGCCCTGTCCGAGGTCCTGTCCGGGGCCCTGTCCGAGGTCCTGTCCGGGGCCCTGTCCGGGGCCCTGTCCGGGGTCCTGTCCGGGGCCCTGTCCGGGGCCCTCGATAAACAGGAAACAGCTGATGCTAACGTGCTTCGCTAGCTTTGTTTTGCTAAGGGCTCAACATTAGCATCAGTGGAAAATACAGCGCTTGATCACAGAGTTATAAAATACCCTTCAGATCTGGTTATGATCCTGAACTGTCTTTCAGCTGCTCCAGAAGCGTCTTGGGGAGATGGAAGTCGAGCTCCGAGTCGTTCGAGAAGAAGCTCAGAATCAGGAAAGAAACCTGCACAACCTGAAGGACTCACTGAGCTCCAGAGAACTGGAGGTAAACCAGGTCTGAACCAGGTCTAAACCAGGTCTAAAGCAGGTCTGAACCAGGTCTGAACCAGGTCTGCACCAGGTCTGAACCAGGTCTAAACCAGGTCTAAAGCAGGTCTGAACCAGGTCTGAACCAGGTCTGCACCAGGTCTGAACCAGGTCTAAACCAGGTCTAAACCAGGTCTAAACCAGGTCTGAACCAGGTCTAAACCAGGTCTAAACCAGGTCTGAACCAGGTCTAAACCAGGTCTAAACCAGGTCTGAACCAGGTCTGAACCAGGTCTAAACCAGGTCTAAACCAGGTCTGAACCAGGTCTAAACCAGGTCTAAACCAGGTCTGAACCAGGTCTGAACCAGGTCTAAACCAGGTCTAAACCAGGTCTGAACCAGGTCTGAACCAGGTCTAAACCAGGTCTAAACCAGGTCTGAACCAGGTCTAAACCAGGTCTAAACCAGGTCTGAACCAGGTCTGAACCAGGTCTGAACCAGGTCTGAACCAGGTCTAAACCAGGTCTAAACCAGGTCTGAACCAGGTCTAAACCAGGTCTAAACCAGGTCTGAACCGGGTCTAAACCGGGTCTAAACCAGGACTGAACCAGGACTGAACCAGGTCTAAACCAGGTCTAAACCAGGACTAAACCAGGACTGAACCAGGTCTAAACCAGGACTAAACCAGGTCTAAACCAGGTCTGAACCAGGTCTAAACCAGGTCTGAACCAGGTCTAAACCAGGACTGAACCAGGTCTAAACCAGGACTAAACCAGGACTGAACCAGGTCTAAACCAGGACTAAACCAGGTCTAACCCAGGTCTAAACAAGGTCCAAACCAGGTCTAAACCAGGTCTAACCCAGGTCTAAACCAGGTCTAAACCAGGACTAACTCAGGTCTAAACCAGGACTAAACCAGGTCTAAACCAGGTCTAACCCAGGTCTAAACCAGGTCTAACCCAGGTCTAAACCAGGACTTAACCAGGTCTAAACCAGGTCTAACCCAGGTCTAAAACAGGTCTGAACCAGGTCTGAACCAGGTCTAAACCAGGACTAAACCAGGTCTAAACCAGGTCTAACCCAGGTCTAAAGCAGGTCTGAACCAGGTCTGAACCAGGTCTAAACCAGGACTAAACCAGGTCTAAAACAGGTCTAAACCAGGTCTAACCCAGGTCTAAAGCAGGTCTAAACCAGGTCTAACCCAGGTCTAAAGCAGGTCTAAACCAGGACTAAACCAGGTCTAACCCAGGTCTAAAACAGGTCTGAACCAGGTCTGAACCAGGTCTAAACCAGGACTAAACCAGGTCTAAACCAGGTCTAAAACAGGTCTGAACCAGGTCTAAACCAGGTCTGAACCAGGTCTGAACCAGGTCTAAACCAGGTCTAAACCAGGTCTGAACCAGGTCTAAACCAGGTCTAAACCAGGTCTGAACCAGGTCTAAACCAGGTCTAAACCAGGTCTGAACCAGGTCTGAACCAGGTCTGAACCAGGTCTAAACCAGGTCTAAACCAGGTCTGAACCAGGTCTAAACCAGGTCTAAACCAGGTCTAAAGCAGGTCTAAACCAGGACTAAACCAGGTCTAAAGCAGGTCTAAACCAGGTCTGAACCAGGTCTAAACCAGGACTAAACCAGGTCTAAAGCAGGTCTAAACCAGGTCTAACCCAGGTCTGAACCAGGTCTAACCCAGGACTTTTCTGACTCCTCCTCTTTTGTCGCAGGTGACAGATTTACTGCGAGTCGTTGAAGAGCAGAACAGAGCTCTGTGTTCCAGCCGCGCACAGGTGAGCTCTGATTGGTCTGTCGCTGAGGGGGCGGGGCACAGGTAAAGGGGTGCAGCAAATGTGAGGGGGCGGGGCACAGGTGAGGGGGTGGAGCAAATGTGAGGGGACGGGGCACAGGTGAGCTCTGATTGGCTCCTTTGGTTCACTCCCTCCTTTACTTGAGTAACTCTCCTCTGATTGGTCCAGGTAAACCCAGGTGAAGCTGCCGCCATCCAATCAGAGCTCTTCTCTATTCAGCTGGCCTTAGACTCCGCCCATCGAGCCCTGAAGACCCGAGACCGGACCGAGAAGGACCTGAGGGTGGCGCTAGAACGAGCTGAGGCCGACCTGAGGGGGGCGCTAGAGAGAGGCCGAGAGAGACTGACGCACAACCAGGTCAGAGTCCGGTTTTAGTCTTGGTTTGGACCTGTTTAGCTCTGGTTTAGTCCTGTTTAGACTCTGTTTAGTCCTGGTTTAGACTCTGTTTTGTTTTCAGGAGCTGGACCAGGTCCTGGATCAGACCCGGACTCGTCTCAGAGACTCAGTGGAGCAGCTGAAAAACCAACAGAACCTGCTCCTGAGACTGAACCAGGATCATAACCGGATCTTAGAAGATCTGAAGGAAAAGTTGAGCCGAAAGGAGCAAATGTTCCAGGTCCAAACTCACAATTAAAAATTTTTTTAACTGAGATTAAACTGGAGTAAAATAGGTTTAAAAATACAATGTTTTGCGATTTGCAGGACCTCAGAGACCTTCTGGACTCCAAGGACCAGGACTCTGAGGTCCAGAACCTGAGACGGATCCTACTAGAGCGAGAGCAAGACCTAGAGGTGAGGAAAACCAGGACTAACCCAGGACTGACCCAGATCTAACCCCGGTCTCTGTTCCAGAGGGTCTTGTTGGATCGGACCCGGACTCTGGCTCGGTCTCAGGAGCAGGAGCTTCAGCTTCAGGAGCTTCTGAAGGACAAACACAACGACGTCCAAACTCAGGGACAAGTCCTGCGGCAAAACCAGGAAACCATCCAGGTAAGTCCTGATTTAGTCCTGGTTTTAGTCTTGGTTCAGTTCCTGGTCTAACCCCGGTCTCTTTAGTCCCTCCAGGTCCTGGTTCAGTTCCTGGTCTAACCCCGGTCTCTTTAGTCCCTCCAGGTCCTGGTTAAGTTCCTGGTCTAACCCCGGTCTCTTTAGTCCCTCCAGGTCCTGGTTCAGTTCCTGGTCTAACCCCGGTCTCTTTAGTCCCTCCAGGTCCTGGTTTAGTTCCTGGTCTAACCCCGGTCTCTTTAGTCCCTCCAGGTCTTGGTCCGAGGTCTGAATCTTCAGGTGGAGCAGCTCAGGGAAAGTCTGAGGAAGTCCGGACTAAAGCAGGACCTGGTGCAGTCCGAGCTGAACCGGACTTTGTCTGAGCGGGACTCCGTGGTCCGAGGTCTTGAGGAAGTCCTGCGGGACCGAGACCAGGAAGTCCAGGTGAGACTCAGACCTTTGCACAGATGAAAGTTCCATACTAAAGCTTTAATGACATCATTGTTCGTTCAGGACCTGCGCTCGCTTCTTTCCCACAATCCTCTGCTTCCTGATGATGTCATGCAACAGCTCAAGCTCCGCCTCCAGCTCAAGGACCGCCTCCTACAGGAAGTGATGTCACAGCGAGCGAGACAGGTCCAGGATCAGCAAGACCAGGTCCAAGAACTGGTCCGGACCATCGACCAGAGAGACCAGTACATCCAGGTACTTAGTCCAGGTTTAGTCCAGGTTTAGTCCAGGTTTAGTCCTGGTTTAGTCCTGGTTTAGATTTGGATTGGTCCTGGTTTAGACCTCCTTGTCTCCTCACTCATGTCCTTGTCTCCTCACTCCCTTGTCTTCTCACTCACTTCCTTGTCTCCTCACTTGCTTCCTTGCCTCCTCACTCGCGTCCTTGTCTCCTCACTCATGTCCTTGTCTCCTCACTCATGTCTTTGTCTCCTCACTCATGTCCTTGTCTCCTCACTCATGTCCTTGTCTCCTCACTCATGTCCTTGTCTCCTCACTCATGTCCTTGTCTCCTCACTCACTTCCTTGTCTCCTCACTTGCTTCCTTGTCTGCTCACTTGCGACCTTGTCTCCTCAGGACTCATCTCTTAGTTTCCTCGACCTCTTAAAGGAACAGAGCGACATCATAAAGGAGCTCAGGTCCAGACTAAATCCGGATCGGGATCAGGAGCAGTTTAAGACGACTGAGGACCAGGTCCAACAAGAACTGGAGGACAAGAACTGCCTTGTAAAGGTACTAAACCAGGACTAAACCTGGACTAGACCTGGACTAAACCAGGACTAAACCTGGACTAGACCTGGACTAAACCTGAATGAAACCTGGACTAAATCTAGACCCAACCAGGTCTAAACCAGGTCTAAACCAGGTCTAAACCAGGACTAAACAGGACAAAACCAGGTCTAAACCAGGACTAAACCAGGACAAAACCAGGTCTAAACCAGGACTAAACCAGGACTAAACCAGGACTAAACAGGACAAAACCAGGTCTAAACCAGGACTAAACCAGGACTAAACCAGGACTAAACCAGGACTAAACAGGACAAAACCAGGTCTAAACCAGGACTGAACCAGGTCTGTTTTGCAGGAGCTGGTGTCGGAGCTCCAGAGGCTCAGAGGCAGACTTTGTGCAAACTGTGGCCCAGATGGTGTCTTGAATCTGGGGCTGGATTTGGAGGACCTTGAGGACCGTAAGGCCCCTGAGGACCTTGAGGACCGCGAGGCCCCTGAGGACCGTGAGGACCGTGCGGCCCCTGAGGGCCCGGGTGTTGGAGGTGTGGGACTTTCTGTCGAGTCACTGGAAAATCAAATGTGGAGTTAAAATGACTCAGTCCAAATGAGTATTTAATATAAACTCCAGATATTTGGTTTTTGGAGCATGAAACGGTCATGGGACTAAATGTGGTGGTGGTTAATAAAGTTTGCTGCTTTTACGGAACTAACTGAGGCTGTGGTGCATTCTGGGAAATGAATGCTGTGTCTAACTCTGCTGCACAAAACACACACTATAACTCCAGACACAGAACAATCAGGTTACATTTTTATAATCAGACTTTATAACAGTTCATGCACATTTGTCACGCTTCAATCACGCCTTGTCCTCTGTCTCCGCTCGAGTCTTAAAGGTCCCATAACATGCAAAATGGACTTTTCAGAGGTTCTAACCTTCCTCCAGGGCTCTCTGGGCCTCGTATGTTGTGCCCAAAGTGGTTTTTTGATTGATTCCCTCATGTTTTCACTAGAGAACTGTCTTTTCCGTCCCCCTCTGAGCAGCAGACGGGGGCTCCTCACTAAGATGACGCAGTGTTTAAGCCACGCCTCCAGGAAGAATAAAAACAGCTAATGCTAATGCTACACAGTAATTACACGATGGATACGACAGATAGAAGAGTTAGCTTGTTATTTACCAAACGGCACGTCCGTGGTTGAGGCCCTGGAGCACGTCAAACTCCAGGTCAGATCCAGGACGTAGGACTCAGCACGACGCACCGTCAGGACCAGAAAAGGTTTATTCAGTGTTTGTGTATCGCTGTTTGCCGGAGCACACGGCGCATGCACCATCTCCACTCTAGGCTTCGGCACGAGTTGGGCGGGGGAGGCGCGCGGGTTGGGAGGGGAGGCAGCCTGCTCTCTGTTCGGGGGGGTCAGATCTCAGAGTGAGCCGTTTGCTTTTGCAGGAGGGGGGCCAGTCCAAGAAATGGGTGTTTGTTGGAAACTGTTATGGATATTACACAACGAGAAAATGTATCAACAAAGCCCTGAGGACAGACTGTGTGAAGGGGAAAAGAGCAGGATATGGGACCTTTAATCACGCCTCGTCCTCTGTCTCCGCTCGAGTCTGAATCACGCCTCGTCCACTGGACATGGAAGGTCATCTCGTTGGGGGAGGAGCCTGAGCTCGTGCAGGAGGTCAAGTGTTACCGGCTGGATAGAGTCGGTCTCACCTCCAGCGCAGCTCGGGCTCTGGAAGCCGCCTCCTCCAGAGGCTGGACGCTCCATTTCTCTGGCGTTGTCTGTGCAGAGAGGCTGGTGTGGGCCCCACAGCTCAGCTCCACGTGCTGGAGTTTACACCGGTGAATAAGAGGGTCGCAGCCCTGTGGGGGGCGCTCTGGAGCATGGGGTCCTGGGCCCTTGGCTCAGGGCTGTCCCTGTGCCACAGGAGCAGGAGCTGCCCTGTCACTGCTGCTCTTCATTATTTTTATGGACAGAATCAGGGCCTGGAGGGCGTCCGGTTTGGGAACCACAGGATCATCTCTGTTTGCAGATGATGTCGTCCTGATGCTTCTGTAACCCGGGCCATAAAACCTCCTAAACCTTCCTATGGTTACTGGTACTTTAATGCAGCGTCGGGTCACGTGACATACGCCCGCTCTTCGTTACTCACACATCGCTCCAGCCGATCGTGAGCCTCACAGCGGCTGATACAAGCGCCTGTGCTTTCCTCCATGCAGTAGTGGGAGGAAGGCTACAGGAGTTTGCTGAGTCTGTTTGTTATGCTACAGCTGTTAGCATTAGCCACATACAGCCTTAGCTGTCATTGATAAAGTGCTTTCATATAAAACATTTCAGGCCTTTGTTGCCATCTACTGTTTGGCCAAAGTATTAAAGCCCTATTGGCCCCCTGCTGTTACCGCCGGGACTGTTTGTTATGGCTCTGCAGTGATTTATGCAGTGCTCTTTAATCAACGTATTCAACAGTATTTATTTGCTGTAAATAACATTATTGACAAGAATTATTTTGTATGTAAACTGATTTAATTGAAATTATTTGAAACTAGGTATCAATTTTATGGATGATCCTGTCAGGTACAAAAAAACGAAATACGAAGGCGAGCTAAGATCAAGCCTGGAACCCGAACCTGTCAGTACAGCGTCCTGTGCACACAATAAAACAATAATCACATTCTGAGTGAGCGTGGTTGCTTTTCGAGCCTATTTGTCTACTCTGGACGATTGATCGTATTTTTCTTCAACATCTTGTTATTGTTGTTGATTGATTGAATTTATTTATTTGTGAAAAACAAATTTGATACTTAAAAGTGCGCTTCAGTCCGGTCCCTTTCCAGTTTGGTGCGTTCTGATTGGTGCAGATTGATCCGGCTGGACCTGCAGCTCCTGGACCTGTTCACTGTAACCACTGCACAGTTACTGAATGTTGTGGAATCAGCGTGAGATACAGCTTCAGTTTCCTCTTTGAGCAGTTAACACAACACCTGCAATACCTCAGGTGTCCACTAGGCGCAAGGATGACTAGTATTTATGAGCTCCCATAGTTTACAGTGCAGACTGTTCTGTGAACACGCAGCCCGATGTGGAGCAAAAGAGACCAATCTGAGACCAAAAATCAGAGATTTCTGAAAACTCCTGGTCGCATAAACAGACCCTTAGGGTTGGGGCCCATCGATGGGAGCCGGTTTAGATTGAATTGGAAATTCAGGTTCAGGTCAGGTTTAGTTTGTACAAACTCTCAGTTTTTGGTGTAGCTCAATATAAATCACCGCAGTATAAGGCTCCACGCGACTGAACCCGCTCTGGACCAGGCTCGGGTCTGGTTTAGAACCCGCTCTGGACCAGGCTCGGGTCTGGTTTAGAACCCGCTCTGGACCAGGCTCGGGTCTGGTTTAGAACCCGCTCTGGACCAGGCTCGGGTCTGGTTTAGAACCCGCTCTGGACCAGGCTCGGGTCTGGTTTAGAACCCGCTCTGGGCTGATTTAAGGTCAGTGAGTTTATTTGACCTTCTGTGTTAGAAATACATCCTTATTTACTCTAATTGTCCTTTTACTCCACTTATTTGCTGTAAAAGTCTAGTTGATAATTTCTATTCATTATTCGACCGCTTACCCCCGTATCACAGTGACTTTGGGGTGGTCCGGGATTCGAACCCACGATCTCCTTGACAGGAGGCAGAAGCTCTAGCCGCTCTGCCATTGCGCTCCCTTGAATCATGCTTATTCCAAGCTATTTTTGCTTAAATCCAAAACCGAAAATACTTGAAAAAATCCAAGATTTTGATATTGTATTGGTCAAATTACATTACATCACAATTCTTTTTGTAAAATCACAAGAGTTCAAATGTAGCTGGTTGAAATAATAGATGTGGATGAAAATCGCTGCAATGTGTCAAAACATAAAGAACACACACAAATACAAAAAAGTTTGTCCACTCGAGAAAGAATCAGCCCTTGTGTCATTTTCACAATGTTTTGTCTGTGGTTCTTAAAAATACAAATACAGGCATCACAAATAAACTAAATATGCAATTGTTTAATTCCACTGTGCTTCATTTAGAGCCCCCTGTGTGTCCCAGAGTGCCCCCTTCTGTCCCAGAGCGCCCCCTGTGTGTCCCAGAGCGCCCCCTTCTGTCCCAGAGCGCCCCCTGTGTGTCCCAGAGCGCCCCCTTCTGTCCCAGAGCGCCCCCTTCTGTCCCAGAGCCCCCTGTGTGTCCCAGAGCCCCCTTCTGTCCCAGAGCGCCCCCTTCTGTCCCAGAGCGCCCCCTGTGTGTCCCAGAGCGCCCCCTTCTGTCCCAGAGCGCCTCCTTCTGTCCCAGAGCACCCTGTGTGTCCCAGAGCGCCCCCTTCTGTCCCAGAGCGCCCCCTTCTGTCCCAGAGCCCCCTGTGTGTCCCAGAGCGCCCCCTTCTGTCCCAGAGCGCCCCCTTCTGTCCCAGAGCGCCTCCTTCTGTCCCAGAGCCCCCTGTGTGTCCCAGAGTGCCCCCTTCTGTCCCAGAGCGTCCCCTTTTGTCCCAGAGCCCCCTGTGTGTCCCAGAGCGCCCCCTTCTGTCCCAGAGCGCCCCCTGTGTGTCCCAGAGCCCCCTGTGTGTCCCAGAGCGCCCCCTTCTGTCCCAGAGCGCCCCCTGTGTGTCCCAGAGCGCCCCCTGTCTGTCCCAGAGCGCCCCCTGTGTGTCCCAGAGCCCCTGTGTGTCCCAGAGCCCCCTGTGTGTCCCAGAGCCCCTGTGTGTCCCAGAGCGCCCCCCTGTGTGTCCCAGAGCGCCCTTCTGTCCCAGAGCGCCCCCTGTGTGTCCCAGAGCGTGTGTCCCAGAGCCCCCTGTGTGTCCCAGAGCCCCTGTGTGTCGCAGAGCGCCCCCTGTGTGTCCCAGCGCCCCCTTCTGTCCCCAGAGCCTCCTTCTGTCCCAGAGTGCCCCCTGTGTGTCCCAGAGCGCCTTCTGTCCCAGAGCCCCTGTGTGTCCCAGAGCGCCCCTTCTGTCCCAGAGCGCCCCCTTCTGTCCCAGAGCGCCCCCTGTGTGTCCCAGAGCGCCCCCTTCTGGTCCCAGAGCGCCCCTGTGTGTCCCAGAGCCCCCTGTGTGTCCCAGAGCGCCCCCTTGTGTCCCAGAGCCCCCTGTGTGTCCCAGAGCGCCCCCTGTGTGTCCCAGAGCGCTCCCTTCTGTCCCAGAGCGCCCCCTGTGTGTCCCAGAGCGCCCCCTTCTGTCCCAGAGCGCCTCCTTCTGTCCCAGAGCTCCTTCTGTCCCAGAGCTCCTTCTGTCCCAGAGCCCCCTGTGTGTCCCAGAGCCCCCTGTGTGTCCCAGAGCCCCCTGTGTGTCCCAGAGCGCCCCCTGTGTGTCCCAGAGCCCCCTGTGTGTCCCAGAGCGCCCCCTGTGTGTCCCAGAGCGCCCCCTTCTGTCCCAGAGCGCCCCCTGTGTGTCCCAGAGCGCCCCCTTCTGTCCCAGAGCGCCCCCTTCTGTCCCAGAGCGCCTCCTTCTGTCCCAGAGCACCCTGTGTGTCCCAGAGCCCCCTGTGTGTCCCAGAGCGCCCCCTTCTGTCCCAGAGCCAGGGGGAAGAGAGAGAGAGGGAGAGGGAGGGGGGGAGTGGGAGAGACTTCTTAAACTGCTGGATCTGCTCTGTCTCTGTGAGACAATTTTTTTTTTTTTAAATAAACACTTGATAGAAAACGATTAAAGTGAAATGTTCTGTTCTGATCAAAAGTTTAGGACAAACTCCTCAAAAAACCACCCCTCCTCTGTGGCGCCCCCTCTCTGCGGCGCCCCCTCCTCTGTGGCGCCCCCTCCTCTGCGGCGCCCCCTCTCTGTGGCCCCTCCTCTGTGGCGCCCCCTCCTCTGTGGCGCCCCCTCTCTGCGGCCCCTCCTCTGCGGCGCCCCCTCTCTGTGGCGCCCCCTCCTCTGTGGCGCCCCCTCTCTGTGGCCCCTCCCTCTGGCGCCTCTCTGGCGCCCTCTGCAGCGCCCCCTCCTCTGGCCCCCTCCTGGCCCCCTCCCTGTGGCCCCTCTCTGTGGCTCCCTGCGGCGCCCCCTCCCTGCGGCGCCCCCTCTCTGCGGCGCCCCCTCCCTGCGGCGCCCCCTCCCTGCGGCGCCCCCTCCCTGTGGCGCCCCCTCTCTGCGGCGCTCCAAATCATACTCTCCAACTCCTCCAACGCCTGCGCTCTGTTTCCACCCAGCCCTGGACAGTATCATCTCACCACAGAAACATCCAGCGGAGGGCGGGGCCTCTGACTCTACATCACATTCTAACCTCTGCAGCTGAGGGCGGGGCCTCTGACTCTACATCACATTCTAACCTCTGCAGCGGAGGGCGGGGCCTCTGACTCTACATCACACGACACTTGAGGGTGATGCTAGTTCAGGCTAGGCTAGCTCAGACTGACGCCAGAGAGCAAAAGTGAGTTAAATGAGGCTCTGGTTGTTTAGGGAGCAATCATGGGTGGCACTGCAGGTGGCGCTGTGGAGTTTAAGCTGTGTTCTGTGTGTGTCCTGCAGGTGGCGCTGTGGAGTTTAAGCTGTGTTCTGTGTGTGTCCTGCAGGTGGCGCTGTGGAGTTTAAGCTGTGTTCTGTGTGTGTCCTGCAGGTGGCGCTGTGGAGTTTAAGCTGTGTTCTGTGTGTGTCCTGCAGGTGGCGCTGTGGAGTTTAAGCTGTGTTCTGTGTGTGTCCTGCAGGTGGCGCTGTGGAGTTTAAGCTGTGTTCTGTGTGTGTCCTGCAGGTGGCGCTGTGGCTGATCTGGGATATGAGATGTGTGAGAAAAGTGAGACTGAGCCTGAGAGAGACACGAGTCCAGGTAAATACCACGAGCTGCTCTTAAACGCCAGAACATCCCACGGATCTAGTGCCGGTTCTTTTAGCACCTGCCGCCGTCAGCTGCTACGCGCTGTTGGGACGGTTCAGACTGGGACGATGAGGACAGGACACTGTGACGTCCGATTCTGTGAGGACAGTCGCACCAGAGTTCAAACTGAGGCTCAGGCCGAAGGGTCGGAGATGGGGGCAGCTACAGACCACGACCGACTACAAGCCCAGAGCCCCCCACACGGATGAAACACGGCCCGGGTCAAGGGTTCACCCCCCCACCCGCCTCATTCCAGCAAACACCTCAGCCAACCCCACCCCGGAGCCTTCCTCCTCCCCCTCCTCCCCCACCGGCCTCTCACTCAAAACAGAAGACGTAAGAAGACAGTTTTGGAAGTCCAACCCCTGAAAAGCTGCTGGACCAGACGGTGTCCTCCTCCTGAGGAGCCGACTCCTGTCTGACATCTCTAGCTCCTCCCTAGAGTCATGTCCTGTTTAAATCGTCCATCATCGTCCCTGTCCCCAAGACGCCCCGGGTCACTGGACTGAAAGACTTCAGGCCTGTGACGCCTGGTCCTCCCCTCCTCACCTCCTTCACCTCCTCTGCCCTGGACCCACCAGGAGGGAGGAGTCTACAGGAGGGAGGAGTCTACAGGAGGGAGGAGTCTACAGGAGGGAAGGGGGAGGAGTCTACAGGAGGGAGGAGTCTACAGGAGGGAGGAGTCTACAGGAGGGAGGAGTCTACAGGAGGGAGGAGTCTACAGGAGGGAAGAGGGAGGAGTCTACAGGAGGGAAGAGTCTACAGGAGGGAGGAGGGAGGAGTCTACAGGAGGGAGGAGTCTACAGGAGGGAGGAGTCTACAGGAGGGAGGAGTCTACAGGAGAGAGGAGGGAGGAGGGAAGAGGGAGGAATCTACAGGAGGGAAGAGGGAGGAGTCTACAGGAGGGAGGAGTCTACAGGAGGGAGGAGTCTACAGGAGGGAGGAGTCTACAGGAGGGAGGAGTCTACAGGAGGGAGGAGTCTACAGGAGGGAGGAGTCTACAGGAGGGAGGAGGGAGGAGTCTACAGGAGGGAAGAGGGAGGAGTCTACAGGAGGGAAGAGGGAGGAGTCTACAGGAGGGAGGAGTCTACAGGAGGGAGGAGTCTACAGGAGGGAGGAGTCTACAGGAGGGAAGGGGGAGGAGTCTACAGGAGGGAGGAGTCTACAGGAGGGAGGAGTCTACAGGAGGGAGGAGGGAGGAGTCTACAGGAGGGAAGAGGGAGGAGTCTACAGGAGGGAAGAGGGAGGAGTCTACAGGAGGGAAGGGGGAGGAGTCTACAGGAGGGAGGAGTCTACAGGAGGGAGGAGGGAAGAGGGAGGAGTCTACAGGAGGGAAGAGGGAGGAGTCTACAGGAGGGAGGAGTCTACAGGAGGGAGGAGTCTAGAGCAGGGAGGAGGGAGGAGTCTACAGGAGGGAAGAGGCAGGAGTCTACAGGAGGGTGGAGTCTACAGGAGGGAGGAGTCTATAGGAGTGAGGAGTCTACAGGAGGGAAGAGGGAGGAGTCTACAGGAGGGAGGAGTCTACAGGAGGGAGGAGTCTACAGGAGGGAGGAGCCTACAGGAGGGAAGAGGGAGGAGTCTACAGGAGGGAGGAGTCTACAGGAGGGTGGAGTCTACAGGAGGGAGGAGTCTACAGGAGGGAGGAGTCTAGAGGAGGGAGGAGTCTACAGGAGGGAGGAGTCTACAGGAGGGAGGTGTCTACTGGAGGTAGTTGAGTTCCTGAGGGAGGAGTCTAGAGGAGGGAGGAGTCTACAGGAGGGAGGAGTCTACAGGAGGGAGGAGTCTACAGGAGGGAGGAGTCTACAGGAGGGAGGAGTCTACAGGAGAGAGGAGGGAGGAGGGAAGAGGGAGGAATCTACAGGAGGGAAGAGGGAGGAGTCTACAGGAGGGAGGAGTCTACAGGAGGGAAGAGTCTACAGGAGGGAGGAGTCTACAGGAGGGAAGGGGGAGGAGTCTACAGGAGGGAGGAGTCTACAGGAGGGAGGAGTCTACAGGAGGGAGGAGGGGAGGAGTCTACAGGAGGGGAAGAGGGAGGAGTCTACAGGAGGGAGGAATCTACAGGAGGGAAGAGGGAGGAGTCTACAGGAGGGAGGAGTCTACAGGAGGGAAGAGTCTACAGGAGGGAGGAGTCTACAGGAGGGACGGGGGAGGAGTCTACAGGAGGGAGGAGTCTACAGGAGGGAGGAGTCTACAGGAGGGAGGAGGGAGGAGTCTACAGGAGGGAAGAGGGAGGAGTCTACAGGAGGGAGGAGTCTACAGGAGGGAGGAGGGAAGAGGGAGGAGTCTACAGGAGGGAAGAGGGAGGAGTCTACAGGAGGGAGGAGTCTACAGGAGGGAGGAGTCTAGAGCAGGGAGGAGGGAGGAGTCTACAGGAGGGAGGAGTCTACAGGAGGGTGGAGTCTACAGGAGGGAGGAGTCTACAGGAGGGAGGAGTCTATAGGAGGGAGGAGTCTACAGGAGGGAAGAGGGAGGAGTCTACAGGAGGGAGGAGTCTACAGGAGGGAGGAGTCTACAGGAGGGAGGAGCCTACAGGAGGGAAGAGGGAGGAGTCTACAGGAGGGAGGAGTCTACAGGAGGGTGGAGTCTGGAGGAGGGAGGAGTCTACAGGAGGGAGGAGTCTAGAGGAGGGAGGAGTCTACAGGAGGGAGGAGTCTACAGGAGGGAGGTGTCTACAGGAGGGAGGAGTCTACAGGAGGGAGGAGTCTAGAGGAGGGAGGAGTCTACAGGAGGAGAGGAGGTCTACAGGAGGGTGGAGTCTACAGGAGGGAGGAGGAGTCTACAGGAGGGAGGAGTCTATAGGAGGGAGGAGTCTACAGGAGGGAAGAGGGAGGAGTCTACAGGAGGGAGGAGTCTACAGGAGGGAGGAGTCTACAGGAGGGAGGGAGGGAGGAGCCTACAGGAGGGAGGGAGGAGTCTACAGGAGGGAGGAGTCTACGGCAGGGAGGTGTCTACAGGAGGGAGGAGTCTACAGGAGGGAGGAGTCTACAGGAGGGAGGAGTCTACAGGAGGGAGGAGTCTATAGGAGGGAGGAGTCTACAGGAGGGAAGAGGGAGGAGTCTACAGGAGGGAGGAGTCTACAGGAGGGAGGAGTCTACAGGAGGGAGGAGTCTACAGGAGGGAGGAGGGAAGAGGGAGGAGTCTACAGGAGGGAAGAGGGAGGAGTCTACAGGAGGGAGGAGTCTACAGGAGGGAGGAGTCTAGAGCAGGGAGGAGGGAGGAGTCTACAGGAGGGAGGAGTCTACAGGAGGGTGGAGTCTACAGGAGGGAGGAGTCTACAGGAGGGAGGAGTCTATAGGAGGGAGGAGTCTACAGGAGGGAAGAGGGAGGAGTCTACAGGAGGGAGGAGTCTACAGGAGGGAGGAGTCTACAGGAGGGAGGAGCCTACAGGAGGGAAGAGGGAGGAGTCTACAGGAGGGAGGAGTCTACAGGAGGGTGGAGTCTACAGGAGGGAGGAGGGAGGAGTCTACAGGAGGGAGGAGTCTACAGGAGGGAGGAGTCTACAGGAGGGAGGAGTCTACAGGAGGGAGGAGTCTACAGGAGGGAGGAGTCTAGAGGAGGGAGGAGTCTAGAGGAGGGAGGAGTCTAGAGGAGGGAGGAGTCTACGGGAGGGAGGAGTCTACAGGAGGGAGGAGTCTACAGGAGGGAGGTGTCTACAGGAGGGAGGAGTCTACAGGAGGGAGGAGTCTACAGGAGGGAGGAGTCTAGAGGAGGGAGGAGTCTAGAGGAGGGAGTCGTGTCCTGGTGCAGCGACAACAACCTAGAGCTCCACAGAACACAGTGGAGATGATCTGCCCCCCTCGCCCTGACAGACTCTCCCATCACCTCCGTGGACTCTTTCCTCCTCCTCTGCACCTCCTTCACTCTGGACCTCAAGTGGAGCCGACCATCAGATCCATCATCACCTCCTCCATCATCTCCATCACCCCCTCCATCACCGTGTGGTCCAGGAGCCACAGACACAGCACACCATCTGTCCAGGACCTGAACGTCTCCAGGACCTGTCTCCAGGACCTGCGCGTCTCCAGGACCTGAGCGTCTCCAGGACCTGAGCGTCTCCAGGACCTGAGCGTCTCCAGGACCTGAGCGTCTCCAGGACCTGAGCGCCTCCAGGACCTGAGCGCCTCCAGGACCTGTGCGCCTCCAGGACCTGTGCGTCTCCAGGACCTGTGCGCCTCCAGGACCTGAGCGTCTCCAGGACCTGCGCGCCTCCAGGACCTGAGCGTCTCCAGGACCTGTGCGCCTCCAGGACCTGAGCGCCTCCAGGACCTGAGCGTCTCCAGGACCTGCGCGCCTCCAGGACCTGAGCGTCTCCAGGACCTGAGCGTCTCCAGGACCTGAGCGCCTCCAGGACCTGAGCGTCTCCAGGTCCTGCGCGCCTCCAGGACCTGCGCGCCTCCAGGACCTGTGCGCCTCCAGGACCTGTGTCTCCAGGACCTGTGCGCATCCAGGACCTGAGCGCCTCCAGGACCTGAGCGTCTCCAGGACCTGTGCGCGTCCAGGACCTGAGCGCCTCCAGGACCTGAGCGTCTCCAGGACCTGAGCGCCTCCAGGACCTGAGCGTCTCCAGGTCCTGCGCGCCTCCAGGACCTGAGCGCCTCCAGGACCTGTGCGCCTCCAGGACCTGTGCGCCTCCAGGACCTGTGCGCCTCCAGGACCTGAGCGCCTCCAGGACCTGAGCGTCTCCAGGACCTGTGCGCCTCCAGGACCTGAGCGCCTCCAGGACCTGTGCGTCTCCAGGACCTGCGCGCCTACAGGACCTGAGCGTCTCCAGGACCTGTGCAGGACCTTCTAATACCTGTCACTTTGTGAATTTTGTTCACCGACAACGGCAATAAAAACTGTAAATACTTCAAATACAACTGTAAATACTTCAAATACCATTGTAAATACTTCAAATACCATTGTAAATACCATCATAAATACTTCAAATACCATCATAAATACTTCAAATACCATCATAAATACTTCAAATACCATCATAAATACTTCAAATACCATCATAAATACTTCAAATACCACTGTAAATACTTCAAATACAACTGTAAATACCACTGTAAATACTACAAATACTGTGTACTTTCTGAGTGGCTCCGGTTGTCTTTTGTTTCAGAGTTCGATGATCTGGAGATGTGTCTGACTCTGGACCTCGGCTCACGCTGGTGGAACTCCCAAAACCAGGACCAAGATGGTAACCAGACTCCCACCCTGAGCCCAGACCACGGCGCCCCCCACAGGGACACGGAGGCACAGCAGCTGCAGAGACTCGTGCAGCATCTGAAGTCCGAGCTGAACCGGTCTAAGATCCAGGTCCACAGACTCCAGACCGAGCTCAGGTCCCAGTCCGTCCCTGGATGGGACCCGGGCCTCGCGGACCTGCTGAGCCGCGTAGAGTCCCTCGAAAACCAGATCAAAACCGAACCCAGGACCGAGTCCGAGGACCAGAACAAAACCGGGTAAGAATCAGACGCAGGAGCAGTAGGAGGAGAGGAGCAGGAGAGGAGGAGGAGAGGAGGAGGAGAGGAGGAGGAGAGGAGGAGGAGAGGAGGAGGAGCAGGAGGGGAGAAGGAGAAGAGGAGGAGAGGAGGAGGAGAGGAGGAGGAGAGGAGGAGGAGCAGGAGGAGGAGAGGAGCAGGAGAGGAGGAGGAGAGGAGGAGGAGAAGAGGGAGAGGAGGGAGAGAAGAGAGAGGGAGAGGAGGAGGAGGAGAGGAGGAGGAGAGAGGAGAGAAGAGGAGGAGAGGAGGAGGAGAGGAGGAGAAGAGGAGGAGGAGGAGGAGGAGGAGGAGGAGGAGAGGAGCAGGAGAGGAGGAGGAGCAGGAGGGGAGAAGGAGAAGAGGAGGAGAGGAGGAGGAGAGGAGGACGAGAAGAGGAGGAGGAGACGGGAGGAGCAGGAGGGGAGGAGGAGAGGAGGAGGAGAAAAGGAACTGAGGAGACGAGAGGAGCAGGAGAGGAGGAGAAGAGGAGGAGGAGGAGACGGGAGGAGCAGGAGGGGAGGAGGAGAGGAGGAGGAGATGAGGAGGAGAGGAGCAGGAGAGGAGGAGGAGAGGAGCAGGAGAGGAGGAGAAGAGGAGGAGGAGCAGGAGGGGAGAAGGAGAAGAGGAGGAGGAGACGGGAGGAGCAGGAGGGGAGGAGGAGAGGAGGAGGAGAAAAGGAACTGAGGAGACGAGAGGAGCAGGAGAGGAGGAGAAGAGGAGGAGGAGGAGACGGGAGGAGCAGGAGGGGAGGAGGAGAGGAGGAGGAGAGGAGCAGGAGAGGAGGAGAAGAGGAGGAGGAGAAGAGGAGGAGAAGAGGAGGAGGAGCAGGAGGGGAGAAGGAGAAGAGGAGGAGAGGAGGAGGAGAGGAGGAGAAGAGGAGGAGGAGAGGAGCAGGAGAGGAGGAGGGAGGAGGAGAAGAGCAGGAGAGGAGGAGGAGAGGGAGGGAGGAGGAGGAGAGGAGGAGGAGAGGAGCAGGAGAGAAGGAGAAGAGGAGGAGAAGAAGAACTGAGGAGACGAGAGGAGCAGGAGAGGAGGAGGAGAGGAGGAGGAGGAGGAGAGGAGGAGGAGGGGAGGAGCAGAGGAGGAGGAGAGGAGGAGAAGAAGAACTGAGGAGCCGAGAAGAGCAGGAGGGGAGGAGCAGAGGAGAAGAAGAGGAGGAGAGGAGGAACAGAGGATGCGGATGATGCAGAGGTGGAGATAATCGAGCAGTATATGACGTATATGAGTAGAAGGAGTAGAGGGAGCAGATGGAGTAGAAGGAGCAGATGGAGCAGATGGAGCAGAAGGAGCAGATGGAGTAGAAGGAGCAGATGGAGTAGAAGGAGCAGATGGAGCAGATGGAGCAGATGGAGTAGATGGAGCAGATGGAGCAGATGGAGCAGATGGAGCAGATGGAGCAGAAGGAGCAGATGGAGTAGAAGGAGCAGATGGAGCAGAAGGAGTAGAAGAAGCAGATGGAGTAGATGGAGCAGATGGAGTAGAAGGAGCAGATGGAGTAGATGGAGCAGATGGAGCAGAAGGAGTAGATGGAGCAGATGGAGCAGATGGAGCAGATGGAGCAGATGGAGTAGAAGGAGCAGATGGAGTAGATGGAGCAGATGGAGTAGAAGGAGCAGATGGAGTAGATGGAGCAGATGGAGCAGAAGGAGTAGATGGAGCAGATGGAGCAGAAGGAGCAGATGGAGCAGATGGAGCAGATGGAGTAGAAGGAGTAGAGGGAGCAGATGGAGCAGATGGAGTAGAAGGAGCAGATGGAGTAGATGGAGCAGAAGGAGTAGAAGGAGCAGATGGAGTAGATGGAGCAGATGGAGTAGAAGGAGCAGATGGAGTAGAAGGAGCAGATGGAGCAGATGGAGTAGAAGGAGCAGATGGAGCAGATGGAGCAGATGGAGCAGAAGGAGTAGAAGGAGCAGATGGAGTAGAAGGAGCAGATGGAGTAGAAGGAGCAGATGGAGCAGATGGAGCAGATGGAGCAGATGGAGTAGAAGGAGCAGATGGAGCAGATGGAGCAGATGGAGCAGAAGGAGCAGATGGAGTAGATGGAGCAGATGGAGCAGAAGGAGTAGAAGGAGCAGATGGAGTAGAAGGAGTAGAAGGAGCAGATGGAGCAGAAGGAGCAGATGGAGTAGATGGAGCAGATGGAGCAGAAGGAGTAGAAGGAGCTGATGGAGTAGAAGGAGCAGATGGAGCAGATGGAGTAGAAGGAGCAGATGGAGTAGATGGAGCAGATGGAGCAGATGGAGCAGATGGAGTAGATGAAGCAGATGGAGCAGAAGGAGTAGAAGGAGCAGATGGAGTAGAAGGAGCAGATGGAGTAGATGAAGCAGATGGAGCAGAAGGAGTAGAAGGAGCAGATGGAGTAGAAGGAGCAGATGGAGCAGATGGAGTAGAAGGAGCAGATGGAGCAGATGGAGCAGATGGAGTAGAAGGAGCAGATGGAGTAGAAGGAGCAGATGGAGCAGATGGAGTAGATGGAGCAGAAGGAGCAGATGGATCAGATGGAGTAGATGGAGCAGATGGAGCAGATGGAGCAGATGGAGCAGATGGAGTAGAAGGAGCAGATGGAGCAGATGGAGCAGATGGAGCAGATGGAGCAGATGGAGCAGAAGGAGCAGATGGAGCAGATGGAGCAGATGGAGTAGATGGAGCAGATGGAGCAGAAGGAGCAGATGGAGCAGATGGAGTAGATGGAGCAGATGGAGCAGATGGAGCAGATGGAGCAGATGGAGTAGATGGAGCAGATGGAGCAGATGGAGCAGATGGAGCAGATGGAGCAGATGGAGTAGAAGGAGCAGATGGAGCAGATGGAGCAGATGGAGCAGAAGGAGCAGATGGAGCAGATGGAGTAGAAGGAGCAGATGGAGTAGAAGGAGCAGATGGAGCAGATGGAGCAGATGGAGCAGATGGAGTAGATGGAGCAGATGGAGTAGTAGGAGTAGAAGGAGCAGTTGGAGGTGATGGAGCAGATGGAGCAGATGGAGCAGATGGAGCAGATGGAGTAGTAGGAGTAGATTTAGCAGATGGAGTAGATGGAGTAGAAGGAGCAGATGGAGCAGATGGAGCAGATGGAGCAGATGGAGTAGAAGGAGCAGATGGAGCAGATGGAGCAGATGGAGCAGATGGAGTAGAAGGAGCAGATGGAGTAGATGGAGTAGAAGGAGCAGATGGAGCAGATGGAGTAGAAGGAGCAGATGGAGTAGAAGGAGCAGATGGAGTAGATGGAGCAGATGGAGTAGAAGGAGTAGAGGGAGCAGAAGGAGCAGATGGAGCAGATGGAGCAGATGGAGCAGAAGGAGCAGATGGAGCAGATGGAGTAGAAGGAGTAGAAGGAGCAGATGGAGTAGAAGGAGCAGATGGAGCAGATGGAGCAGATGGAGCAGAAGGAGCAGATGGAGCAGATGGAGCAGATGGAGTAGATGGAGCAGATGGAGCAGAAGGAGCAGATGGAGCAGAAGGAGCAGATGGAGTAGAAGGAGCAGATGGAGTAGAAGGAGCAGATGGAGTAGAAGGAGCAGATGGAGCAGATGGAGCAGATGGAGCAGAAGGAGTAGATGGAGCAGATGGAGCAGATGGAGTAGAAGGAGCAGATGGAGCAGATGGAGCAGATGGAGCAGATGGAGCAGATGGAGCAGATGGAGCAGATGGAGCAGATGGAGCAGATGGAGCAGATGGAGCAGAAGGAGTAGAAGGAGCAGATGGAGTAGAAGGAGCAGATGGAGTAGATGGAGCAGATGGAGTAGAAGGAGCAGAAGGAGCAGATGGAGCAGAAGGAGCAGATGGAGCAGATGGAGCAGATGGAGCAGATGGAGCAGATGGAGCAGATGGAGTAGATGATGATTTATTCCTCTGCAGGTTCCTCAGTCTGGTCCACCTTCAGGCCCGGGAGCTGTCTCACCTTCGCCAGGTCCTCAGAGAGTCTCGGAGTCTGGTTCAGATCCTGGTCCAGAGTCTGACTGAACAGCTGAAAGGTCTGGAGTCCCTGCTGTCGTCCAGAGAACCGGACCACGCCCCGGGCCAAAGACTCCGAGAACAGCTGCAGGAGAGTGTCCACGTGATGGAGCGACTGAGCGCCAAGATCAGCCTCAGTCAGTGCTTTAAGACTCACGATACTGTCGATACTCACGATACTCACGATTCCCGCGATACTGACAATACTGCGATACTGCCGATACTCGCGATACTGCCGATACTTGCGATACCGCCCATACTCGCGATACTGCCGATACCCGCGATACTTTCGATACTGCCGATACTGTGATACTGCCCATACTCACGATACTGCCGATACCCGCGATACTGCCGATACTGTGATACTGCCGATACTGTGATACTGCCCATACTCGTGATACCGCCCATACTCACGATATTCGCGATACTGTCGATACTCACGATAACACCATACAATACTACCGATACTCCGATAATATCAATACTCATGATGCCGATACTCATGATACTACCGATACTCCGATAATATCAATACTCATGATGCCGATACTCATGATACTACCGATACTCCGATAATATCAATACTCATGATGCCGATACTCATGATACTACCGATACTCATGATACTACCGATACTCCGATAATATCAATACTCATGATGCCGATACTCATGATACTACCGATACTCATGATACTACCGATACTCATGATGCCGATACTCATGATACTACCGATACTCATGATACTACCGATACTCATGATACTACCGATACTCATGATACTACTGATACTCATGATACTACTGATACTCATGATACTACCGATACTCATGATACTACTGATACTCATGATACTACTGATACTCATACTACTGATACTCATGATACTACTGATACTCATGATACTACTGATACTCATACTACTGATACTCATGATACTACTGATACTCATGATACTACTGATACTCATGATACTACTGATACTCATACTACTGATACTCATGATACTACTGATACTCATGATACTACTGATACTCATGATACTACTGATACTCATGATACTACCGATACTCATGATACTACTGATACTCATGATACTACCGATACTCATACTACTGATACTCATGATACTACTGATACTCATGATACTACTGATACTCATGATACTACTGATACTCATGATACTACTGATACTCATGATACTACAGATACTCATGATACTACTGATACTCATGATACTACTGATACTCATGATACTACCGATACTCATGATACTACCGATACTCATGATACTACCGATACTCATGATACTGCCGACTAACTATATATCAATATACTATTTATAGCAAGATCAGCCTCAGTGTTTTTACTACGACTGTAAGACTAACCCGATCAGTTTAACCAGTTTAACCAGTTTAACCAGTTTAACCAGTTTAACCAGTTTAACCAGTTTAACCAGTTTAACCAGTGTAACCAGTTTAACCAGTGTAACCAGTTTAACCCTATAATCAATATTGTTCAATTGTTGAAGCATGTTTTTTCAGTTTACTTGAAGTTATTTATATTTTAAAGCTCAAACTCTCAGCAGCAGCTGCACATTTACACATTTGTAAGTGTTTTCAGTTTTGTCTCGTGGATTTATAAAACGATCCTCAGACAGAGCAGAACAAAACTATTTTATGACATTTTATAGAAACACGTCTGATCTTTAATCCAGAACGTTTAGGTCAAACTTTATCAAGACACTGACCACAAACTGTTTACAGAAGAACTTCCTGAAGATCTGGACGATAAGACGGAGCTTTTGGCCATGAGGTGAGAAACAGACTGTAAATGTGAGAAACAGACTGTAAATGAGAGAAACAGACTGTAAATGTGAGAAACAGACTGTAAATGAGAGAAACAGACTGTAAATGAGTGAGACAGACTGTAAATGAGAGAGAAACAGACTGTAAATGAGAGAAACAGACTGTAAATGAGAGAGAAACAGACTGTAAATGAGTGAAACAGACTGTAAATGAGAGAGAAACAGACTGTAAATGAGAGAAACAGACTGTAAATGAGTGAAACAGACTGTAAATGAGAGAAACAGACTGTAAAAGAGTGAGAAACAGACTGTAAATGAGAGAAACAGACTGTAAATGAGTGAAACAGACTGTAAATGAGTGAGACAGACTGTAAATGAGAGAAACAGACTGTAAATGAGAGAAACAGACTGTAAAAGAGTGAGAAACAGACTGTAAATGAGAGAAACAGACTGTAAATGAGTGAAACAGACTGTAAATGAGTGAGACAGACTGTAAATGAGTGAAACAGACTGTAAAAGAGTGAGAAACAGACTGTAAATGAGAGAAACAGACTGTAAATGAGAGAAACAGACTGTAAATGAGTGAAACAGACTGTAAATGAGTGAAACAGACTGTAAATGAGTGAGAAACAGACTGTAAATGAGTGAGAAACAGACTGTAAATGAGAGAAACAGACTGTAAATGAGTGAAACAGACTGTAAATGAGTGAGACAGACTGTAAATGAGAGAAACAGACTGTAAATGAGAGAAACAGACTGTAAAAGAGTGAGAAACAGACTGTAAATGAGAGAAACAGACTGTAAATGAGTGAAACAGACTGTAAATGAGTGAGACAGACTGTAAATGAGTGAAACAGACTGTAAAAGAGTGAGAAACAGACTGTAAATGAGAGAAACAGACTGTAAATGAGAGAAACAGACTGTAAATGAGTGAAACAGACTGTAAATGAGTGAAACAGACTGTAAATGAGAGAGAAACAGACTGTAAATGAGATAAACAGACTGTAAATGAGTGAGACAGACTGTAAATGAGAGAAACAGACTGTAAATGAGAGAGAAACAGACTGTAAATGAGAGAAACAGACTGTAAATGAGAGAAACAGACTATAAAAGAGTGAAACAGACTGTAAATGAGAGAGAAACAGACTGTAAATGAGAGAAACAGACTGTAAATGAGAGAAACAGACTGTAAATGAGTGAAACAGACTGTAAATGAGAGAGAAACAGACTGTAAATGAGAGAAACAGACTGTAAATGAGTGAAACAGACTGTAAATGAGAGAAACAGACTGTAAAAGAGTGAGAAACAGACTGTAAATGAGAGAAACAGACTGTAAATGAGTGAAACAGACTGTAAATGAGTGAGACAGACTGTAAATGAGAGAAACAGACTGTAAATGAGAGAAACAGACTGTAAAAGAGTGAGAAACAGACTGTAAATGAGAGAAACAGACTGTAAATGAGTGAAACAGACTGTAAAAGAGTGAGAAACAGACTGTAAATGAGAGAAACAGACTGTAAATGAGTGAAACAGACTGTAAATGAGTGAGACAGACTGTAAATGAGTGAAACAGACTGTAAAGAGTGAGAAACAGACTGTAAAATGAGAGAAACAGACTGTAAATGAGAGAAACAGACCGTAAATGAGTGAAACAGACTGTAAATGAGTGAGACAGACTGTAAATGAGTGAAACAGACTGTAAAAGAGTGAGAAACAGACTGTAAATGAGAGAAACAGACTGTAAATGAGAGAAACAGACTGTAAATGAGTGAAACAGACTGTAAATGAGTGAAACAGACTGTAAAAGAGTGAGAAACAGACTGTAAATGAGTGAGAAACAGACTGTAAATGAGAGAAACAGACTGTAAATGAGTGAAACAGACTGTAAATGAGTGAGACAGACTGTAAATGAGAGAAACAGACTGTAAATGAGAAACAGACTGTAAAGAGTGAGAAACAGACTGTAAATGAGAGAAACAGACTGTAAATGAGTGAAACAGACTGTAAAATGAGTAGAGACAGACTGTAAATGAGTGAAACAGACTGTAAAAAAGTGAGAAACAGACTGTAAATGAGAGAAACAGACTGTAAATGTTAGAAACAGACTGTAAATGAGTGAAACAGACTGTAAATGAGTGAAACAGACTGTAAATGAGAGAGAAACAGACTGTAAATGAGATAAACAGACTGTAAATGAGTGAGACAGACTGTAAATGAGAGAAACAGACTGTAAATGAGAGAGAAACAGACTGTAAATGAGAGAAACAGACTGTAAATGAGAGAAACAGACATGAGTGAAACAGACTGTAAATGAGAGAGAAACAGACTGTAAATGAGAAACAGACTGTAAATGTGAGAAACAGACTGTAAATGAGTGAAACAGACTGTAAATGAGAGAGAAACAGACTGTAAATGAGAGAAACAGACTGTAAATGAGTGAAACAGACTGTAAATGAGAGAAACAGACTGTAAAGAGTGAGAAACAGACTGTAAATGAGAGAAACAGACTGTAAATGAGTGAAACAGACTGTAAATGAGTGAGACAGACTGTAAATGAGAGAAACAGACTGTAAATGAGAGAAACAGACTCTAAAAAGAGTGAGAAACAGACTGTAAATGAGAGAAACAGACTGTAAATGAGTGAAACAGACTGTAAATGAGTGAGACAGACTGTAAATGAGTGAAACAGACTGTAAAAGAGTGAGAAACAGACTGTAAATGAGAGAAACAGACTGTAAATGAGAGAAACAGACTGTAAATGAGTGAAACAGACTGTAAATGAGTGAAACAGACTGTAAATGAGTGAAACAGACTGTAAAAGAGTGAGAAACAGACTGTAAATGAGAGAAACAGACTGTAAATGAGTGAAACAGACTGTAAATGAGTGAGACAGACTGTAAATGAGAGAAACAGACTGTAAATGAGAGAAACAGACTGTAAAAGAGTGAGAAACAGACTGTAAATGAGAGAAACAGACTGTAAATGAGTGAAACAGACTGTAAATGAGTGAGACAGACTGTAAATGAGTGAAACAGACTGTAAAAGAGTGAGAAACAGACTGTAAATGAGATAAACAGACTGTAAATGAGAGAAACAGACTGTAAATGAGTGAAACAGACTGTAAATGAGTGAAACAGACTGTAAATGAGAGAGAAACAGACTGTAAATGAGAGAAACAGACTGTAAATGAGTGAGAAACAGACTGTAAATTAGTGAAAAAGACAGTAAAAGAGTGAGAAACAGACTGTAAATGAGAGAAACAGACTGTAAATGAGTGAAACAGACTGTAAATGAGAGAAACAGACTGTAAATGAGAGAAACAGACTTTAAAAGATTGAGAAACAGTCTTTAAATGAGAGAAACAGACTGTAAATGAGTTAAACAGACTGTAAATGAGTGAAACAGACTGTAAATGAGTGAAACAGACTGTAAAAGAGTGAGAAACAGACTGTAAATGAGAGAAACAGACTGTAAATGAGAGAAACAGACTGTAAATGAGTGAAACAGACTGTAAATGAGTGAAACAGACTGTAAAAGAGTGAGAAACAGACTGTAAAAGAGTGAGAAACAGACTGTAAATGAGAGAAACAGACTGTAAATGAGTGAAACAGACTGTAAATGAGTGAGACAGACTGTAAATGTGAGAAACAGACTGTAAATGAGAGAAACAGACTGTAAAAGAGTGAGAAACAGACTGTAAATGAGAGAAACAGACTGTAAATGAGTGAAACAGACTGTAAATGAGTGAGAAACAGACTGTAAATGAGTGAAACAGACTGTAAAAGAGTGAGAAACAGACTGTAAATGAGAGAAACAGACTGTAAATGAGAGAAACAGACTGTAAATGAGTGAAACAGACTGTAAATGAGTGAAACAGACTGTAAAAGAATGAGAAACAGACTGTAAAAGAGTGAGAAACAGACTGTAAATGAGAGAAACAGACTGTAAATGAGAGAAACAGACTGTAAATGAGTGAAACAGACTGTAAATGAGAGAAACAGACTGTAAATGAGAGAAACAGACTGTAAAAGAGTGAGAAACAGACTGTAAATGAGTGAAACAGACTGTAAATGAGTAAGACAGACTGTAAATGAGTGAAACAGACTGTAAAAGAGTGAAACAGACTGTAAAAGAGTGAGAAACAGACTGTAAATGAGAGAGAAACAGACTGTAAATGAGTGAAACAGACTGTAAATGAGAGAAACAGACTGTAAATGAGAGAGAAACAGACTGTAAATGTGAGAAACAGACTGTAAATGTGAGAAACAGACTGTAAAATAGTGAGAAACAGACTGTAAATGAGTGAAACAGACTGTAAATGAGTGAGAAACAGACTGTAAATGAGTGAGAAACAGACTGTAAATGAGAGAAACAGACTGTAAATGTGATAAACAGACTGTAAAAGAGTGAAACAGACTGTAAATGAGAGAGAAACAGACTGTAAATGAGTGAGAAACAGACTGTAAATGTGAGAAAACAGACTGTAAAAGAGTGAGAAACAGACTGTAAATGAGTGAAACAGACTGTAAATGAGTGAGAAACAGACTGTAAATGAGAGAAACAGACTGTAAAAGAGTGAGAAACAGACTGTAAATGAGTGAAACAGACTGTAAATGAGTGAGAAACAGACTGTAAATGAGTGAGAAACAGACTGTAAATGAGAGAAACAGACTGTAAATGAGTGAGACAGACTGTAAATGAGTGAGAAACAGACTGTAAATGAGTGAGAAACAGACTGTAAATGAGTGAAACAGACTGTAAAAGAGTGAGAAACAGACTGTAAATGAGAGAAACAGACTGTAAATGTGAGAGAAACAGACTGTAAATGAGAGAAACAGACTGTGAATGAGATAAACAGACTGTAAATGAGAGAAACAGACTGTAAATGAGAGAGAAACAGACTGTAAATGAGTGAAACAGACTGTAAAAGAGTGAGAAACAGACTGTAAATGTGAGAAACAGACTGTAAAAGAGTGAAACAGACTGTAAATGAGAGAAACAGACTGTAAATGTGAGAAAACAGACTGTAAATGAGAGAAACAGACTGTAAATGAGTGAAACAGACTGTAAATGAGAGAAACAGACTGTAAATGAGAGAAACAGACTGTAAATGAGTGAAACAGACTGTAAATGAGAGAAACAGACTGTAAAAGAGTGAGAAACAGACTGTAAATGAGAGAAACAGACTGTAAATGAGTGAAACAGACTGTAAATGAGTGAGACAGACTGTAAATGAGAGAAACAGACTGTAAATGAGAGAAACAGACTGTAAAAGAGTGAGAAACAGACTGTAAATGAGAGAAACAGACTGTAAATGAGTGAAACAGACTGTAAATGAGTGAGAAACAGACTGTAAATGAGTGAAACAGACTGTAAATGAGTGAGACAGACTGTAAATGAGTGAGACAGACTGTAAATGAGTGAAAATGAGTGAAACATAACACACATGAAATATTATTTACGACAATTCTACGTGTAAGTGGTCAACATTTCATACATGGAACGACACACAATAGCAGCAGCTTCCACAGAAAATTATCAGATTTCATGATACACTTTTAATATGGACAAAACAGCACTAATTGACCGAGCAAATGATGTGGCCCCCACATGACACTGAAACCCGCGAGATTGAGACATTTAAACCCCCAGCGCGGAAACATCCGGGTTTGCCAAAACGCACCACGGAGGAGTGAGGAGACGGCAGCGCTGGTGAGTGGAACGGCAGATTTAATGTCTTAGATGAGCAGAACTAACGCTCCTAAGTGTGCACCCTTAGTCACGCCAGAACATGATGGGAAGCTACGAAAAATGCCGTTTAATACGTGTTTAAAATGTACGAGCGCGGTGCACAGTAAACAGGGAAACAAGCGTGCGCGTCTTCACGTGCTCTCCTCAGGCACCGCGTCCTAGGGACGGACCCGGTCCGTCACAGAGAGAAACAGACTGTAAATGAGAGAAAAACAGACTGTAAATGAGAGAGAAACAGACTGTAAATAAGAGAAACAGACTGTAAATGAGAGAGAAACAGACTGTAAATAAGAGAAACAGACTGTAAATGAGAGAAACAGACTGTAAAATGAAAAACAGACTGTAAATGAGAGAAAAACAGACTGTAAATGAGAGAAAAACAGACTGTAAATGAGAGAAACAGACTGTAAATGAGTGAAACAGACTGTGAATGAGAGAAAAACAGACTGTAAATGAGAGAGAAACAGACTGTAAATAAGAGAAACAGACTGTAAATATGAGAGAAACAGACTGTAAATGAGAGAAACAGACTGTAAATAAGAGAAACAGACTGTAAATGAGAGAAACAGACTGTAAATGAGAGAAACAGACTGTAAATGAGAGAAACAGACTGTAAATGAGAGAAAAACAGACTGTAAATGAGAGAGAAACAGACTGTAAATAAGAGAAACAGACTGTAAATATGAGAGAAACAGACTGTAAATGAGAGAAACAGACTGTAAATAAGAGAAACAGACTGTAAATGAGAGAAACAGACTGTAAATGAGAGAAACAGACTGTAAATGAGTGAGAAACAGACTGTAAATGAGAGAAAACAGACTGTAAATGAGAAAAACAGACTGTAAATGAGTTAAACAGACTGTAAATGAGAGAAACAGACTGTAAATGAGTGAAACAGACTGTGAACGAGAGAAACAGACTGTAAATGAGAGAAACAGACTGTAAATGAGTGAAACAGACTGTAAATGTGAGAGAAACAGACTGTAAAAGAGTGAAAGAGACTGTGAATGAGAGAAACAGACTGTAAATGTTAGAAACAGACTGTGAATGTGATAAACAGACTGTAAATGTTAGAAACAGACTGTAAGTGTGAGAAACAGACTGTGAATGTGATAAACAGACTGTAAATGTTATAAAAATACTGTAAGTGTGAGAAACAGACTGTAAATGAGAAACAGACTGTAAATGAGAGAAACAGACTGTAAATGAGTGAAACAGACTGTAAATGAGAGAAACAGACTGTAAATGAGAGAAACAGACTGTAAATGAGTGAAACAGACTGTAAATGAGAGAAACAGACTGTAAATGTGAGAGAAACAGACTGTAAATGTGAGAGAAACAGACTGTAAATGTGAGAGAAACAGACTGTAAAAGAGTGAAAGAGACTGTGAATGAGAGAAACAGACTGTAAATGAGAGAGAAACAGACTGTGAATGTGATAAACAGACTGTAAATGTTAGAAACAGACTAAGTGTGAGAAACAGACTGAATGTGAGAAGCAGACTGTAAATGTGATTAAAAACAGACTGTAAATGAGTGAGAAACACATTGTAAATGTGATAAACAAACTGTAAAAGAGAGAAACGGGCTATAAATGTGAGAAAAATACTGTAAATGTGATAAAAACAGACACTAAGTGTGAGAAACAGACTGTAAATGTGAGAAACAGACTGTAAGTGTGAGAAATCCCTCTATTCATGTGAAAAGTGGTATTTATTTTTAACTCGTCGATAACCCTCAGGCGTTCTGCTCAACGACAGCGTCTGATTGGACACTTGCACTAAACTATTCTTTCAGGACTATAATGACACATATTTAAGTATGAATTGATTAGTGTTTCCTGATTATTTTCATATTTAATCCATCCCTCGTCCTCATTGGTCAGTCGCTGGTCGTGCTGTGCTCTGATTGGTCGGTGAAGGTATAATCCCGGTAAATGGGTCAGACTCAGACTCAGTGTCACACCAGCAGCAGCTGATGCTTCTCTCGTTTACTTTCAGTTCATTTTTAAACCTGAAACAAAAGGTCTTTCTTCTTTGGATATTTTTATCGACTCTTTCACTTTAAATGTTTGTTCAAAGAAAACTGGACCAGAGCCTGGAGTTTACTCCTTTAAGTCCTCTTTTACATGCTCTGTTTTTGTTGTATTCTGGACCTTCTCACAATGGAATACAATGTTTTTATCACCATTGAAACATGTTTATATTTTGGCTTAAAGCTGGAGTGTGTTTTGCTCCCTCTTGTGGCCCTTTGTGTTGGATCCTAAATTTAGATTTTCTTTTGTGAAGAATTCTTTATTTTCTACAAAAGAAAGTGCTTTTCAAGCCCATCGGAGCATGAAATGAGTCAGAGCTGGAAAACTGGCTCAAACTGTGAAATATTTCTGAAAGATGTAGATCTTTTAGTTTAATTTTCCAGTGAGAGAAAAATACTACACATTAACTGAGACATTCTGAAGTCTAACGCAGACTTAGTGATGCTCTTTGGGGCAGCGGTGTTCTGACGCGGTCTCGTCTTCTAAAAGTCCTTTCTCATCATTGGACGCGGTGTTTTATAAACTCTGAAGTTTTACAGGAAGGTTAATTTGGGTCAAATGTGATCTTTTTTCATAAATATTGATGAAGTCAGTGTAGTGTTTGCTTGAGTTGAATCATTGACGCTGTGTTCAGTGTGTTAAAGCAGGTTGTAGAGCAGAGTGAGACAGAAAAAACAGAATAATCCTCAGATCACCGTCTGGCACCGGATCAGGATATGTATCTGCCAAAAACCAGCTGAGCTGATGAAGAACCAGAGACCAGGTTGAGATGTGCGAAGTGTAGCCCACAAACAGAGCCTCTTCTTGGGATGAATCTGTGCTGAACTCTGCTGTGGAGGCTCCAGGAGTCAGGGGGAATGTCTGAGCTGAAGCCCAGAATCAGAGCCTTTTCTGGGCAGGATTTGAGCTCGACCAGGCTCATCTCCTCTGGAGGTTTTAGTGAATGATGTGAACTTTGAATGATTTGACTTTTTATGGACAAAGTTTGCACAAGCTTTTAGTGAAACGAATGGTTTGGAGATTTCTGTCCAAACTCCTGGAAGTAAACGCCTGTGACAAACCTTTCGATCTCCTGGTTCTGCTCCTGTCGACGCACACTGAAGAGTAGCTTTTTAGATTTTTAGATATTCTTGGGTTCAAATGATGGCGCCTCTGTGGAAGTGCATGTTGTCCAAGTGCAGTCCTCTGTATCGAGACGCGCTCTTCTCGTTCTCTGTGAGCGACAGGCAGCGGGAGAGAGAACGGCGCACCCTGCTGGTCTTCTGCCACAAGTACGGCCCCGAGTGAAATACTGGACTGATGCTGCATTCATGTCATCTCCAAAAATCAAAGATAATTTATGTAATTCTCCAAGTGTGATTCTGATATTACAGTTGAGTTTCTTTAATTTTGAGAAGAGTTTCTGGGAGCGCATGAATGTGGCATTTTTCTGTGTGAAGGGTTGATAATTGTAGTTTAAAATTCTACAAACCTGAAACAGATGGGATTATTAGATATAAACTTCTGATTTATCTTAGAATTTAAGGCTCAGGTTTAAAATTGTGATCTGTTATCTGAACTTTAGCTCTTCTCAGAGTGAGTTTAAACCTTCTCAGGTGAGTTTAGACTTTGACATCCTGAATACAGTCTGACATCCTGAAGACAGTAAAGCTTCACAGCTGCTGGATTTTAATGATAAATAAATCTGCACATCGTCTGCAAAAAGTGGAAAGGTATATTGTGTTTCCTGAAAATATTTCAGAGGCAAAGCATACAAGGAAATTATGCTTCTTCAACTAGTGCTTTTTAACAACTTCTAAAAAGTTTATTAATGAACCTTAATCTAAAGTGTGACCGATTTCTATTGTATTTCTCAGACTGAGTAAAGAGCTTCAGCAGAAGGACCTCCTCATCCAATCACTGCGCTCCAAACTGAGCCCAGACACGCCCAGTGACTCCAGCGACCAATCAGACTGCATCTCCTACGTAAGCGACGAGCCACAGTCCAATCAGGACGAAGATCTGGGCTCAGAGACCTTCAGTGAGCTGCAGATCGACCAATCACTGACCAGTGACCAATCAGAGCGTAGCATCCACCACGCCGACCAATCAGAGCGTAGCATCCACCACGCCGACCAATCAGAGCGTAGCATCCACCACGCCGACCAATCAGAGCGCAGCATCCACTACAATGACCAATCAGAGCGCAGCATCCACTACAACGACCAATCAGAGCGCAGCATCCACTACAACAGCCAATCAGATGGCTTCTCCAGTTACACAGGTTTGTCTTTAATATTTTTTCAGTCACAAACACAATAAAACAAACACAAACCCAGTTAATGTCAGTCATTCTTGATTTGCCCAAAACGTGTTAAACTGAGCGATGTTTTACTTTGTTTAACTGGTCTCCAAACTATGGCCCGTGGGCCAAATGGTGAATTGGCCCATGTTACCAATTTCATATACCTCGTCCTGTTAAGACTCCAACTGCTAAAAAGGTATTGACTGTAACGACAGGGCTGGCAGTTCTGATTAATGACACTAGTCACTTGTTATCTGGATTATATTGACTCAAAAACAAAAATGACAAAAGATGCAAAAAATAATTTGTAATATTAAATAAAAGGAATGATACTCTTCAGAATTTATCCATTTAGATACAGTCCTGATCAAAACTGTAAGACCAGTTAAATAAATAACAAGTCACCTGTCATGGTTGGATCTTAACAAGGTTCAAATAGAGCAAAAAAAAAAAAAAAGAGTAAACATTTGAAACAACGATTAAAGTGAAATGTTCTGTTCTGATCAAAAGTTTAGGACAAAAATCTCAAAAAACAACCCAAACTCTCAAAACAGTAAAGTACAACGAGCAGCACCTCCAGGAACATTTGTTGATGATGACGTCCTCCTGAAGGACATCTCCGTCTGGACTGTGTCCTCCTGAAGGACATCTACGTCTGGACTGTGTCCTCCTGAAGGACATCTATGTCTGGACTGTGTCCTCCTGAAGAACATCTACGTCTGGACTGTGTCCTCCTGAAGGACATCCACGTCTGACTGTGTCCTCCTGAAGGACATCTACGTCTGGACTGTGTCCTCCTGAAGGACATCTACGTCTGACTGTGTCCTCCTGAAGGACATCTACGTCTGACTGTGTCCTCCTGAGGGACATCTACGTCTGACTGTGTCCTCCTGAAGGACATCTTCGTCTGAACTGTGTCCTCCTGAAGGACATCTTCGTCTGAACTGTGTCCTGCTGAGGGACATCCAAGTCTGAACTGTGTCCTCCTGAAGGACATCTATGTCTGAACTGTGTCCTCCTGATGGACATCTATGTCTGAACTGTGTCCTCCTGAAGGACATCTACGTCTGGACTGTGTCCTCCTGAAGGACATCTACGTCTGGACTGTGTCCTCCTGAAGGACATCTACGTCTGGACTGTGTCCTCCTGAAGGACATCTACGTCTGACCGTGTCCTCCTGAAGAACATCTACGTCTGGACTGTGTCCTCCTGAAGGACATCTACGTGTGGACTGTGTCCTCCTGAAGGACATCCAAGTCTGAACTGTGTCCTCCTGATGGACATCTACGTCTGAACTGTGTCCTCCTGAAGAACATCTACGTCTGGACTGTGTCCTCCTGAAGGACATCTACATGTGGACTGTGTCCTCCTGAAGGACATCCAAGTCTGAACTGTGTCCTCCTGAAGGACATCCAAGTTTTAACTGTGTCCTCCTGAAGGACATCTCCGTCTGTCTGTGTCCTCCTGAAGGACATCCAAGTCTGACTGTGTCCTCCTGAAGGACATCCAAGTTTTAACTGTGTCCTCCTGAAGGACATCTACGTCTGACTGTGTCCTCCTGAAGGACATCTACGTCTGGACTGTGTCCATCTGAAGGACATCTACGTCTATCTGTGTCCTCCTGAAGGACATCTATGTCTGTCTGTGTCCTCCTGAAGGACATCTACGTCTGGACTGTGTCCTCCTGAAGGACATCTACGTCTGACTGTGTCCTCCTGAAGGACATCTATGTCTGGACTGTGTCCATCTGTGTGAACTTCACCCCCAAAGGTTCTCAGGTGGATTCAGAGGAACATCAGACGCTCCAAAGAGTCATGTTCTTCTCCTCAACAAGTGCTTTGTCCTAAGCTTTGAGCTGCAGTATCTTTGGAGACGTGTCTTGTTCTTTTGTCTTTCAGTGTCAGATGTGTCAGAAAGCAATGGCAGGCGCTGTGCATTTGTCCCAGTGACCAGTGGATTGTGCATTATGTCCTGGAAATGAAGGACCTGTTGGCGAAATACCAAGAAGAAGCAACCGTCAATCTGAAGAAGGTCCAGGAAAGCCAGAAGGCGTGGTACGATCAGCAGGCGAGACACTGCGTGTTTCAACCCGGCCAGAAGGTGTTACTCCTTCTTTCATCCTCCAATTGCAAGCTACTGGCCAAGTGGCAAGGGCCCTACACCATTGTGCGGCAAATGGGACCTGTGACACATGAGGTCCACCATCCAGACAAGAAATGGCAGAAGCAGACATACCTCGTCAATCTGCTTAAAGAATGGAAGGAGCAATCTGCCACAACCCCATCTCTTCTGGTGCTGCAAGTGGTCCTACCTGAGAGGCGGAGGAGGGTGTGGGGACAGAGGAATGTCCAAAAGGTCTTGAACCAGTGGTGGCTCATCTAACCCGAGAACAAGATGCACAACTGGTCAAAGTTTTTGAAGATCTTCCCTCTCTTTTTGCAGCCAACCCTGGGAAGACGACACTCGTGGAGCATGTCATCCGGCTAAAGGAGGGCCGGCCGATTTGCCAGGGGTCCTAAGGGGGGGGGGGCTCAAAACCTGGTGGAGAAGCTCAAGAGTGAGGTGGAGGAAATGTAGTGCCTAGGTGTCACTGAGCCATGAGCCTTTGAGTGATGATCGTGCTGAAGAAAGATTGGTCCTTGTGCATCTGCACAGACTTTCACAAGATCAACGCAGTGTTGGAGTTTGGTACATACCTGATGCCTCGAATTGATGAACTGCTGGAGAGGATTGGGCAGATCTGTGTAAAAGTTACTGACAGGTACCCTTAGAAAAATCCAATTTGTGTGTTCCAATTTACCATGATGCCTGCACAGCAATACATGGGAAGATCACCTCCAACATCTGGCACTGGACCTGGGGAAGACTCAGCAGGCCGGGCTGACACTGAGTGAAGTGCGAGTGAGCGAAGGAAGGATGTGTCCACAGGCGAATAAGGCTGAAGCTGTCCAGAACTGCCCTCGACCCCACACCAAGAAGGAAGTGAGGTCTTTCCTGGGTTTATCTGGTTGGTACCAGTGATTTGTCCCTCAGTTTGCTTCCATTACCGTTGACTGCTCTGACAGCCATAGAACAGGAGAACCCAGTAACCTGGACTGTACCCTGCAAAGAAGCATTCCAGACTCTCAAAACCTGCCTCAGATTGTCTCCAGTTCTCAAGAGTCCTAACTTCACTCACCCATTCCTGGTCCAAGTGGACACTTCAGCTGTCGGTCTCGGTGCAGTTCTGGCCCAGGGAGAGTGAACAACCTTTGCTCTGCCTGAGCCATAAACTATTGCCGAGCGAGACTCGCTACTCCACAGTTGAGGGGCTGGCAATTAAGTTGGCATTGGAAAGCCTCAGGTACTACCTGTGGGAAGGGAAATCACACAGAGCACACTGAGCGCTGGCTTGGATCCACACAATGGATGGTGGTGCTGGGTGGTACCTGTCACTGCAACAGCTCTGTCCCTCCTGTCCCTCCTCCTGTCCTTCCTGTCCCTGCTCCTGTCCCTGCTCCTGTCCTTCCTGTCCCTGCTCCTGTCCCTCCTCCTGTCCTTCCTGTCCCTCCTGTCCCTGCTCCTGTCCCTGCTCCTGTCCCTCCTCCTGTCCCTGCTCCTGTCCCTCCTGTCCCTCCTCCTGTCCCTCCTGTCCCTGCTCCTGTCCCTGCTCCTGTCCTTCCTGTCCCTCCTGTCCCTGCTCCTGTCTCTTCTGTCCCTCCTCCTGTCCCTGCTCCTGTCCTTCCTGCCCCTCCTCCTGTCCCTCCTCCTGTCCCTGCTCCTGTCCTTCCTGTCCCTCCTCCTGTCCTTCCTGTCCCTCTTGTCCCTGCTCCTGTCCCTGCTCCTGTCCTTCCTGTCCCTCCTGTCCCTGCTCCTGTCCCTCCTGCCCCTCCTCCTGTCCCTCCTCCTGTCCCTGCTCCTGTCCTTCCTGTCCCTCCTCTTGTCCCTGCTCCTGTCCCTCCTCCTGTCCCTGCTCCTGTCCCTGCTCCTGTCCCTGCTCCTGTCCCTGCTCCTGTCCTTCCTGTCCCTCCTCCTGTCCCTGCTCCTGTCCCTCCTGTCCCTCCTCCTGTCCTTCCTGCCCCTCCTCCTGTCCCTGCTCCTGTCCTTCCTGTCCCTCCTCCTGTCCTTCCTGTCCCTCCTGTCCCTGCTCCTGTCCCTGCTCCTGTCCTTCCTGTCCCTCCTGTCCCTGCTCCTGTCCCTCTTGTCCCTGCTCCTGTCCCTGCTCCTGTCTCTTCTGTCCCTCCTCCTGTCCCTGCTTCTGTCCTTCCTGCCCCTCCTCCTGCCCCTCCTCCTGTCCCTGCTCCTGTCCTTCCTGTCCCTCCTCCTGTCCTTCCTGCCCCTCCTCCTGTCCCTCCTCCTGTCCCTGCTCCTGTCCTTCCTGTCCCTCCTCCTGTCCTTCCTGTCCCTCTTGTCCCTGCTCCTGTCCCTGCTCCTGTCCTTCCTGTCCCTCCTGTCCCTGCTCCTGTCCCTCCTCCTGTCCCTGCTCCTGTCCTTCCTGTCCCTCCTGTCCCTCCTGTCCCTGCTCCTGTCCCTGCTCCTGTCCCTGCTCCTGTCTCTTCTGTCCCTCCTCCTGTCCCTTCTCCTGTCCTTCCTGCCCCTCCTCCTGTCCCTCCTCCTGTCCCTGCTCCTGTCTTTCCTGTCCCTCCTCCTGTCCTTCCTGTCCCTGCTCCTGTCCCTGCTCCTGTCTCTTCTGTCCCTCCTCCTGTCCCTGCTTCTGTCCTTCCTGTCCCTGCTCCTGTCCCTGCTCCTGTCCTTCCTGTCCCTCCTCCTGTCCTTCCTGTCTCTCCTGTCCCTCCTCCTGTCCCTGCTTCTGTCCTTCCTGTCCCTGCTCCTGTCCCTGCTCCTGTCCTTCCTGTCCCTCCTCCTGTCCTTCCTGTATCTCCTGTCCCTGCTCCTGTCCCTGCTCCTGTCCCTGCTCCTGTCCTTCCTGTCCCTCTTGTCCCTGCTCCTGTCCTTCCTGTCCCTCCTGTCCTTCCTGTCCCTGCTCCTGTCCCTGCTCCTGTCCCTGCTCCTGTCCCTCCTGTCTCTGCTCCTGTCCTGGCTCCTGTCCCTCCTCTCCCTGCTCCTGGTTCTGGGTCTGGTTGTCTTCATGGCGTGGGTTTCTGTTTGGACGTAGTCCTTCAGGAGGTGCAGATGTTACAGAGGACACTGTGGTACAAAACTCTGACAGAGTCTGGACCCTCAAACCTCCAGGAGCTGAAGGAACTCTGCTGCCGACTGTACCCCGATCAGGTGCTCTGTGTCTGGGCACAGTCTGAGCGTCGCTCCCTGGGACCAGGAGATCTGATCACTTTAACTTGACTTTTAACATTTGACAAACAATTTGCACATGAGCTATACATGATTAGCAGAGTTAGCTTCAGTGGCAGAGTGGTTAGCCTCAGTGGCAGAGTGGTTAGCTGTCTCTTTCTTTCTCACACAGACTGGTCCCTCAGGCTCCGCCCCCGGCCCATAGTCGCACTGTCGCAGCCCAGCTTCAGCAGCTCCAGTTTGGACTCTGGACTCAGACCTGGACTCGGTTTTGGACTCGGACCTGGACTTCCTCTTAGCAGTGGTGCATTGTGGGACACACCCTCAAATCGACCAATCCCACGGCACCTTTCTCCTG
Source organism: Rhinogobius similis (assembly GCA_019453435.1). Classification (NCBI taxonomy): domain Eukaryota; kingdom Metazoa; phylum Chordata; class Actinopteri; order Gobiiformes; family Gobiidae; genus Rhinogobius; species Rhinogobius similis. The sequence goes on along the minus strand of CM033623.1, from coordinate 30,979,468 downwards.
GTCCATCCAGCTTGAGCGGTATGTGTCAGATGTCCTCCCTGTGTGTCAGATTGATTCAGATGCCCTCTCATGCACCTGTTTTGTTCCTGTCTCTGTGGCAGGTGCAGATGTTTGGGGTGAACACCTGTCGGAGGTGAGGTCTCTCAGACTCAGACTGGAGGAGTCTATTCAGACCAATGAGAGGCTGCGACTTCACCTGGAGACTCACCTGGACCAGCCCCCCAGCACAGGTGACCAATCAGAGCACAGAAAAAGTGACCAATCAGAGCACAGCACAGGTGACCAATCAGAGCACAGCACAGGTGACCAATCAGAGCACAGAAAAAGTGACCAATCAGAGCACAGCACAGGTAACCAATCAGAGCACGGCACAGGTGACCAATCACAGTTCTTGCTCCACACCTGCTAAACATCTGCTAAACACCTGCTAAACACCTGCTAAACACCTGCTAAACACCTGCTAAACACCTGCTAAACACCTGCTAAACACCTGCTAAACACCTGCTCCACACCTGCTAAACACCTGCTAAACACCTGCTAAACACCTGCTCCACACCTGCTAAACACCTGCTAAACACCTGCTAAACACCTACTCCACACCTGCTAAACACCTGCTAAACACCTGCTAAACATCTGCTAAACACCTGCTAAACACCTGCTAAACACCTGCTCCACACCTTCTCCACACCTGCTAAACATCTGCTAAACACCTGCTAAACACCTGCTAAACACCTGCTAAACACCTGCTCCACACCTGCTCCACACCTGCTAAACACCTGCTAAACACCTGCTCCACACCTGCTAAACACCTGCTAAACACCTGCTCCACACCTGCTAAACACCTGCTCCACACCTGCTCCACACCTGCTAAACACCTGCTAAACACCTGCTCCACACCTGCTAAACACCTACTCCACACCTGCTCCACACCTGCTAAACACCTGCTAAACACCTGCTAAACACCTGCTCCACACCTGCTCCACACCTGCTAAACACCTGCTCCACACCTGCTAAACACCTGCTCCACACCTGCTAAACACCTGCTAAACACCTGCTCCACACCTGCTAAACACCTGCTAAACACCTGCTAAACACCTGCTCCACACCTGCTAAACACCTGCTAAACACCTGCTAAACACCTGCTCCACACCTGCTCCACACCTGCTCCACACCTGCTAAACACCTGCTAAACACCTGCTAAACACCTGCTCCACACCTGCTAAACACCTGCTCCACACCTGCTAAACACCTGCTCCACACCTGCTCCACACCTGCTAAACACCTGCTCCACACCTGCTAAACACCTGCTAAACACCTGCTAAACACCTGCTCCACACCTGCTCCACACCTGCTAAACACCTGCTAAACACCTGCTAAACACCTGCTAAACACCTGCTCCACACCTGCTCCACACCTGCTAAACACCTGCTAAACACCTGCTCCACACCTGCTAAACACCTGCTCCACACCTGCTAAACACCTGCTAAACACCTGCTAAACACCTGCTCCACACCTGCTAAACACCTGCTCCACACCTGCTAAACACCTGCTAAACACCTGCTAAACACCTGCTAAACACCTGCTCCACACCTGCTCCACACCTGCTAAACACCTGCTAAACACCTGCTAAACACCTGCTCCACACCTGCTAAACACCTGCTAAACACCTGCTCCACACCTGCTAAACACCTGCTCCACACCTGCTCCACACCTGCTAAACACCTGCTAAACACCTGCTAAACACCTGCTAAACACCTGCTCCACACCTGCTAAACACCTGCTCCACACCTGCTCCACACCTGCTAAACACCTGCTAAACACCTGCTAAACACCTGCTAAACACCTGCTCCACACCTGCTCCACACCTGCTAAACACCTGCTAAACACCTGCTCCACACCTGCTAAACACCTGCTAAACACCTGCTAAACACCTGCTAAACACCTGCTCCACACCTGCTCCACACCTGCTAAACACCTGCTAAACACCTGCTCCACACCTGCTAAACACCTGCTCCACACCTGCTAAACACCTGCTAAACACCTGCTCCACACCTGCTAAACACCTGCTCCACACCTGCTCCACACCTGCTAAACACCTGCTCCACACCTGCTAAACACCTGCTCCACACCTGCTAAACACCTGCTCCACACCTGCTCCACACCTGCTAAACACCTGCTAAACACCTGCTCCACACCTGCTAAACACCTGCTAAACACCTGCTCCACACCTGCTAAACACCTGCTAAACACCTGCTCCACACCTGCTCCACACCTGCTAAACACCTGCTAAACACCTGCTCCACACCTGCTCCACACCTGCTAAACACCTGCTCCACACCTGCTAAACACCTGCTAAACACCTGCTCCACACCTGCTAAACACCTGCTAAACACCTGCTCCACACCTGCTCCACACCTGCTAAACACCTGCTAAACACCTGCTCCACACCTGCTAAACACCTGCTAAACACCTGCTAAACACCTGCTCCACACCTGCTAAACACCTGCTAAACACCTGCTAAACACCTGCTAAACACCTGCTCCACACCTGCTCCACACCTGCTAAACACCTGCTAAACATCTACTAAACACCTGCTAAACACCTGCTAAACACCTGCTCCACACCTGCTCCACACCTGCTAAACACCTGCTAAACACCTGCTAAACATCTGATCCACATGGTGTTTGCACCAAAGAGGACTAGAACATGAAATATGGTGAAGTTTATCAAATGCTGCAGCTAAATCTCCTTGGCTTCATCACTGTGGACTTGTGTAAGTCTGGTTCTTGTACTGATCATGTGAAGTTAACTTTGTTTAAAGCAGAACTGAGTAACATTTTCATCGTATTAAAAGTCTTTGTAAGTAAGTTTACAGTCTCTGAGTGGAAAACCAGCTGACACTTTTTTTTATATTTGGTGACATTAAATGTTTATATATGTTATTGTACTTCCTTATTTCAACAAAAAGAAGTGGAAAAAAAAGCTGACTTTCTCTGTATGTCCAGCTCCAACAAACATCTACATCCAGAGTCCAGAGTCCAACGAGACCAGAGTCCTGAGGGAGACCAACCTCAGCCTGAAGACCGAGACCAAAGTCCTGAGAGAGACCAACCTCAGCCTGAAGACCGAGACCAAAGTCCTGAGAGAGACCAACCTCAGCCTGAAGACCGAGACCAAAGTCCTGAGAGAGACCAACCTCAGCCTGAAGAAACAGCTCCAGGGTGAGAACCAGGACTAAGCCAAGACTGAGCCAGGACTAAGCCAGGACTGAACCAGGACTGAACCAGGACTGAGCCAAGAGTGAACCAGGACTGAACCAGGACTGAGCCAAGAGTGAACCAGGACTGAACCAGGACTGAACCAGAACTGAGCCAAGAGTGAACCAGGACTGAACCGGGACTAAACCAGGACTGAACCAGGACTGAGCCAAGAGTGAACCAGGACTGAACCAGGACTCAAGGAGACTTCTCCTAAAACAGTACAATGGCTTCACCTTCATGTTTTGCCCGCTCTATGAGCACTTTCAGTGGTCAGCAGGGGGCATCACTGTCAGCGGCCTTTAAGCGGCCAGAAATGCTCAGAGTCTGTGATGAATATAAGTATAAGGCAAGGCAAATGTCTGTGAGGACAGGAGTCAGCTCATCTGCACAGTGTCTCAGGGTGGCGGGGGGGACACCATCAACCCCCAAAAAGCTGCTGGACCAGACGGTGAGCTGACCCCTGTAGTCATGAAGTCTTTTGAGCGCCTGGTCCTGCCACATCTCAAGTCCTTCACCTCCTCCGCCCTGGACCCACTGCAGTTCTCCTACAGAGCCAACAGATCTGTAGATGACGCCATCAACCTGGCCCTCCACTTCATCCTGCAGCATCTGGACTCGCCGGGAACCTGCTCCAGGGTCCTGTTTGTGGACTTCAGCTCTGCGTTCAACACCGTCCTCCTGCTCTGCTCCAGGACAAGCTCTCTCAGCTCCACGTGTCTGACTCCATCTGCAGGTGGATCACTGACTTCCTGACGGACCGGAGGCAGTGCGTGCGGCTGGGGAAGAATGTCTCAGAGACTCGGACTATCAACACAGGAGTCCACAGGGCTGTGTACTTTCTCCTCTGCTCTTCTCCCTGTGACACCAACTGCTGCACCTCCAGCCACGACTCTGTAAAACTGATCAAGTTTGAGACGACACCACCCTCATCGGACTCATCTCGGACGGCGATGAGTCTGTCTACAGGAGGGAGGAGTCTACAGGAGGGAGGAGCCTACAGGAGGGAGAAGTCTACAGGAGGGAGGAGTCTACAGGAGGAAGGAGTCTACAGGAGGGAGGAGTCTACAGGAGGAAGGAGTCTACAGGAGGGAGGAGTCTACAGGAGGGAGGAGTCTACAGGAGGGAGGAGTCTACAGGAGGGAGGAGTCTACAGGAGGGAGGTGTGTCCTGGCGCAGCGACAACAACAACAACCTGGAGCTCCACAGAAGACAGTGGAGATGATCGTGGACTTCAGGAAACTCTCAACCCCCCTGCCCCCCTCGCCCTGATAGACTCTCCCATCACCACCGTGGACTCTTTCCTCCTCCTCTGCACCTCCTTCACCTCAAGTGGGAGCCGACCATCAGCTCCATCATCAAGAAGGCCCAGCAGAGGATGTACTTCCTGCGGCAGCTGAAGAAAGCTAAGCTGCCGGCGCAGATGATGGTGCAGTTCTACACGGTGTGGTCCATCCTCACCTCCTCCATCACCGTGTGGTCCATCCTCACCTCCTCCATCACCGTGTGGTCCATCCTCACCTCCTCCATCACCTCCTCCATCACCGTGTGGTCCATCCTCACCTCCTCCATCACCGTGTGGTCCATCCTCACCTCCTCCATCACCGTGTGGTCCATCCTCACCTCCTCCATCACCGTGTGGTCCATCCTCACCTCCTCCATCACCTCCTCCATCACCGTGTGGTCCATCCTCACCTCCTCCATCACCGTGTGGTCCATCCTCACCTCCTCCATCACCGTGTGGTCCATCCTCACCTCCTCCATCACCTCCTCCATCACCGTGTGGTCCATCCTCACCTCCTCCATCACCTCCTCCATCACCGTGTGGTCCATCCTCACCTCCTCCATCACCGTGTGGTCCATCCTCACCTCCTCCATCACCGTGTGGTCCATCCTCACCTCCTCCATCACCTCCTCCATCACCGTGTGGTCCATCCTCACCTCCTCCATCACCTACTCCAACACCGTGTGGTCCATCCTCACCTCCTCCATCACCGTGTGGTCCATCCTCACCTCCTCCATCACCGTGTGGTCCATCCTCACCTCCTCCATCACCGTGTGGTCCATCCTCACCTCCTCCATCACCCTGTGGTCCATCCTCACCTCCTCCATCACCTCCTCCTTCACCGTGTGGTGCTGGAGCCACAGCCAGGGACAAACAGAGACTACAGCGCATTGTGCCTCTGTCTCCAGGACCTGTGTCTCCAGGACCTGTGTCTCCAGGACCTGTGTCTCCAGGACCTGTGTCTCCAGGACCTGTGTCCCCAGGACTCGGAGCAGGTCGATCACAGCTGACTCTCACCTGGACATGGACTATTTGAGCCCCTCCCCTTGGGCAGGAGGTCCATCTGGACCAGAACCTCCCGCCACAAGAACAGTTTCTTTCCCTCTGCTGTTGGACTCATGAACACTTTATAACACCTGCCACTTTAACCATATATTATAAAAGAGCTTTCTATTTGCTCTGCTACATTTGTCTGTCCAACTGTACATTCTGTATATAGTCTTAGTCTATTCTATTCTGTTTGATTTGATTTTATTCTTAATCTTATGCACGCCTCTTTATATATTTTATCATATTTTATTCATTGTTTTATGTTGCATTGTACTCCTATTTTGTGAATTTTGACACTGACAACGGCAATAAACTGATTCTGGTTCTTGTTCTGATTCAGATTCTGATTTAAAACAGCAGAAGATTCTTAGATAAATGTTGTACCGTATTTAACAAACATTCATCAAAGCAGAGTAAATGAAGCTAAAGCTAACTCCAGTGTGTTTTTGATGAACATTGTCTCACCACTGTCCAGTGGACGAGTCTGGTCGCCATTTGAGTCAATTCGATTTCTAGGGCGGAGCAAACCCGAGCAAACAGGAAGCGGAGTAAACCAATCAGAGTTATCACTGTTTAGTGGTTTTTAGTGCTGTCCGAATGCCCAACAGATGAAATAGTAGTGCACTCAAAATTTCCTACAATGCATCTTGAAAAGTGTTCAGCGATGGTACCTAGACCGGTCAAAATGAACCACAATGCATTGCGAGGGTCGGAAAAACTACAGTGAACTGAATGAAGCAGAAAGAGGAGCTGTTTAAATGAACTGCTGAGCCGAGATTATGAACAAAACACTTTAAACAAACCGTTAGCGGTAGCGTTGCTGGCGTTAGCCGCTCACCTTAGTTTCAGCTGTGAATGGATCGCAAATCTCTGGCAAAAAGTTGAATAATCCAGTCCGTTTGATGTTTCACATGTGATCCATGATTAATCAAACTTGTATGATTTTTCTTAAATATGTGCGTGTCAGGAGGATTTGATCCATATTCATTGCAGAAATACATTTTTTGTCCACTTTTTTTTCTCCCAGACGCCAGAGTCACATGATGCGCGAGGAGAAAGTAGTGAGATGTGTCCGAATCACTCCAGGACTGAGGGCACTGTTTAGTCACTGAACAGGGCAGGACTGTGAGTGATGAGGGTCAGAGAAGAGAGTGGGACATTCGGACACAGCCTTTGAGAATACCTGGTGTTGTAGCCGACTCTGCTACTTCTGCCGACTAGAGCGACACCGTTTGTGTCACAAATAAACCAATCTGATCGCTCGGTACGTTTTGGAGTTGACTCGAGGCACGGTGGAGGGCGGGGCCACCAGACTGATAAATGGTGTATAAATAATACAGAGATATCTCATTCTGACTTGCCGGGTAAGAACATTGTTAGACCAGGATTTAAAGAGAGAAAGAGTCACTGCAGCAGAATATGTTTGCTTTAAGATTCAGTTTAGCAAAGGTTTATGACAGCCTTCTAACACCCTGGTCTAAATAATGCAGTCATATGCTAATCATATGCTAATGAGGTGCTCAGGGACTCCTCCCTGTGGGTGGGGCTTACACAGATCAGATTAGCATAAGTCAGAGTCCTCTGACCAGTTCCACTGATGAATTTCAAGTCAAAACGATTTTAAAATGGCGTCCAGATCATAATTTCTTTCTTCTGGTTTACTCTTGTTTTCCACAGATTCGCTTTTGGAACAGAAATGTTTGAGAGAAGCGCTCTTATTGGTCCAAACAGGGCTAAAGGAGGCGGAGCTACAGGCACAACGGTGGGCGGAGCTGAGCCAGAGAAGCCAATTAGAGGCCAGCACTCAGATCCAGGAAGTGGAACGGCTGCAACAGGAAGTGAGCGAGTTACGTCAGGAAAAGCAGCGTGGCCTGCAGGTCACTCACAGGTACTACAGCTTCTCTAGATCATGTGGTCAACAAAAGACAAACGGCCCATTTACATGTGTGCCGTTTAAAACGAAATACACAACATAAAATGAACAGTGAGACACCTGCCGTCAGTGAGGCACCTGCCGTCAGTGAGACACCTGCCGTCAGTGAGACACCTGCCGTCAGTGAGACACCTGCCGTCAGTGAGACACCTGCCGACAGTGACAGTGAGACACCTGCCGTCAGTGAGACACCTGCCGTCAGTGAGACACCTGCCGACAGTGACAGTGAGACACCTGCCGTCAGTGAGGCACCTGCCGTCAGTGAGACACCTGCCGTCAGTGACAGTGAGACACCTGCCGTCAGTGAGACACCTGTCGTCAGTGAGACACCTGCCGACAGTGACAGTGAGACACCTGCCGTCAGTGACAGTGAGACACCTGCCGTCAGTGACAGTGAGACACCTGCCGTCTGTGACAGTGAGACACCTGTCGTCAGTGACAGTGAGACACCTGCCATCCACATCACTGTTTCCTGAAGTCCATGATCTTCCTCACGGTCGACGTCTTGTTTTAAAGCTTGTGTACGTGACTTTCAGCGTTAAGTTTGTGATCTATCAAAAAACAACTGGACACGGAAATGAACAGTTCCGTCGTTTTCAACGACGAGGCAGAAGGTAAGAGCCCAGAGAGACAAGACATGAGCCTGAGAGGTTTGTGTTTAGTCCTTACATGTTAAGTTTACAGACGAGGCCCCTGGACACCTGCCGGTCCACGTCCTGTCGACTCATCGCCGTCCACGATGAGTCCGATAACTGGTTAAAGGAATAATATTATATATTCATTTTTCATATTGTTTTTAGCTTTTAAACATTCTCTTGCCTTAAATTTGCCATCTCATTATTTGAAACACTAAATGAACATAATTCTGTTGTTTGCAGCCAGCAGAGGGCGCCTTACACAGTTTCATTATGTTAATGGAAGCAGTGATTGTGTTTAGAGGCAGAAATGCTCAGAGTCTGTGATGATTTAAGATTAAAACAGCAGAAGATTGTCAGATAAATGATGTGTTTGATGTGAACAAACATCACTGATGGAGGGAGTTCAACAGGAAGTGTTTGTGACGTCGGAGAAAGGATTTTATAAAAAACAAAACAGTGTGACTGAAGCTAAATGTAACTCCAGTGTGTTTTTGATGAAGAACATTATTAGAACAGGATTAAAAGAGAAAGTCACTGCAGCAGAATCTGTGAGCTTTAAGGCCATTGCACTTGTTGGTGGTTGGTTCAATTCCAGTCTTTTTTGCATTAAAAGCCTGAGGTTGTCCGTGTTTGCTGGTGATTTTGATAATGTCCTGCACATGCCCAGTGGTTATTTCCCCACGGAATGAGCTGCCACATGGCCTTTCAGAGTAGCGTTTGTTTTGAGTACAATTTATTTATAATTTTCCTCAATTTTTATTATTCATTTCAATTATTCATTTCAACATGCATGCATTTAAATTTAAAACAGCAAAATATGATTTGTACGGAGCCCTAAAGTCCCCTAAAAAAAGTGGGAACATCATCATCGTTAACAAGTGCTAACTGGTGAGACAAGTGTGACGCGCTGCCTTTTGTTCAATTCACTGAACTTGACTGGACGCACGTTTCCTGCCGATCAAATCCAAACACTCGCGTCAGTGAAGTGTTGTGTCACTGATTCACTTTGTGGTTATGTTTAGTGTCCTGACGTAGCCATCAACCTGCCAATGGGGCCTTCATGGACTAACACGTGTTCATAAATGTGCTCTGTCCCATTTCAAAATAAACATCAGAATCCCACGCCTGCGTAGTATCTCACTGTGAGACATGTCGACGTCATGTGCAAGCAACATGTCAACAAGCTTCACTGTAAACTGTAACCTATGGTTTTAAAGATAAAGATCATGTGGGAACACGGTATTATCTGGTGCACACAGGATATATTTTTATTTTTTAGGGGATTTTAGGGGCTCTGTAGTTTGATTGTTGTAGTTTGAAATAGTTTCTTAAACCAATAGACATTTTTGGAGGTTGTCTCACTTTGTATCTCACCATAGAGTTTGTGACTTTATAAGGTCTTGTAATTTCAATAAATTTGATTTAATAAATGGTTAGTATGCTCTCGTGAATGGACTTTCCAAATAATAATAATTTATTATTAATTCATTAATACATTTTTTTGTCTGACAGAAATAAATGTGTGTTGTCGTCAAACAGCATAAAGTGCAATATTTGTGATACTGCAATTAAATCAAGTTTAGGTCTAAAAATGGAACCTCAGGGAATTACATATTCAATATTTTCATTTTTTGAAATGGTGCCAGAAAAATGTACTCATTTTTGTTGATTTTCCACTGACCCAGTTTAACACTCGTCCTGACCAAACACAGACCAAACCTGGCTCAAGATTTGGAAACTCAATTCAGTTTATGTTTGTAGTCACAATCACAATAACGGAGCATCGGAAAAAGTATAAACCTCGGGACCACGTGAAGGAGAGATCCTCCTCCCACAGGACGGACTGCAGATGGACCAGGACTGACACATCCACTTGGACCAGCGCCATCAAGAGGAAGGAAATGTGTAACCTTTGATTCTAAACTCAATGGGAAGCCAGTGAAGGGACTGACATTGGGGTCAAGTGATCTCTTCTTCTAGTACCTGGTAATAATCTTGCAGCTGCATTTTGAACCAGTTGAAAGCTTCTTCTGGAGCTTTTAGGACACGGGCATTACAGCCGTCCAGTCTGGATGTGACAAATGCATGAATGAGTATCACTTTTAGGGAGGATTTTTAAAATTTTAGAAATGGACCCCCGCACTGGACAGGGTGCCCCCGCACTGGACAGGGTGCCCCTGCACTGGACAGGGTGCCCCCGCACTGGACAGGGTGCCCCTGCACTGGACGCTAGCTCTGATCAAAGTAAAGCTGTGTGCATCATTTATCTCTGAAGTTTTTGTCTAAACCACAGGTGTTTCTGTGTCCAGACTCCAGGACGAACTCCCAGATCAGCCCAGACACAGACCGAGCCAATCAGAGCCGAGGGAGGTGTCCTGGAGCCAATCAGAGCAGAGGGAGGTGTCCTGGAGCCAATCAGAGCAGAGGGAGGTGTCCTGGAGCCAATCAGAGCCGAGCGAGGTGTCCAGGAGCCAATCAGAGCCAATGGAGGTGTCCAGGAGCCAATCAGAGCCCAGCGCTGAGCCACTGGAGAAAAGCCAAACACTGAAGAAGCTGGAGTTCATTGGTGCTCAAGGTAATGAGGATTTTAGAGTGTAGTTTGGGTCAAGTGGGTCGGGTCAAGTGGGTCATGTGGGTCGGGTCATGTGGGTCGGATCATGTGGGTCATGTGGGTCATGTGGGTCGGATCATGTGGGTCATGTGGGTCATGTGGGTCATGTGGGTCATGTGGGTCATGTGGGTCAGGTCATGTGGGTCATGTAGAGGGTATTGCTTGCTTAAACGTGTCGCCCCCGGTGGCCGCTCCATTGGAACTGCAGTGAAAAAACTGACTGAAAGCGTCACCGTCAAATCTGATTTACATTCTCTGCTTTCTAGGTCCAGCTCTAAAGCAAGATCTGGTCTTCATCTGGACTCAGGACTCACTTCGACTGCAGAAGACCCTTCAGGACTCTGTGGACTTGATTCAGACCATAAACCAGGCCCTGAAGACTCAGTCAAAACCAGGACTGAGCCAGGATTGTGAGAGGCTGAGGGTTCTTCTCCAGGAGGCACGGGATTTGAGCCACAAAATTAGCAACACCAAAGAGAACCAACAGGTGAGAGGAGAACAATAAGGATGTGCTCACAAATAAAACCAAACTAAACACAATGAAAAACATTTCACAAAAGCTTGTGGAAGAACAGGCATGTTTTAGGTTTGTTTTGAAATCCGTTAAAGTGGCAACAGTCTGGGTTTTTATGGGCCGTGATTTTAAAAGAGTCAATAGTGACCAAAGGCACCATCACCTGGTTTGTAATCTCGGTTCAGTTTTGTAAGTGAACCACACGAAGGACAGATCCTGCTCCCACGGACGCACAGTTCATCTGGTGTAGAGAGAGTTCCTCCAGGCACGTGAGGAGCATCCGGGTGTACATGAAGAACCAGAGGATAATGTCCTCATTTGTTTAGCTTGGGTTAGCATTAGCCAAATTGTTTATATACAAGTTAATTCAGCTGGAACATTCTGAAGTCGGAACGTGTATTTTTCAAGTGTGACATAACGGACTTCCAGCTCCTGGAACGCAGCATTTGTGTTATCATGTGGCTAGCATTTGTTAGCGTGTGGTTAGCATGTGTTGGCATATGCTTAGTAAGTCTTAGCCTGTTGTTATAATGTAATTAGGGTTAGCATATGGCTAGCGTGTGTTGGCGTGTAGTTAGCATGCAGGTGGAGTTAGCTTGTGGTTAGCACGCATTAGTGTGTAGTTAGCATATGATCTGGCTGTGTTAGGGTTGTTGTACCTCAGCGTTTGACACCATCGACACCACATTCTCCTGCAGAGGCCCCGCCCTCAGCTGCTTTAAATACTGTTTATGGGACAAATGTAAACCAGAGCTCCTCCCCTTGTTCTACAGTAACCTGTGGTGTGCCTCAGGGGTCAGTCCTGGGTCCAGTTCTGTTCACTCTTTATTTAACATGATCAGGAAGAACAGCATTAACTCCCACTGAACCCTGATCAGACCCATCGAGCCCAGACCCATCGAGTCCAGACCCATCGAGCCCAGACCCATCGAGTCCAGACCCATCGAGTCCAGACCCATCGAGTCCAGACCCATCGAGTCCAGACCCATCGAGTCCAGACCCACCGAGTCCAGACCCACCGAGTCCAGACCCATCGAGTCCAGACCCACAGAGTCCAGACCCACAGAGTCCAGACCCATCGAGTCCAGACCCATCGAGTCCAGACCCATCGAGTCCAGACCCACAGAGTCCAGACCCATCGAGTCCAGACTTAGAGGTCCTTTAACCCTGAACACACCGAGGTGACTGTCCCGGGCCCTAAACGTCTGAGACTCTTTATCTGAGCCACAGTCTCTGGACGATGTCCCTGAGGCTCCATTGACTGAAGAAACACTGAGGCTCATTTGACCCAGAGCTCTGGGTCAAACGCAGAGAAATCAAACAGCTGCTTTCATCTGTGTCAAATCAGACAAAACCTAAAAGTGACCAAATCTCCTCCTGCATTTGACCCAGATCAGACTGTGACCCTGCAGCGCGTCCTAAAAGCTCCAGAAGAAGCTCCTCCCCCTGAACTATAAAGCCATAAATGATATGGTCCCATCGACTCAAAGCTGTGACAGTAGAGTCCCATCAAACAGAGCCTGGACTCTAATGTGGACTATTGTTGGTC
>CM033623.1:30924131-30959131 GCA_019453435.1 Rhinogobius similis | reverse complement strand
CCACATTCACATTCAGTCTGTAGATACAACGTTTGTGTTGCAGGCGTTAAAACTTCCTTTGTGTCCCTTTTGCCCTGTAGAGTGTTTCAGAGTGAGGATGGAGCTGCCCTAAGTCCAGTTTTACTCAAACTATCTGTTCCCGCCTCCTCATGTGTTTTTTGAATATTCTGTGTTTCTTGGGCCTGTGGAGTTCCTGCTGGAGAGTTCAAGCTGAACGTGATTGGCTGCTGCCTCCTGGCCACTGATTGGAGGGTCAGTCCTGTGGTCCCTCCCACTATTTAAGGACCTGCTCTGCACCTGCTCGAGCTGCTGGTCCGTACTGTGTTCACTGAGGCCCTCACCTGTTGTTTTGTTCTTTTGGGTTTTATTAGTTTAAGTGTCAACCTGGCCCTCCACTTCATCCTGCAGCACCTGGACTCCCCGGGAACCTGCTCCAGGGTCCTGTTTGTGGACTTCAGCTCTGCGTTCAACACCGTCCTCCTGCTCTGCTCCAGCTCTGTCAGCTCCACGTGCCTGACTCCATCTGCACCTGGGGGGGGGGGGGGGTCGTCACTGGAGCAGCCGCCGCAGTGTCTGAAACAGAGAGAGAAACATGTGAACAGCAATGAACAGACTACAGTTGAAGTCATATTAAATATTGTTGATATCGTGCCGTCACGTCTAAAAGGCGTGTCTTTAAATGACGTTAATAAATGTAAATGAAGCTCACAGGCCCCTCCCCCACAGCAGACCAGTCTAAATGATCTGAAGCACAGGCTCAGGCGCAAAGCATCATGGAACTGATGTTTGATCAACTAAAGACAAATCCTCCGACTAGATCTGAGAATAAGACGTGGAGCTGGAAACATCACTTTGGTGACACATCAGGCTAGCTATAGTTTATTTTTCTTTCATGTGCCGTAGTTTCCTGTAGTTCCTTAAAGGGCCTATGACAGGTTGAAATACACATTTGACTAAAATGCAGTTAAGATAAATATATTCACATTTCTACTAAAATCTGTACACATTTAACCCCAGTTCAGCTGTTTTTTAAGTTTTAAAGGTCCATATCCTGCTCTTTCCCCTTCACAGTCTGTCCTAAGGGCTTTGTTGTTGTGTAATATCCATAACATAACAGTTTAACAAACACCCATTTCTTGGACTGGCCCCCCTCCTCACTCTGAGATCTGACCCCCCGAACAGAGAGCAGTCTGCCTCCCCCTCCCAACCCTGTAGTGGAGATGGTGCATGCGCCGTGTGCTCCGGTAAACAGCGATACACAAACACTGAATAAACCTTTTCTGGTCCTGACGGTGCGTCGTGCTGAGTCCTACGTCCTGGATCTGACCTGGAGTTTGACGTGCTCCAGGGCCTCAACCACGGACGTGCCGTTTGGTAAATAACAAGCTAACTCTTCTATCTGTCGTATCCATCGTGTAATTACTGTGTAGCATTAGCATTAGCTGTTTTTATTCTTCCTGGAGGCGTGGCTTAAACACCGCGTCATCTTAGTGAGGAGCCCCCGTCTGCTGCTCAGAGGGGGACGGAAAAGACAGTTCTCTAGTGAAAACATGAGGGAATCAATCAAAAAACCACTTTGGGCACAACATACGAGGCCCAGAGAGCCCTGGAGGAAGGTTAGAACCTCTGAAGAGTCACTTTAGCAGGATATGGGACCTTTAAATGTTACTTCCTGGTTGTAAAGTATGACATCACACTAGGAAATCACCATAGCAACCAGACTGTACACCGGGCAAAACTCATCTAACGTCACAGATTTTGTTCATTTGACAAATAAAAACACATGTGGCGCCTTTATTTTTATGAATCAAAGTTTAAAATTTCAAAAAGTAGTTTATTTTGTGTAAATTCTGCATCTCCTTTGTCTCCCCGGCGTGATGTCATTGATTTATTTACTTCCTGTAATTTTCAACAGATTTTTCAACTTTTCTCCACAAATAGCGACTTGATTGGTGTAAAACTCTAATTTGCATTTACAACAGGTATTAATGCACTGAATAAAGTCAAAATGATAAAAGCCCGTCCTACGCCCTTTAACAGGACAGAGAAGTGTTTAGGAGCTCGTCGTATGAAACCCTTCCATCTGTTACAGCCTTCGAGTCTGGTCTGGTCCTGTTTACTCCAGAGTTATGTTCAGCAAACAAGACCTGAGGCGTGGAAAGTTTGAATTTGAAAACCCGGGCCACACTGAGCACAGTGGTCCTAGGGCGTCATCTTGTGGACAAATGCGGTAAGACACTTTCACACCCTGTGGACATCGTCTGTTTTGATTGGACACTCAAAGTGTTCATGGCTCATTTCATTCACCTTTATCTTCAGTTCTACCAAAACTTTGATACAACTTTGAAATATTTATTGTCTCACCTCCTCCTCGCCTCGCCTCCTCCTCGCCTCACCTCCTCCTCTCCTCACCTTCTCCTCCCTCTGGTCTCACCCCCTCCTCTCCTCACCTCCTCCTCGCTCTGGTCTCAGCTCCTCCTCACCTCCTCCTCGCCTCACCCCCTCCTCTCCTCACCTCCTCCTCGCCTCACCTTCTCCTCGCTCTGGTCTCAGCTCCTCCTCACCTCCTCCTCGTCTCACCCCCTCCTCTCCTCACCTCCTCCTCACCTCACCTTCTCCTCGCTCTGGTCTCAGCTCCTCCTCACCTCCTCCTCGCCTCCCCCCCTCCTCTCCTCACCTCCTCCTCACCTCACCTTCTCCTCGCTCTGGTCTCAGCTCCTCCTCACCTCCTCCTCGCCTCACCTCCTCCTCGCTCTGGTCTCACCTCTTCCTCTTCTCACCTCCTCCTCTCCTCACCTCCTCCTCGCCTCACCTCCTCCTCGCCTCAGCTCCTCCTCGCCTCACCTTCTCCTCGCTCTGGTCTCAGCTCCTCCTCACCTCCTCCTCGCTCTGGTCTCACCTCCTCCTCTCCTCACCTCCTCCTCGCCTCACCTCCTCCTCACCTTCTCCTCGCTCTGGTTGCTCTGGTGGCTCTGGTCTCACCTCCTCCTCTCCTCACCTCCTCCTCGCTCTGGTCTCACCTTCTCCTCGCTCTGGTCTCAGCTCCTCCTCACCTTCTCCTCGCTCTGGTCTCACCTCCTCCTCTCCTCACCTCCTCTTCGCCTCACCTCCTCCTCACCTCCTCCTCGCCTCAGGTCCTCCTCATCTCACCTTCTCCTCGCTCTGGTTGCTCTGGTTGCTCTGGTCTCACCTTCTCCTCTCCTCACCTCCTCCTCGTCTCACCCCCTCCTCTCCTCAGCTCCTCCTCGCCTCACCTCCTCCTCGCTCTGGTTGCTCTGGTGGCTCTGGTCTCACCTTCTCGCTCTAGTTGCTCTGGTCTCACCTCCTCCTCGCTCTGGTCTCACCCCCTCCTCTCCTCACCTCCTCCTCGCCTCACCTCCTCCTCGCTCTGGTCTCAGCTCCTCCTCACCTCCTCCTCGCCTCACCCCCTCCTCTCCTCAGCTCCTCCTCACCTCACCTCCTCCTCACCTCAGCTCCTCCTCGCCTCACCTCCTCCCTCGCTCTGGTCTCACCTCCTCCTCTCCTCACCTCCTCCTCCTCCTCACCTCCTCCTCGCTCTGGTCTCACCCCCTCCTCTCCTCACCTCCTCCTCGCCTCACCCCCTCCTCGCCTCGCCTCCTCCTCACCTCACCTCCTCCTGGCCTCAGCTCCTCCTCGCCTCACCTTCTCCTCGCTCTGGTCTCACCTCCTCCTCGCCTCACCTCCTCCTCGCTCTGGTCTCACCCCCTCCTCTCCTCACCTCCTCCTCTCCTCACCTCTTCCTCGCCTCAGCTCCTCCTCGCCTCACCTTCTTGCTCTGGTTGCTCTGGTCTCACCTCTTCCTCTTCTCACCTCCTCCTCTCCTCACCTCCTCCTCTCCTCAGCTCCTCCTCGCCTCACCTTCTTGCTCTGGTTGCTCTGGTCTCACCTCCTCCTCGCCTCACCTCCTCCTCGCCTCACCTCCTCCTCGCCTCACCTCCTCCTCGCTCTGGTCTCACCTTCTCCTCGCTCTGGTCTCAGCTCCTCCTCACCTTCTCCTCGCTCTGGTCTCACCTCCTCCTCTCCTCACCTCCTCTTCGCCTCACCTCCTCCTCACCTCCTCCTCGCCTCAGGTCCTCCTCATCTCACCTTCTCCTCGCTCTGGTTGCTCTGGTGGCTCTGGTCTCACCTTCTCGCTCTAGTTGCTCTGGTCTCACCTCCTCCTCGCTCTGGTCTCACCCCCTCCTCGCTCTGGTCTCACCTCTCCTCGCCTCCCTCGCTCTGGTCTCACCCTCCTCTCTCTCACCTCCTCCTGCCTCACCTCCTCCTGCTCTGGTCTCACCTCCTCACTCCTCCTCGCCTCACCCCCTCCTCTCCTCACCTCCTCCTCGCCTCACCTTCTCTCGCTCTGGTCTCAGCTCCTCCTCACCTCCTCCTCGCCTCACCCCTCCTCTCTCACCTCCTCCTCGCCTCACCTTCTCCTCGCTCTGGTCTCAGCTCCTCCTCACCTCCTCCTCTCCTCACCGCCGCCTCTCCTCACCTCCTCCTCGCCTCACCTTCTCCTCGCTCTGGTCTCAGCTCCTCCTCACCTCCTCCTCGCCTCACCCCCTCCTCTCCTCAGCTCCTCCTCACCTCACCTCCTCCTCACCTCAGCTCCTCCTCGCCTCACCTCCTCCTCGCTCTGGTCTCACCTCCTCCTCTCCTCACCTCCTCCTCGCCTCACCTCCTCCTCGCTCTGGTCTCACCCCCTCCTCTCCTCACCTCCTCCTCGCCTCACCCCCTCCTCGCCTCAGCTCCTCCTCACCTCACCTCCTCCTCGCCTCAGCTCCTCCTCGCCTCACCTTCTCCTCTCCTCACCTTCTCCTCTCCTCACCTCCTCCTCACCTCCTCCTCTCCTCACCTTCTCCTCTCCTCACCTCCTCCTCGCTCTGGTCTCAGCTCCTCTCCTCACCTCCTCCTCGCTCTGGTCTCACCTCCTCCTCTCCTCACCTCCTCCTCGCCTCTCCTCCTCCTCACCTTCTCCTCGCTCTGGTTGCTCTGGTGGCTCTGGTCTCACCTCCTCCTCTCTCTCTCTCGCCTCACCTCCTCCTCGCTCTGGTCTCACCTTCTCCTCGCTCTGGTCTCAGCTCCTCCTTCTCCTCTCCTCACCTCCTCCTCGTCTCACCCCCTCCTCTCCTCAGCTCCTCCTCATCTCACCTCCTCCTCGCTCTGGTTGCTCTGGTGGCTCTGGTCTCACCTTCTCGCTCTAGTTGCTCTGGTCTCACCTCCTCCTCGCTCTGGTCTCACCCCCTCCTCGCTCTGGTCTCACCTCCTCCTCTCCTCACCTCCTCCTCGCCTCACCTCCTCCTCGCTCTGGTCTCACCCCCTCCTCTCCTCACCTCCTCCTCGCCTCACCTCCTCCTCGCTCTGGTCTCAGCTCCTCCTCACCTCCTCCTCGCCTCACCCTCCTCTCCTCACCTCCTCCTCGCCTCACCTTCTCCTCGCTCTGGTCTCAGCTCCTCCTCACCTCCTCCTCGCCTCACCCCCTCCTCTCCTCACCTCCTCCTCGCCTCACCTTCTCCTCGCTCTGGTCTCAGCTCCTCCTCACCTCCTCCTCGCCTCACCCCCTCCTCTCCTCACCTCCTCCTCGCCTCACCTTCTCCCTCGCTCTGGTCTCAGCTCCTCCTCACCTCCTCCTCGCCTCACCCCCTCCTCTCCTCACCTCCTCCTCGCCTCACCTTCTCCTCGCTCTGGTCTCAGCTCCTCCTCACCTCCTCCTCGTCTCACCCCCTCCTCTCCTCACCTCCTCCTCGCCTCACCTCCTCCTCGCTCTGGTCTCAGCTCCTCCTCACCTCCTCCTCGCCTCACCCCCTCCTCTCCTCAGCTCCTCCTCACCTCACCTCCTCCTCTCCTCAGCTCCTCCTCGCCTCACCTCCTCCTCGCTCTGGTCTCACCTCCTCCTCTCCTCACCTCCTCCTCGCCTCACCTCCTCCTCGCTCTGGTCTCACCTCCTCCTCTCCTCACCTCCTCCTCGCCTCACCCCCTCCTCGCCTCAGCTCCTCCTCACCTCACCTCCTCCTCGCCTCAGCTCCTCCTCGCCTCACCTTCTCCTCGCTCTGGTCTCACCTCCTCCTCGCCTCACCTCCTCCTCGCTCTGGTCTCACCCCCTCCTCTCCTCACCTCTTCCTCGCCTCACCTTCTCCTCGCTCTGGTTGCTCTGGTCTCACCTCTTCCTCTTCTCACCTCCTCCTCTCCTCACCTCCTCCTCTCCTCAGCTCCTCCTCGCCTCACCTTCTTGCTCTGGTTGCTCTGGTCTCACCTCCTCCTCGCCTCACCTCCTCCTCGCCTCACCTCCTCCTCGCCTCACCTCCTCCTCGCTCTGGTCTCACCTTCTCCTCGCTCTGGTCTCAGCTCCTCCTCACCTTCTCCTCGCTCTGGTCTCACCTCCTCCTCTCCTCACCTCCTCTTCGCCTCACCTCCTCCTCACCTCCTCCTCGCCTCAGGTCCTCCTCATCTCACCTTCTCCTCGCTCTGGTTGCTCTGGTTGCTCTGGTCTCACCTTCTCCTCTCCTCACCTCCTCCTCGTCTCACCCCCTCCTCTCCTCAGCTCCTCCTCATCTCACCTCCTCCTCGCTCTGGTTGCTCTGGTGGCTCTGGTCTCACCTTCTCGCTCTAGTTGCTCTGGTCTCACCTCCTCCTCGCTCTGGTCTCACCCCCTCCTCTCCTCACCTCCTCCTCGCCTCACCTCCTCCTCGCTCTGGTCTCACCCCCTCCTCTCCTCACCTCCTCCTCGCCTCACCCCCTCCTCTCCTCACCTCCTCCTCGCCTCACCTTCTCCTCGCTCTGGTCTCAGCTCCTCCTCACCTCCTCCTCGCCTCACCCCCTCCTCTCCTCACCTCCTCCTCGCCTCACCTTCTCCTCGCTCTGGTCTCAGCTCCTCCTCACCTCCTCCTCGTCTCACCCCCTCCTCTCCTCACCTCCTCCTCACCTCACCTTCTCCTCGCTCTGGTCTCAGCTCCTCCTCACCTCCTCCTCGCCTCACCTCCTCCTCGCTCTGGTCTCACCTCTTCCTCTTCTCTCACCTCCTCTCTCTCACCTCCTCCTCGCCTCACCTCCTCCTCGCCTCAGCTCCTCCTCGCCTCACCTTCTCCTCGCTCTGGTCTCAGCTCCTCCTCACCTCCTCCTCGCTCTGGTCTCACCTCCTCCTCTCCTCACCTCCTCCTCGCCTCACCTCCTCCTCACCTTCTCCTCGCTCTGGTTGCTCTGGTGGCTCTGGTCTCACCTCCTCCTCTCCTCACCTCCTCCTCGCTCTGGTCTCACCTTCTCCTCGCTCTGGTCTCAGCTCCTCCTCACCTTCTCCTCGCTCTGGTCTCACCTCCTCCTCTCCTCACCTCCTCTTCGCCTCACCTCCTCCTCGCCTCAGGTCCTCCTCATCTCACCTTCTCCTCGCTCTGGTTGCTCTGGTTGCTCTGGTCTCACCTTCTCCTCTCCTCACCTCCTCCTCGTCTCACCCCCTCCTCTCCTCACCTCCTCCTCGCCTCACCTTCTCCTCGCTCTGGTCTCAGCTCCTCCTCACCTCCTCCTCGTCTCACCCCCTCCTCTCCTCACCTCCTCCTCACCTCACCTTCTCCTCGCTCTGGTCTCAGCTCCTCCTCACCTCCTCCTCGCCTCACCTCCTCCTCGCTCTGGTCTCACCTCTTCCTCTTCTCACCTCCTCCTCTCCTCACCTCCTCCTCGCCTCAGCTCCTCCTCGCCTCACCTTCTCCTCGCTCTGGTCTCAGCTCCTCCTCACCTCCTCCTCGCTCTGGTCTCACCTCCTCCTCTCCTCACCTCCTCCTCGCCTCACCTCCTCCTCACCTTCTCCTCGCTCTGGTTGCTCTGGTGGCTCTGGTCTCACCTCCTCCTCTCCTCACCTCCTCCTCGCTCTGGTCTCACCTTCTCCTCGCTCTGGTCTCAGCTCCTCCTCACCTTCTCCTCGCTCTGGTTGCTCTGGTGGCTCTGGTCTCACCTCCTCCTCTCCTCACCTCCTCCTCGCTCTGGTCTCACCTTCTCCTCGCTCTGGTCTCACCTCCTCCTCTCCTCACCTCCTCTTCGCCTCAGGTCCTCCTCATCTCACCTTCTCCTCGCTCTGGTTGCTCTGGTCTCACCTTCTCCTCTCCTCACCTCCTCCTCGCCTCAGGTCCTCCTCATCTCACCTTCTCCTCGCTCTGGTTGCTCTGGTCTCACCTTCTCCTCTCCTCACCTCCTCCTCGTCTCACCCCCTCCTCTCCTCAGCTCCTCCTCGCCTCACCTTCTCCTCGCTCTAGTTGCTCTGGTCTCACCTCCTCCTCGCTCTGGTCTCACCCCCTCCTCTCCTCACCTCCTCCTCGCCTCACCTCCTCCTCGCTCTGGTCTCAGCTCCTCCTCACCTCCTCCTCGCCTCACCCCCTCCTCTCCTCAGCTCCTCCTCACCTCACCTCCTCCTCCCCTCAGCTCCTCCTCGCCTCACCTCCTCCTCGCTCTGGTCTCACCTCCTCCTCTCCTCACCTCCTCCTCGCCTCACCTCCTCCTCGCTCTGGTCTCACCCCCTCCTCTCCTCACCTCCTCCTCGCCTCACCCCCTCCTCGCCTCAGCTCCTCCTCACCTCACCTCCTCCTCGCCTCAGCTCCTCCTCGCCTCACCTTCTCCTCGCTCTGGTCTCACCTCCTCCTCGCCTCACCTCCTCCTCGCCTCACCTCCTCCTCGCCTCACCTTCTCCTCGCTCTGGTCTCACCTCCTCCTCGCCTCACCTCCTCCTCGCTCTGGTCTCACCCCCTCCTCTCCTCACCTCCTCCTCTCCTCACCTCCTCCTCGCCTCACCTTCTCCTCGCTCTGGTTGCTCTGGTCTCACCTCTTCCTCTTCTCACCTCCTCCTCTCCTCACCTCCTCCTCTCCTCAGCTCCTCCTCGCCTCACCTTCTTGCTCTGGTTGCTCTGGTCTCACCTCCTCCTCGCCTCACCTCCTCCTCGCCTCACCTCCTCCTCGCCTCACCTCCTCCTCGCTCTGGTCTCACCTTCTCCTCGCTCTGGTCTCAGCTCCTCCTCACCTTCTCCTCGCTCTGGTCTCACCTCCTCCTCTCCTCACCTCCTCTTCGCCTCACCTCCTCCTCACCTCCTCCTCGCCTCAGGTCCTCCTCATCTCACCTTCTCCTCGCTCTGGTTGCTCTGGTTGCTCTGGTCTCACCTTCTCCTCTCCTCACCTCCTCCTCGTCTCACCCCCTCCTCTCCTCAGCTCCTCCTCATCTCACCTCCTCCTCGCTCTGGTGGCTCTGGTCTCACCTTCTCGCTCTAGTTGCTCTGGTCTCACCTCCTCCTCGCTCTGGTGGCTCTGGTCTCACCTTCTCGCTCTAGTTGCTCTGGTCTCACCTCCTCCTCGCTCTGGTCTCACCCCCTCCTCTCCTCACCTCCTCCTCGCCTCACCTCCTCCTCGCTCTGGTCTCACCCCTCCTCTCCTCTCCTCCTCCTCGCCTCACCTCCTCCTCGCTCTGGTCTCAGCTCCTCCTCACCTCCTCCTCGCCTCACCCCCTCCTCTCCTCACCTCCTCCTCGCCTCACCTTCTCCTCGCTCTGGTGGTTCTCGCCTCAGCTCCTCCTCACCTCACCTCCTCCTCACCTCAGCTCCTCCTCGCCTCACCTCCTCCTCGCTCTGGTCTCACCTCCTCCTCTCCTCACCTCCTCCTCGCCTCACCTCCTCCTCGCTCTGGTCTCACCCCCTCCTCTCCTCACCTCCTCCTCGCCTCACCCCCTCCTCGCCTCAGCTCCTCCTCACCACACCTCCTCCTCGCCTCACCTCCTCCTCGCCTCACCTTCTCCTCGCTCTGGTCTCAGCTCCTCCTCACCTCTTCCTCTTCTCACCTCCTCCTCGCCTCACCTCCTCCTCGCTCTGGTCTCACCCCCTCCTCTCCTCACCTCCTCCTCTCCTCACCTCTTCCTCGCCTCACCTCCTCCTCGCCTCACCTTCTCCTCGCTCTGGTTGCTCTGGTCTCACCTCTTCCTCTTCTCACCTCCTCCTCTCCTCACCTCCTCCTCTCCTCAGCTCCTCCTCGCCTCACCTTCTTGCTCTGGTTGCTCTGGTCTCACCTCTTCCTCTTCTCACCTCCTCCTCGCCTCACCTCCTCCTCGCTCTGGTCTCACCCCCTCCTCTCCTCACCTTCTCCTCGCTCTGGTCTCACCCCCTCCTCGCCTCACCTTCTCCTCGCTCTGGTTGCTCAGGTCCTCGTGCTGGGAACGTGGGACGCTGAGACGGTGGACGGAGGCGTTCCTAATATTTGGGCCAGCTCCTGGTCTTGTCGGAGCAGATCTTTGAGTTGTTCCATTCTCCTGGATTTTTCCTTCAAGAGGAAGTCCACTCTGGTCCTCAGGTCCTTCTCGGCCTGGAGAACGGTCTGGCCACGTTCCTCCTGATCAGAACCAAACGGACTCAGATGTTATGGCGGCTAAAGTGGAGCTAGCAGCTATAGCAGCTAAAGTGGAGCTAGCAGTTATAGCAGCTAAAGTGGAGCTAGCAGTTATAGCAGCTAAAGTGGAGCTAGCAGTTATAGCAGCTATAGTGGAGCTAGCAGTTATGGTGGCTAAAGTGGAGCTAGCAGTTATAGCGGCTTAAGTGGCGCTAGCAGTTATAGCGGCTTAAGTGGCGCTAGCAGTTATAGAGGCTAAAGTGGAGCTAGCAGTTATAGAGGCTAAAGTGGAGCTAGCAGTTATAGCGGCTAAAGTGGAGCTAGCAGTTATAGTGGCTAAAGTGGAGCTAGCAGTTATGGCGGCTAAAGTGGAGCTAGCAGTTATGGCGGCTAAAGTGGAGCTAGCAGTTATGGCGGCTAAAGTGGAGCTAGCAGTTATGGCGGCTAAAGTGGAGCTAGCAGTTATGGCGGCTAAAGTGGAGCTAGCAGTTATGGCGGCTAAAGTGGAGCTAGCAGTTATGGCGGCTAAAGTGGAGCTAGCAGTTATAGTGGCTAAAGTGGAGCTAGCAGTTATGGCGGCTAAAGTGGAGCTAGCAGTTATGGCGGCTAAAGTGGAGCTAGCAGTTATGGCGGCTAAAGTGGAGCTAGCAGTTATAGCGGCTAAAGTGGAGCTAGCAGTTATAGCGGCTAAAGTGGAGCTAGCAGTTATGGCGGCGCTATCTAAGACCAAGACCCAGGCCACACCCAGAGTCTGAGGTGTGTGGGCGGAGTCTGTGCTGTGTGGGTGGAGTCTGAGGTGTGTGGGCAGAGTCTGTGCTGTGTGGGTGGAGTCTGTGGTTTCAGTGGGTGGAGTCTGAGGTGTGTGGGCGGAGTCTGTGCTTTGTGGGTGGAGTCTGAGGTGTGTGGGCGGAGTCTGAGGTGTGTGGGTGGAGTCTGTGGTGTGTGGGCGGAGTCTGTGGTGTGTGGGCGAAGTCCGAGGAAGAAAAGAGAAGAAATGAGGAAGAAAAGTGTAATAAATGTGTAATAAATGTGTAATAAATGTGTAATAAATGTGTAATAACTGTGTAAATGTGTAATAAATGTGTAATAAATGTGTAATAAATGTGTAATAAATGTGTAATAAATGTGTAATAAATGTGTAATAAATGTGTAATAAATGTGTAATAAATGTGTAATAAATGTGTAGTAAATGTGTAGTAAATGTGTAATAAATGTGTAAATGTGTAATAAATGTGTAATAAATGTGTAATAAATGTGTAATAAATGTGTAAATGTGTAATAAATGTGTAATAACTGTGTAAATGTGTAATAAATGTGTAATAAATGTGTAATAACTGTGTAAATGTGTAATAAATGTGTAATAAATGTGTAGTAAATGTGTAGTAAATGTGTAATAAATGTGTAATAAATGTGTAAATGTGTAATAAATGTGTAATAAATGTGTAATAAATGTGTAATAAATGTGTAATAACTGTGTAATAACTGTGTAATAACTGTGTAAATGTGTAATAAATGTGTAATAAATGTGTAATAACTGTGTAATAAATGTGTAGTAAATGTGTAGTAAATGTGTAATAAATGTGTAATAAATGTGTAATAAATGTGTAATAAATGTGTAGTAAATGTGTAATAAATGTGTAAATGTGTAATAAATGTGTAATAAATGTGTAATAAATGTGTAATAAATGTGTAAATGTGTAATAAATGTGTAATAAATGTGTAATAAATGTGTAATAAATGTGTAATAACTGTGTAAATGTGTAATAAATGTGTAATAAATGTGTAGTAAATGTGTAGTAAATGTGTAATAAATGTGTAATAAATGTGTAAATGTGTAATAAATGTGTAATAAATGTGTAATAAATGTGTAATAACTGTGTAATAAACTGAAAGCCCGTCGTTGTGTCAGTCTCTGCTTTATGTCTTTTGTGCAGATTTAATATAAAATCTAACTTATTTACACTAAAGAAACATCGACACAGAAAAAGATAAAACGATGTGAGGAACTCAGACGTCAAATTAAACCTGAACAAATGAAATAATAATAATAATAATAATAATAATAATAATAATAATAATAATAATAATAATACTCAAAACAAAGTGTAAAATAAAACTTTATCTTCAAAGGGTTTTCATTTGAATGTGGTTTGACCAGGTCAGTTAAAGATAAATCAAATGTCGAGACATGTTTGATTCTCTGACACTTTAACATAAAGAAAACTGAACAATTGTGGCTTTAAACACTTCAGGTTCAGGTTTAGTGACGTTTGTCCTCGTTTTCCACAAAAACAGCAGAAAAAACACAGAAAACACAAAGTGACACGAACCTTTTCCTCATGATCCGGCTCTTCTGCTGCTCTTCTGTCAAATATGTCCCAACCCTACCCAGAAACAGGCGCAGGACTCACAAAGAGTCACAAAGAGTCAGAAAAGAGCCAGAAAAGAGTCAGAAAGAGTCAGAAAGAGTCAGAAAAGAGTCAGAAAGAGTCAGAAAGAGTCAGAAAGAGTCGGAAAGAGTCGGAAAGAGTCGGAAAGAGTCGGAAAGAGTCGGAAAGAGTCGGAAAGAGTCGGAAAGAGTCAGAAAAGAGTCAGAAAGAGTCAGAAAAGAGTCAGAAAGAGTCAGAAAGAGTCAGAAAAGAGTCACAAAGAGTCACAAAGAGTCAGAAAGAGCCAGAAAAGAGTCACAAAGAGTCACAAAGAGTCACAAAGAGTCAGAAAGAGTCAGAAAAGAGCCAGAAAAGAGCCAGAAAGAGTCAGAAAGAGTCAGAAAGAGTCAGAAAGAGTCAGAAAAGAGCCAGAAAAGAGCCAGAAAGAGTCAGAAAGAGTCAGAAAGAGTCAGAAAGAGTCAGAAAGAGCCAGAAAGAGTCAGAAAGAGTCAGAAAGAGTCAGAAAAGAGTCAGAAAAGAGTCACAAAGAGTCAGAAAGAGTCACAAAGAGTCACAAAGAGTCAGAAAGAGTCAGAAAAGAGCCAGAAAGAGTCAGAAAGAGTCACAAAGAGTCACAAAGAGTCACAAAGAGTCAGAAAGAGTCACAAAGAGTCACAAAGAGTCACAAAGAGTCACAAAGAGTCAGAAAGAGTCAGAAAAGAGCCAGAAAGAGTCAGAAAAGAGCCAGAAAGAGTCAGAAAAGAGTCAGAAAAGAGTCAGAAAGAGTCAGAAAGAGTCACAAAGAGTCACAAAGAGTCAGAAAGAGTCAGAAAAGAGTCAGAAAGAGTCAGAAAAGAGCCAGAAAGAGTCAGAAAGAGTCAGAAAAGAGTCAGAAAAGAGTCAGAAAGAGTCAGAAAGAGTCAGAAAAGAGTCAGAAAAGAGTCAGAAAAGAGTCAGAAAAGAGTCCAAAGAGTCAGAAAGAGTCAGAAAGAGTCAGAAAGAGTCACAAAGAGTCAGAAAGAGTCAGAAAGAGTCAGAAAGAGTCACAAAGAGTCAGAAAGAGTCAGAAAGAGTCAGAAAGAGTCAGAAAAGAGTCAGAAAGAGTCAGAAAGAGTCAGAAAGAGTCAGAAAGAGTCAGAAAGAGTGTGAGAAAGAGCCAGAAAGAGCCAGAAAGAGCCAGAAAGAGTCAGAAAGAGTCAGAAAGAGTCAGAAAGAGTCAGAAAGAGTCAGAAAGAGTCAGAAAGAGTGTGAGAGAGAGCCAGAAAGAGCCAGAAAGAGTCAGAAAGAGTCAGAAAGAGTCAGAAAGAGTCAGAAAGAGTCAGAAAGAGCCAGAAAGAGTCAGAAAGAGAGACAGAAAGAGCCAGAAAGAGATCAGAAAGAGTCAGAAAGAGTCAGAAAGAGTCAGAAAAGAGTCACAAAGAGTCAGAAAGAGTCAGAAAGAGTCACAAAGAGTCACAAAGAGTCAGAAAGAGTCAGAAAAGAGCCAGAAAGAGAGCCAGAAAGAGTCAGAAAGAGTCAGAAAGAGTCAGAAAGAGTCAGAAAGAGTCAGAAAGAGCCAGAAAGAGTCAGAAAGAGCCAGAAAGAGTCAGAAAGAGTCAGAAAGAGTCAGAAAGAGTCAGAAAGAGTCAGAAAGAGCCAGAAAGAGTCAGAAAGAGTCAGAAAGAGTCAGAAAGAGTCAGAAAGAGCCAGAAAGAGTCAGAAAGAGCCAGAAAGAGTCAGAAAGAGTCAGAAAAAGAGTCAGAAAGAGGTGAGAAAGAGTCAGAAAGAGCCAGAAAGAGTCAGAAAGAGAGACAGAAAGAGTCAGAAAGAGTCAGAAAGAGTCAGAAAAGAGTCAGAAAGAGTCAGAAAGAGTCAGAAAGAGTCAGAAAAGAGTCAGAAAAGAGTCAGAAAGAGTCAGAAAAGAGTCACAAAGAGTCACAAAGAGTCAGAAAGAGTCAGAAAAGAGTCAGAAAGAGTCAGAAAGAGTCAGAAAGAGTCAGAAAGAGTCAGAAAAGAGTCAGAAAGAGTCAGAAAGAGTCAGAAAGAGTCAGAAAAGAGTCAGAAAAGAGTCAGAAAGAGTCAGAAAAGAGTCAGAAAAGAGTCCAAAGAGTCAGAAAGAGTCAGAAAAGAGCCAGAAAAGAGTCACAAAGAGTCAGAAAAGAGTCAGAAAGAGTCAGAAAAGAGTCACAAAGAGTCAGAAAGAGTCAGAAAAGAGTCAGAAAAGAGTCAGAAAGAGTCAGAAAGAGTCAGAAAGAGTCAGAAAAGAGTCAGAAAAGAGTCAGAAAAGAGTCAGAAAGAGTCAGAAAAGAGCCAGAAAGAGTCAGAAAAGAGTCAGAAAGAGTCAGAAAAAGAGTCACAAGAGTCAGAAAGAGTCAGAAAGAGTCAGAAAAGTGTCAGAAAAGAGTCAGAAAGAGTCAGAAAGAGTCAGAAAGAGTCAGAAAGAGTCAGAAAAGAGTCCAAAGAGTCGGAAAAGAGTCAGAAAAGAGTCGGAAAAGAGAAAAGAGTCAGAAAGAGTCAGAAAGAGTCACAAAGAGTCAGAAAGAGTCACAAAGAGTCGGAAAGAGTCAGAAAGAGTCAGAAAGAGTCGGAAAGAGTCGGAAAGAGTCAGAAAGAGTCAGAAAGAGTCACAAAGAGTCAGAAAGAGTCAGAAAAGAGTCAGAAAGAGTCAGAAAGAGTCAGAAAGAGTCAGAAAAGAGTCAGAAGAGTCCAGAAATGAGTCAGAAAGAGTCAGAAAATAGTCCAGAAAGAGTCAGAAAGAGTCAGAAAGAGTCACAAAGAGTCACAAAGAGTCAGAAAAGAGTCAGAAAGAGTCAGAAAAGAGTCAGAAAGAGTCAGAAAAGAGTCAGAAAGAGTCAGAAAAGAGTCAGAAAGAGTCAGAAAGAGTCAGAAAAGAGTCAGAAAAGAGTCAGAAAAGAGTCAGAAAGAGTCAGAAAGAGTCAGAAAAGAGTCAGAAAGAGTCAGAAAGAGTCAGAAAGAGTCAGAAAGAGTCAGAAAAGAGTCAGAAAGAGTCAGAAAAGAGTCAGAAAGAGTCACAAAGAGTCACAAAGAGTCAGAAAGAGTCAGAAAGAGTCAGAAAGAGTCAGAAAAGAGTCAGAAAAGAGTCAGAAAGAGTCAGAAAGAGTCAGAAAGAGTCAGAAAGAGTCAGAAAAGAGTCAGAAAGAGTCAGAAAGAGTCAGAAAGAGTCAGAAAAGAGTCAGAAAGAGTCAGAAAGAGTCAGAAAGAGTCAGAAAAGAGTCAGAAAGAGTCAGAAAGAGTCAGAAAGAGTCAGAAAGAGTCAGAAAGAGTCAGAAAGAGTCAGAAAGAGTCAGAAAGAGTCAGAAAGAGTCAGAAAGAGTCAGAAAAGAGTCAGAAAGAGTCACAAAGAGTCAGAAAAGAGTCAGAAAAGAGTCAGAAAGAGTCAGAAAGAGTCAGAAAGAGTCAGAAAGAGTCAGAAAGAGTCAGAAAGAGTCAGAAAAGAGTCAGAAAGAGTCAGAAAAGAGTCAGAAAGAGTCAGAAAGAGTCAGAAAGAGTCAGAAAGAGTCAGAAAGAGTCAGAAAAGAGTCAGAAAAGAGTCAGAAAGAGTCACAAAGAGTCAGAAAAGAGTCAGAAAGAGTCAGAAAGAGTCAGAAAGAGTCAGAAAGAGTCAGAAAGAGTCAGAAAAGAGTCACAAAGAGTCACAAAGAGTCAGAAAGAGTCAGAAAGAGTCAGAAAAGAGTCAGAAAAGAGTCCAAAGAGTCGGAAAGAGTCAGAAAAGAGTCAGAAAAGTGTCAGAAAAGTGTCACAAAGAGTCAGAAAGAGTCAGAAAAGAGTCAGAAAGAGTCAGAAAAGAGTCGGAAACAGATTCAAAACACGCCGTGAGTCAAAGTGCGCTGTGATTGGCTGCGGCGGCACGTGACCAGCGCGCGCTGTGATTGGCTGCGTGGTTTGTGTCGCTGAAATAGTTGAACTTTTCTAAAGAGGGGGTGGCGCACCGCCAGCAGGAGGCGCTGGTGAGAGACTCCTTGATTGTCATCAGCGCGAGCTCTGAACCTGTGGCATAAGACAAGGACGTCCCATCTCACCTAAACTCTTCATTTTGTGGAGCAGCTTTGGACGTCTCTCATAATGAATCGCCCTAAAGTTCAAGGTATTAGTTTTTTTTTTATGGGTTTGGCCTGAGCCAATTTGCAGATGACACAGTCTTTTTTTTTAAGATAAAACCATGAAAAATAAACTTCAAATGATCTCAGTTTGTTCTAAAGCTTCTGGACTTGTTCTAAATTTAAAGAAATGTGAGCTTCTGCCCTTAGACTCTTGTCCTGAAATAGAAATATGTTCAATCCCAGTTAAAAATGAAGTTAAATATTTAGGTATTAAGTTGATAAAGAGAAGAAATAAACATGAAAGAAAAGATTGAACAAATGTAAGTATCATTGAACCACCGGCTCAGCAGATCTGTCCATTTTTGGCCGAAACTTATTGTCAAAAGCAGAGGAGACGTCAGACTAATATATCCACGTACAGCACTCCACAAAATATATAAAAAGTTAACTCTAGTATTTACAAGTTCCTTTGGCGTAACAAGACCCATTATATAAAAAATCTCAATTGGTAAAAGAATATAATTTAGGAGGAATCAAGTTAATAGATTTTGAGTCAATGTTGGGAACATTTGAACTAAAATGGAGCAAAGATGAAGTACTTACACTTCAGTTAGTTTTGCCAAATCTCATTAATCAAGACCAGACTGGTTTCTTCTTAGTAGAAATATTAGTAATAATATTAGACAGTTACTAGAAATAATGGAAAATTATAATTTACAAAATAAAAAGGGATTAATATTTGTTGCAGACCTAGAAAAAGCTTTTGATAAGATAAGTTTAGACTTTATATGTAAAAGTCCTTCATTCTTTAACTTTGGTGATTCCTTGATAAACTGTAAAAACAATAAATAGAATAAAACAAACTGTAGAATCATAAATAATGGGCACATACCTCAGGCCCACTGTCCCCTCATTTATTTATGATCACATGGAAGTATTAGCTCTCAAGGTCAGACTGGATAAGAATATTAATGGGCTCATCACACCCGGCCCACACCCGGGGCCCACACCCGGGGCCCACACCCGGCCCACACCCGGCCCACACCCGGCCCACACCCAGGGCCCACACCCGGGGCCCACACCCGGCCCACACCCGGGGCCCACACCCGGCCCACACCCGGCCCACACCCGGCCCACACCCGGCCCACACCCGGCCCACACCCGGCCCACACCCGGCCACACCCGGGGCCCACACCCGGGGCCCACACCCGGCCACACCCGGGGCCCACACCCGGGGCCCACACCCGGCCACACCCGGGGCCCACACCCGGCCACACCCGGCCACACCCGGGGCCCACACCCGGCCCACACCCGCCACACCCGGGCCCACACCCGCCCACACCTCGCCCACACCTCGCCCACACCCGCCACACCCGCCCACACCCGGCCCACACCCGCGGCCCACACCCGGCCCACACCCGGCCCACACCCAGGGCCCACACCCGGCCCACACCCGGCCCACACCCGGCTCAAACCCGGCACAAACCCGGCCCACACCCGGCCCACACCCGGGCCACACCCGGGGCCCACACCCGCCCACACCCGCCACACCCGGCCCACACCCGGCCACACCCGCCCACACCCGCCCGCCACACCCGGCCACACACCCGCCCACACCCGGCCACACCCGGCCCACACCCGGGGCCCACACCCTGCCCACACCCGGCCCACACCCGGCCCACACCCGGCCCACACCCGGCCCAAACCCGGCCCACACCCGGCCCACACCCGGCCCACACCCTCCTTTAAACCACGTCCAAACAATAAAAAGGCAGAGCAGCAGCCGTGTTGTTCCTAGAGTTTATTCTAAGTTCATGTTCGAGCCTCAAGTATCAACAACAGCAGAAAAAATAAAACATTTACAATTTCTTTTTTCTTTCTTTTTTTTACACCAAATAAAAAGGCTTTGGGCCCCTGAAAAACGGAGCCGTAAAATATGGTACATCTGCCACGCTAAAACAGTAAAAACTTAAAAACTGTACAGGATAAAACGCATAAAAATGTGGTCACTTCTTCTGCTGCAGAAAACTCAGATTGAGCGGACGACGCACATGAGGCAGGAGCGGGAAACTGCCCGCAGGGGGCGCCATGGAGCCTGAGGACAAACACAGACGTGAGAAGAAGCAGCGCAAAACACCAGCAGGATTTAAAAAGCCCCGACATCAGGATGTGAGAAGTGTGTGTTTGTCGTACTCTGTTGGTGTAAAAGTGTTTTTGTCGTACTCTGCTGGTGTAAAAGTGTTTTTGTCGTACTCTGTTGGTGTAAAAGTGTTTTTGTCGTACTCTGCTGGTGTAAAAGTGTTTTTGTCAGACTCTGCCAGTGTAAAGTGTTTTTGTCGTGACTCTGCCGGGTGTAAAAGTGTTTTGTCGTACTCTCCGTCGGGTGTAAAAGTGTTTTGTCGTACTCTGTTGGTGTAAAAGTGTTTTTGACGTACACTGCCGGTGTAAAAGTGTTTTTATCGTACTCTGTTGAGTGTAAAAGTGTTTTTGTCGTACTCTGCTGGTGTAAAAGTGTTTTGTCGTGACTCTGTTGGTGTAAAAGTGTTTTTGTCGTGACTCTGCCGGGTGTAAAGTGTTTTTGTCGTACTCGTCGGTGTAAAAGTGTTTTGTCGTGACTCTGCTGGTGTAAAAGTGTTTTGTCGTGACTCTGCTGGTGTAAAAGTGTTTTTGTCGTACTCTGCTGGTGTAAAAGTGTTTTGTCGTGACCGTGGTGTAAAAGTGTTTTTGTCGTACTCGTCGGTGTAAAAGTGTTTTTGTCGTACTCTGTTAGTGTAAAGTGTTTTTGTCGTACTCTGTTGGTGTAAAAGTGTTTTGTCGTACCTCGTGGTGTAAAAGTGTTTTGTCGTACTCTGCCCGGTGTAAAAGTGTTTTATGTCGTACTCTGTTGGTGTAAAAAGTGTTTTTGCAAGTACTCTGTTGGTGTAAAAGTGTTTTTGTCGTACTCTGCGGTGTAAAAGTGTTTTTGTAGCGTACTCTGCTGGTGTAAAAGTGTTTTTATCGTACCTGCGTGGTGTAAAAGTGTTTTTATGCGTACTCTGCAGTGTAAAAAGTGTTTTTGTCGTACCTCGTAGTGTAAAAGTGTTTTGTAGTACCTCGTGGTGTAAAAGTGTTTTGTGCAGACTCTGCTGGTGTAAAAGTGTTTTTGTCGTACTCTGTTGGTGTAAAAGTGTTTTTGTCGTACTCTGCTGGTGTAAAAGTGTTTTTGTCGTACTCTGTTGGTGTAAAAGTGTTTTTGTCGTACTCTGCTGGTGTAAAAGTGTTTTTGTCGTACTCTGCTGGTGTAAAAGTGTTTTTGTCGTACTCTGTTGGTGTAAAAGTGTTTTTATCGTGACCGTGGTGTGTAAAGTGTTTTGTCGTGACTCTGCTGGTGTAAAAGTGTTTTTGTCGACTCTGTTGGTGTAAAAGTGTTTTGTCGTACTCTGCTGGTGTAAAGGTGTTTTGTTGTACTCTGGTCGGGTGTGTAAAAGTGTTTTTGTCGTACTCTGTCGGTGTAAAAGTGTTTTTGTCGTACTCTGTTGGTGTAAAAGTGTTTTTGTCGTACTCTGTTGGTGTAAAAGTGTTTTTGTCGAACGATGCTGGTGTAAAAGTGTTTTGTCGTACTCTGTTGGTGTAAAAGTGTTTTTGTCGACTCCGTCGGTGTAAAAGTGTTTTGGTCGACTCGTCGGGTGTAAAAGTGTTTTGTCGACTCTGCTGGTGTAAAAGTGTTTTGTCGTACTCTGCTGGTGTAAAAGTGTTTTTGTCGTGACCTCGTGGTGTAAAAGTGTTTTGTCGACTCTGTCGGTGTAAAAGTGTTTTTGTCGTACTCCGCCGGTGTAAAAGTGTTTTGTCAGTGACTCCGGGTGTAAAAGTGTTTTTGTCGTACTCCGTCGGTGTAAAAGTGTTTTGTCGTACTCTGCCGGTGTAAAAGTGTTTTGTCAGAATCTGCTGGTGTAAAAGTGTTTTTGTCGTACTCTGCTGGTGTAAAAGTGTTTTTGTCGTGACTCTGCTGGTGTAAAAGTGTTTTTGTCGTGACTCTGTCGTGGTGTAAAAGTGTTTTTGTCGTGACTGTTGGTGTAAAGTGTTTTTGTCGTACCTAAGTGGTGTAAAAGTGTTTTGTCAGACTGCGGGTGTAAAAGTGTTTTGGTCGTGACTCTGCTGGTGTAAAAGTGTTTTTGTCGTACTCTGTTGGTGTAAAAGTGTTTTTGTCTTACCTCTTGGTGTAAAAGTGTTTTTTTCGTCGCACCGTGGGTGTAAAAGTGTTTTTGTCGTGACTCTGCTGGTGTAAAGTGTTTTGTCGTACTCTGCCGGTGTAAAAGTGTTTTTGTCGTACTCTGTTGGTGTAAAAGTGTTTTTGTCGTACCTCGTGGTGTAAAAGTGTTTTTGTCGTACTCTGCCGGTGTAAAAGTGTTTTTGTCGTACCTCGTGGTGTAAAAGTGTTTTTGTCGTACCTCGTGGTGTAAAAGTGTTTTTGTCGTACTCTGCTGGTGTAAAGTGTTTTGTCAGACTCTGCCGGGTGTAAAAGTGTTTTTGTCGACTCTGCCGGTGTAAAAGTGTTTTGTCGTGACTCTGTTGGTAAAAGTGTTTTGTCGTACTCTGCTGGTGTAAAAGTGTTTTTGTCGTACTCTGCTGGTGTAAAAGTGTTTTGTCGTACTCTGTTGGTGTAAAAGTGTTTTGTCGTACCTCGTGGTGTAAAAGTGTTTTTGTCGTACTCTGGTCGGGTGTAAAAGTGTTTTGTCGCACCGTGGTTTAAAAGTGTTTTTGTCGTACCTCGTGGTGTAAAAGTGTTTTTGTCGTACTCTGCTGGTGTAAAAGTGTTTTTGTCGTACTCTGTTGGTGTAAAAGTGTTTTTGTCGCACTCTGCTGGTGTAAAAGTGTTTTTGTCGTACTCTGTTGGTGTAAAAGTGTTTTTGTCGTACTCTGCTGGTGTAAAAGTGTTTTTGTCGTGACTCTGGTGGTGTAAATGTGTTTTTGTCGTACTCTGCTGGTGTAAAAGTGTTTTTGTCGTACCTTGTGGTGTAAAATTGTTTTTTTAGTACTCTGCTGGTGTAAAATTGTTTTTGTCGTACTCTGTTGGTGTAAAAGTGATTTTGTCGTACTCTGCTGGTGTAAAGGTGTTTTTGTCGTACTCTGCCGGTGTAAAAGTGTTTTTGTCGTACTCTGCCGGTGTAAAAGTGTTTTTGTCGTACTCTGTTGGTGTAAAAGTGTTTTTGTCGTACTCTGTTGGTGTAAAAGTGTTTTTGTCGTACTCTGCTGGTGTAAAAGTGTTTTTGTCGTACTCTGCCGGTGTAAAAGTGTTTTTGTCGTACTCTGCCGGTGTAAAAGTGTTTTTGTCGTACTCTGCTGGTGTAAAAGTGTTTTTGTCGTACTCTGCTGGTGTAAAAGTGTTTTTGTCGTACCTCGTGGTGTAAAAGTGTTTTGTCGTGACTCTGCCGAGTGTAAAAGTGTTTTTGTCGACTCTGCCGGTGTAAAAGTGTTTTTGTCGTACCGTAAGTAGTGTAAAAGTGTTTTGTCGTACCTCGTGGTGTAAGTGTGGTGTAAAAGTGTTTTTGTCGTACTCTGCTGGTGTAAAAGTGTTTTTGTCGTACTCTGTTGGTGTAAAAGTGTTTTTGTCGCACTCTGCTGGTGTAAAAGTGTTTTTGTCGTACTCTGCCGGTGTAAAAGTGTTTTTGTCGTACTCTGCCGGTGTAAAAGTGTTTTTGTCGTACTCTGTTAGTGTAAAAGTGTTTTTGTCGTACTCTGTTGGTGTAAAAGTGTTTTTGTCGTACCTCGTGGTGTAAAAGTGTTTTTGTCGTACTCTGCCGGTGTAAAAGTGTTTTTGTCGTACCTCGTGGTGTAAAAGTGTTTTTGTCGTACCTCGTGGTGTAAAAGTGTTTTTGTCGTACCTCGTGGTGTAAAAGTGTTTTTGTCGTACTCTGCCGGTGTAAAAGTGTTTTTGTCGTACTCTGCCGGTGTAAAAGTGTTTTTGTCGTACCTCGTGGTGTAAAAGTGTTTTTGTCGTACTCTGCTGGTGTAAAAGTGTTTTTGTCGTACTCTGTTGGTGTAAAAGTGTTTTTGTCGCACTCTGCTGGTGTAAAAGTGCTTTTGTCGTACTCTGTTGGTGTAAAAGTGTTTTTGTCGTACTCTGCTGGTGTAAAAGTGTTTTTGTCGTACTCTGTTGGTGTAAAAGTGTTTTTGTCGTACTCTGCTGGTGTAAAAGTGTTTTTGTCGTACCTCGTGGTGTAAAAGTGTTTTTGTCGTACTCTGCTGGTGTAAAAGTGTATTTGTCGTACTCTGTTGGTGTAAAAGTGTTTTTGTCGTACCTCGTGGTGTAAAAGTGTTTTTGTCGTACTCTGCTGGTGTAAAAGTGTTTTTGTCGTACTCTGTTGGTGTAAAAGTGTTTTTGTCGTACTCTGCTGGTGTAAAAGTGTTTTTGTCGTACTCTGCCGGTGTAAAAGTGTTTTTGTCGTACTCTGCCGGTGTAAAAGTGTTTTTGTCGTACTCTGTTGGTGTAAAAGTGTTTTTGTCGTACTCTGTTGGTGTAAAAGTGTTTTTGTCGTACTCTGCTGGTGTAAAAGTGTTTTTGTCGTACTCTGTTGGTGTAAAAGTGTTTTTGTCGTACTCTGCCGGTGTAAAAGTGTTTTTGTCGTACTCTGCTGGTGTAAAAGTGTTTTTGTCGTACTCTGCTGGTGTAAAAGTGTTTTTGTCGTACCTCGTGGTGTAAAAGTGTTTTTGTCGTACTCTGCTGGTGTAAAAGTGTTTTTGTCGTACTCTGTTGGTGTAAAAGTGTTTTTGTCGTACTCTGCTGGTGTAAATGTGTTTTTGTCGTACTCTGCCGGTGTAAAAGTGTTTTTGTCGTACTCTGCCGGTGTAAAAGTGTTTTTGTCGTACTCTGTTGGTGTAAAAGTGTTTTTGTCGTACTCTGTTGGTGTAAAAGTGTTTTGTCGTGACTCTGCTGGTGTAAAAGTGTTTTGTCGTACTCTGTTGGTGTAAAAGTGTTTTTGTCGTCCTCTGACGGTTTAATAGTGTTTTTGTCGTACTCTGTTAGTGTAAAAGTGTTTTTGTCGTACTCTGTTGGTGTAAAAGTGTTTTTGTCGTACCTCGTGGTGTAAAAGTGTTTTTGTCGTACTCTGGCGGTGTAAAAGTGTTTTGTCGTACCGTGGTGTAAAAAGTGTTTTGTCGTACCTCGTGGTGTAAAAGTGTTTTTGTCGTGACTCTGCTGGTGTAAAAGTGTTTTGTCGTACTCTGTTGGTGTAAAAGTGTTTTGTCGACTCTGCTGGTGTAAAAGTGTTTTTGTCGTACTCTGTTGGTGTAAAAGTGTTTTGTCGTACTCTGCTGGTGTAAAAGTGTTTTTGTCGTGACTCTGTTGGTGTAAAAGTGTTTTGTCGCACTCTGCTGGTGTAAAAGTGTTTTGTCGTACCTCGTGGTGTAAAAGTGTTTTGTCGTGACTCTGCTGGTGTAAAAGTGTTTTTGTCGTACTCTGTTGGTGTAAAAGTGTTTTGTCGACTCTGTTGGTGTAAAAGTGTTTTTGTCGTGAATCTGCTGGTGTAAAAGTGTTTTTGTCGTACTCTGCCGGTGTAAAAGTGTTTTGTCGTACTCTCGGGTGTAAAAGTGTTTTTGTCGTGACTCTGTTGGTGTAAAAGTGTTTTGTCGACTCTGTTGGTGTAAAAGTGTTTTTGTCGTGACTCTGCTGGTGTAAAAGTGTTTTGTCGCACTCTGTTGGTGTAAAAGTGTTTTGTCGTGACTCTGCCGGTGTAAAAGTGTTTTGTCGTGACTCTGCTGGTGTAAAAGTGTTTTGTCGTACTCTGCTGGTGTAAAAGTGTTTTTGTCGTGACTCTGCTGGTGTAAAAGTGTTTTGTCGTACCTCGTGGTGTAAAAGTGTTTTTGTCGACCTCTCTGCGGTGTAAAAGTGTTTTTGTCGACTCTGCCGGTGTAAAAGTGTTTTGTCAGACCTCGTGGTGTAAAAGTGTTTTTGTCGTGACTCTGCTGGTGTAAAAGTGTTTTTGTCGTACTCTGTTGGTGTAAAAGTGTTTTGTCGCACTCTGCTGGTGTAAAAGTGTTTTGTCGTACTCTGTTGGTGTAAAAGTGTTTTTGTCGTACTCTGCTGGTGTAAAAGTGTTTTTGTCGTACTCTGCTGGTGTAAAAGTGTTTTTGTCGTACTCTGTTGGTGTAAAAGTGTTTTTGTCGTACTCTGCTGGTGTAAAAGTGTTTTTGTCGTACTCTGTTGGTGTAAAAGTGTTTTTGTCGTACTCTGTTGGTGTAAAAGTGTTTTTGTCGTACTCTGCTGGTGTAAAAGTGTTTTTGTCGTACTCTGTTGGTGTAAAAGTGTTTTTGTCGTACTCTGCTGGTGTAAAAGTGTTTTTGTCGTACTCTGCTGGTGTAAAAGTGTTTTTGTCGTACTCTGCTGGTGTAAAAGTGTTTTTGTCGTACCCTGCTGGTGGAATCCTGGCGCGCTCTGGATGAAGGCGTGTGGTACTGGATATCTCCAGGAGGGGGCGAACTGTGGCGGTTTGTGATGCTCCCACAGACGAGCGCCGGGCGGAGGACCATGCAGCTGTCCAGAGTCTGCAAACATATAAGACTGTACAGCTGAAAGGCCCGTGGGCCGTACAGATGAAAGGCCCGTGGGCCGATCAGCTGAAAGGCCCGTGGGCCGATCAGCTGAAAGGCCCGTGGGCCGTACAGATGAAAGGCCCGTGGGCCGATCAGCTGAAAGGCCCGTGGGCCGTACAGATGAAAGGCCCGTGGGCCGATCAGCTCAAAGGCCCGTGGGCCGATCAGCTCAAAGGCCCGTGGGCCGTGCAGCTCAAAGGCCCGTGGGCCGATCAGCTGAAAGGCCCGTATTTTAACACCAGTGATCCTTAACGACCCAGAGCCTCAGATTCACACCGTGACAGAGTTTATGAACGAGTGACAATCCCTTTCCTCAAAGAAACGTACCTCAGACTCAGCTCTGCGTTTGCACTGCAGACAGAACAGACATCGAGTGGTCAGAAGGGGGCGCTATAGTTCAGACATCCAGGTCATGAAACTCATCCAAGGACATTTAAATAAGATAAACAGCTGTTTAAATCTGTTTGTTTGGCTGAACAACCGCCAAGGGATGAAAATGTAACTGAAAACCCTGTTCAAACAGCAATAAATAACTGTTGTTCATGACGCGTTGGTCTCACTGTTTGGTGCAGTACACGCCAGCGGCCACTTGAGGGCACTAGACACACTGCATTTAATGTGGAGACGCGGAATGTGAATGTGAATGTGAAGATATTTTATGGCTCAATCATGTGGGCGGGATCAGAGGGCCACGTGGGCGGGATCAGAGGGCCACGTGGGCGGGTCAGAGGGCCACGTGGGCGGGACTCAGAGGGCCATGTGGGCGGGACTCAGAGGGCCACGTGGCGGCGGACTCAGAGGGCCACGTAAGCGGGACTCAGAGGCCACGTGGGCGGGACCAGAGGGCCTCGTGGGCGGGTCTCAGAGGGCCACGTGGGCGGGACTCAGAGGGCCACGTGGGCGGGACTCAGAGGGCCACGTGGGCGGGACTCAGAGGGCCACGTGGGCGGGGTCAGGGCCACGTGGGCGGAACTCAGAGGGCCACGTGGGCGGTATCAGGGCCACGTGGGCGGGACTCAGAGGGCCACGTGGGCGGGTCAGAGACCACGGGCGGGACTCAGAGGCCCACGCGGGCGGGTCAGAGGGACACGGGGCGGACTCAGAGGCCACGTGGGCGGGGTCACAGGGCCACGTGGGCGGGTCAGAGGGCCACGGGGGCGGGACTCAGAGGGCCACGTGGGCGGGGTCACAGGGCCACCTGGGCGGGTCAGAGGGCCCGCGTGGGCGGAACTCAGAGGGCCACGTGGGCGGGACTCAGAGGGCCACGTGGGCGGGTCAGAGGGACACGTGGGCGGGACTCAGAGGGCCACGTGGGCGGGTCAGAGGGACACGTGGGCGGGACTCAGAGGGCCACGTGGGCGGGTCAGAGGGCCACGTGGGCGGGGTCAGGGTCTCACCTGGTTTTCCGTAAGCGCCCGCCTCTTGGTCCCTGTTGAGCGAAGATGATGCTCGGTCGCTGAGTTTGAACTGCGCCTGAGGCCACGGAGCCAAACCTGCAGGAAACAGCGCCATCTGCTGGAGAGGCGGACCATTAAAGGCCTGAGGGGAGGAGCTCTGAGGCAGAGAGGGCGGAGTCTGACGGCTGTCCGACTGAAACAGAGACTTTTGTTTAGTCCTAGTTTAGACCTGGTCCAGTCCTGGTTTGGTTCTGGTTCAGACTCACACACTCAGAGCTGGTTCTGGTCCGCTCCTGGTTCACAGAGTTGGGACTGAGAGCTTCGCTGGACCGAGGACCTGTGGAGGCAAACGGATGAAGACCACGCTTAGTCCTGGACTCTGGCACCAGCAGGAGGCCGGGTCCATGTTTAGTCCTGACTCTGGCACCAGCAGGAGGCCGGTCCATGTTTAGTCCTGACTCTGGCACCAGCAGGAGGCCGGTCCATGTTTAGTCCTGACTCTGGCACCAGCAGGGAGGCCGGGTCCATGTTTAGTCCTGACTCTGGCACCAGCAGGAGGCCGGTCCATGTTTAGTCCTGACTCTGGCACCAGCAGGGAGGTCAGAGGTCCTGGTCTTACCATGAGGTCCTGTC
Organism: Rhinogobius similis; assembly: GCA_019453435.1. Lineage (NCBI taxonomy): Eukaryota > Metazoa > Chordata > Actinopteri > Gobiiformes > Gobiidae > Rhinogobius > Rhinogobius similis. The sequence goes on along the minus strand of CM033623.1, from coordinate 30,931,774 downwards.
TTACCCTGGAGGTCCTGAGGTCCTGGTCTTACCCCTGAGGTCCTGTCTTTACCCTGGGAGGTCCTGGAGGTCCTGGTCTTACCCTGACGTACTGAGGTCCTGGTCTTACCCTGGAGGTCCTGGTCTTACCCCTGAGGTCCTGAGGTCCTGGTCTTGCCCTGAGGTCCTGTCTTACCCTGAGGTCCTGAGGTCCTGGTCTTACCCTGAGGTCCTGAGGTCCTGGTCTTACCCTGAGGTCCTGAGGTCCTGGTCTTACCCTGAGGTCCTGAGGTCCTGGTCTTCGGGGGTCTGAACTCGGGACAGTCTCGTCGCACGTGGCCCGTGTCTCCGCACTGAAAGCAGCGTCTCTGCTCTCTGCTCCCGAGCCTCTGCCTGGACTCTCGCCCTTCTTTCTTCACCCTGGACACAGAGGTCACAGAGGTCAGAGGTCACAGAGGTCAGAGGACACAGAGGTCAGAGGTCACAGAGGTCAGAGGACACAGAGTACACAGAGGTCAGAGGTCACAGAAGACACAGCGGTCACAGAGGACACAGAGGTCACAGAGGTCACAGAGGTCAGAGTACACAGAGGTCACAGAGGTCAGAGGACACAGAGGTCAGAGGACACAGAGTACACAGAGGTCAGAGAAGACACAGCGGTCACAGAGGACACAGAGGTCACGTCTCTTTTTTATATGATTCTGTTTGTCTCTGTTTTGTGCAACATTTCCTGTTATGTAGAGCACTTTTAATTGCCTTGTGTACGAATTGTGCTCAATAAATAAACCTGCCTTGCCACGCGACGCCTGTAACCCCACAGACCCCACAAACCCCACAGACCCCACAAACCCCACAGACCCCACAGACCACACAGACCCCACAAACCCCACAGACCCCACAAACCACACAAACCCAACAAACCACACAGACCCCACAAACCACACAGACCCCACAAACCACACAGACCCCACAAACCAAACATACCCCACAGACCCCCATACCACACAGACCCCACAAAACCACACACAGACCCCACAAACCATACAAAACCCACAAACCACACAGACCCCACAAACCACACAGACCCCACAAACCATACAAACCCCACAGACCCCACAAACCATACAAACCACACAGACCCCACAAACCATACAAGCCACACAGACCCCACAGACCACACAAACCCCACAGACCCCACAAACCATACAAACCACACAGACCACACAAACCATACAAACCCCACAGACCCCACAAACCATACAAACCCCACAGACCCCACAAACCACACAGGCCCCACAAACCATACAAAACCCCACAGACCCCACAAACCCTACAAACCACACAAACCCCACAGACCCCACAGACCCCACAAACCCCACAGACCCCACAAACCATACAAACCCCACAGACCCCACAAACCATACAAACCACACAGACCCCACAAACCACACAAACCATACAAACCCCACAAACCATACAAACCCCACAGACCCCACAAACCACACACACCCCACAAACCCCACAGACCCCACAAACCACACAGACCCCACAAACCACACAGACCCCACAGACCCCACAAACCACACAGACCCCCACTGACCCCACAGACCCCACAAAGCACACAGACCCCACAAACCACACAGACCCCACAAACCATACAAACTCCCACAAACCACACAGACCCCACAAATCCCACAGACCCCACAAATCCCACAGACCCCACAGATCCTGGCCAAACCACACAAACCCCACAGACCCCCATACCACACAGACCCCACAAACCACACAAACCACACACAGACCCCACACACCACACAAACCCCCCAGACCCCACAAACCACAAAGACCCCACAAACCACACACAGACCCCACAAACCCCACAGACTCCCACAAACCACAAAGACCCCACAAACCACACAGACCCCACAAACCACACAGACCCCCACAAACCCCACACAGACCCCACAAACCACACAGACCCCACAGACCCCCATACCACACAGACCCCACAAACCACACAGACCCCACAAACCACACAAACCCCACAAACCACACACAGACCCCACAAACCACACAGACCCCACAAACCATACAAACCCCACAGACCCCACAAACCATACAAACCACACAGACCCCACAAACCATACAAGCCACACAGACCCCACAGACCACACAAACCCCACAGACCCCACAAACCAAACAAACCCCACAGACCACAACAACCCTACAAACCCCACAGACCCCACAAACAACACACACCCCACAGAACCCACAAACCACACAGGCTCCCACAAACCATACAAACCCCACAGACCCCACAAACCATACAAACCACACAAACCCCACAGACCCCACAGACCCCACAAACCCCACAGACCCCACAAACCATACAAACCCCACAGACCCCTACAAACCATACAAACCACACAGACCCCACAAACCACACAAAAACCATACAAACCCCACAAACCATACAAACCCCACAGACCCCACAAACCACACAGACTCCCACTAAACCCCACAAACCCCACAGACCCCACAAACCACACAGACCCCACAGACCCCAGCACAAACCCCACAGACCCCCATACCACACAGACCCCACAAACCACACAGACCCCACAAACCACACAGACCCCACAAACCATACAAACCCCACAAACCACACAGACCCCACAAAACCCACAGACCCCACAAAACCCACAGACCCCACACAACCAACAAACCCCACAAACCCCACAGACCCCCATACCACACAGACCCCACAAACCACACAAACCACACAGACCCCTACAAACCACACACAAACCCCACAGACCCCACAAACCACACACAGACCACACAGACCCCACAGACCCCACCTCTAAGCTGGAGTGGTCTGGCTCAATCTCGCTTAAATAATCAATGTGTCTCTTGGGTCCTTCATGAAGTTTAGGTTTAATACGCTGGTTTAATAGTTACCGCGCCTCTTGGGACAGTCCTTCATGTAGTGGCTTCGATTTTGCCGCAGATTCGCAGCAGCGGTCGCTACGCCAGCTCTCCGGTCCGTCCAGCACTTTGGAGTCAAAGAAGTAATCCTGAAACAGAGATTGAGAGTTCAGACTCAGGAGCGAAACACAATCCTGCTCTTCGTTACGCACCACTTCGAGCCCGGCGCGGGTAAAACGCGCGTCGAACAACTTCCTGCCGCTTATAAACGCTTTCATGATGAAGTTTGTCACTAAAGATAGGGAGAATTTGAATGGTTTCAAAGGAAAAGGTTCTTTTAATTCTTTAATATTTGTGTCTCTTACTTTTGCGAAAACTCCTGCTCCGAGATTATGGTTCAAGCTCGAACGGATCTGAAACAAAACATCAAATCACTTAAAAACTTTGTCTGGTTGTGTGTGGATGTGTGTGGTTGTGTGTGGTTGTGTGTGGTTAGTGCGGTGGTTGCGCAGGTGGTTGTGTGTGGTTGCGTGTGGATGCGTGTGGTTGCGCAGGATGTGTGTGGATGTGTGGTTGCGTGTGGTTGCGTGTGGATGTGTGTGGATGTGTGGTTGCGTGTGGTTGCGTGTGGATGTGTGGTTGCGTGTGGTTGGCGTTAATTCTCTATTGCGATGCACTTGCTGGTCCACTGCTTCTCGGTCGTGGAGGCGCTTTTTGCCTGATGCTGATCACGTGTTCTTTAAAATCAAACTCTTCTGTGTAAAAGCGCAGCAGCCCGAGCCACAGCTCCCCAACCGACTCTGGGCGTTTCACCGCCTGCTGCGCCAAACGCCGCTAAACACACAAAACACTGTCAGACACCGCTTAAACACACAAAACACTGTCAGACACCGGCTAAACACACAAAACACTGTCAGACACCGCTTAAACACACAAACACTGTCAGACACAGCTAAACACACACACAACACTGTCAGACACATCTAAACAAACAAAACACTGTCAGACACCGCTAAAAACACACACAACACTGTCAGACACCACTAAACACACACACCACTGTCAGACACCACTAAACACACACAAAACACTGTCAGACACCGCTAAACACACACAACACTGTCAGACACCGCTAAACACACACACAACACTGTCAGACACCACTAAACACCCACAAAACACTGACAGACACAAATAAACACACACACACCACTGTCAGACACCACTAAACACACACAAAACACTGTCAGACACCCACTAAACACACACAAAACACTGTCAGACACCGCTTAAACACACACAAAACACTGTCAGACACCACTAAACACACAAAACACTGTCAGACACCACTAAACACACACAAAACACTGTCAGACACCACTAAACACCCACAAAACACTGTCAGACACCACTAAACACACAAAACACTGTGAGAGACCACTATACACACACAAAACACTGTCAGGACACCACTAAACACACACAAACACTGTCAGACACCACTAAACTCACACAAAACACTGTCAGACACCACTAAACACACACACACCACTGTCAGACACCACTAAACACACAAAACACTGTCAGACACCACTAAACACACACAAAACACTGTCAGACACCGCTAAACACACACACAACACAGTCAGACACCACTTCAAACACACACAAAACACTGTCAGACATCACTAAACACACACACAACACTGTCAGACACCGCTAAACACACACAAAACACTGTCAGACACCGCTAAACACACACACAACACTGTCAGACACCACTAAACACACACACAACACTGTCAGACACCGCTAAACACACACACACCACTGTCAGACACCGCTAAACACACAAAACACTGTCAGACACCACTAAACACACACAAAACACTGTCAGACACATCAAAACACACACAAAACACTGTCAGACACCGCTTAAACACACACACAACACTGTCAGACACCGCTAAACACACACACCACTGTCAGACACCACTAAACACACACCCACTGTCAGACACCACTAAACACACAAAACACTGTCAGACACCACTAAACACACACAAAACACTGTCAGACACCACTAAACACACACAAAACACTGTCAGACACCGCTAAACACACACACACCACTGTCAGACACCACTAAACACACACAAAACACTGTCAGACACCGCTAAACACACACACAACACTGTCAGACACCGCTAAACACACAAAACACTGTCAGACACCGCTAAACACACACAACACTGTCAGACACCGCTAAACACACACAAAACACTGTCAGACACCGCTAAACACACACAAAACACTGTCAGACACCACTAAACACACACAAAAACACTGTCAGACACCGCTAAACACACACACACCACTGTCAGACACTCACTAAACACACACACAACACTGTCAGACACCGCTAAACACACACAAAACACTGTCAGACACCACTAAACACACACAAAACACTGTCAGACATCACTAAACACACACAAAACACTGTCAGACACCGCTAAACACGCACACAACACTGTCAGACACCGCTAAACACACACACAACACTGTCAGACACCGCTAAACACACACACACCACTGTCAGACACCACTAAACACGCACACAACACTGTCAGACACCGCTAAACACACACAAAACACTGTCAGACACCGCTTAAACACGCACCACAACACTGTCAGACATCACTAAACACACACAACACACAAAACACTGTCAGACACCGCTAAACACGCACACAACACTGTCAGACACCGCTAAACACACACAACACTGTCAGACACCGCTAAACACACACACAACACTGTCAGACACCGCTAAACACACACACACCACTGTCAGACACCGCTAAACACACACAACACTGTCAGACACCGCTAAACACACACACAACTGTCAGACACCGCTAAACACACACACACCACTGTCAGACACCACTAAACACACACAAAACACTGTCAGACACCGCTAAACACACACACAACACTGTCAGACACCACTAAACACACACAAAACACTGTCAGACACCACTAAACACACACACAACACTGTCAGACACCACTAAACACACACAAAACACTGTCAGACACCGCTAAACACACAAACACTGTCAGACACCGCTAAACACACACCACAACACTGTCAGACACAGCTAACACACAAAACACTGTCAGACACCGCTAAACACACACAACACTGTCAGACACCGCTAAACACACACACACACTGTCAGACACCACTAAACACACACAAAAACACTGTCAGACACCACTTAAACACACACACCACTGTCAGACACCACTAAACACACACAAAACACTGTCAGACACCACTAAACACACACACCACTGTCAGACACCACTAAACACACAAAACACTGTCAGACACCACTAAACACACACACACTGTCAGACACCGCTAAACACACAAAACACTGTCAGACACCGCTAAACACACACAAACCACTGTCAGACACCCCAAAACACACACAAAACACTGTCAGACACCGCTAAACACACACAAACACTGTCAGACACCACTAAACACACACAAAACACTGTCAGACACCGCTAAACACACACAAAACACTGTCAGACACCACTAAACACACACAAAACACTGTCAGACACCGCTAAACACACACAAAACACTGTCAGACACCACTAACACACACAAAACACTGTCAGACACCACTAAACACACACAAAACACTGTCAGGACACCACTAAACACACACAAAACACTGTCAGACACCTCTAAACACACACACACCACTGTCAGACACCACTAAACACACACACAACACTGTCAGACACCGCTAAACACACACAAAACACTGTCAGACACCGCTAAACACACACAAAACACTGTCAGACACCGCTAAACACGCACACAACACTGTCAGACATCACTAAACACACACAAAACACTGTCAGACACCGCTTAAACACGCACACAACACTGTCAGACACCGCTAAACACCCACACAACACTGTCAGACACCAATCGCTTTAAACACACACACATACCCACTGTCAGACACCGCTTAAACACACACAAAACATAATTTTGTCAGACACCGCTAAACACACACACACCACTGTCAGACACCGCTGAAACACACACACATACCACTGTCAGACACCACTAAACACACACAAAACACTGCTGGCAGACACCGCTTAAACACGCACACAACACTGTCAGACATCACTAAACACACACAAAACACTGTCAGACACCGCTTAAACACACACACAACACTGGGCCAGACACCACTAAACACACACAAACACTGTCAGACACCATACTAAACACACACAAAACACTGTCAGACACCGCTTAAACACACAGCCACACCACTGTCAGGACACCAGCTAAACACACACACCACTGTCAGACACCACTAAACACACACACAAAACACTGTCAGACACCACTAAACACGCACAAAACACTGTCAGACACCACTAAACACGCACACAAACACTGTCAGGACACCACTAAACACACACAAAACACTGCGTCAGACACCGCTAAACACACACACACCACTGTCAGACACCCACTAAACACACACCACTGTCAGACACCACTAAATTATTGGCTGGCAACCACTGCTGTGACACCACTAAACACACACAAAACACTGTCAGACACCACTAAACACGCGACAAAACACTGTCAGACACTCACTAAACACGCACAAAACACTGTCAGA
>CM033623.1:30818885-30924031 GCA_019453435.1 Rhinogobius similis | reverse complement strand
GCTCGCCGTCGTTGCTGCTTGCTCGCTGTCATTGCCGCTGGTTGTTAGTTAGTTGTCATTGTTGTTAAGCGTCAATTGCTGTTGCTGCTGTTACTAAAACTGCTGTTAGCCGCTCAGTCTGCTGCTTTGCTTGCCGCTTGGTTGCGCTCGTTGTTGTTAGTTGCTGTTGTCAAAATCATTGCCGTTAGTTAGCCGCTGTTGTTGCTGGGTTTCCAATTGTTGCTGGCCAGGTTGCAAGGTCTGCTGCTAACTCGCTTGCTATTGCTGCTGTTGCTGTTGCTGCTAGTTGCTGCTAGCTAGTTGTTGCTGTCAGTTGCTTTGCTGCATCGTTAGGTTGGTTGTTGCGTTGCTGGTTGTTGCTGTTGTTGTTGCCAGCTGCTGCCTGTTATTAGTTGCTGTTGTCACATACTGTTTGCTGAACCGCCGCTTGTTGTTGCTCAGCTGTTGTTGTTAAGGTTGGTTGTTGTTGTTGTTAGTTAGTTGTTATGTTGCTGCTGTTAAGCTAGTTGGTGAGCTGAGGCAGCAGCAGGTGTGCTTGCTGTTGTTGTCACTGTTAAGCTGTTTGCTATTGTTGTTAGTTGGTTGTCACATGTTGTTATGTTGTTGCTGTTATTAGTTGCCAAACTTGTTAGTTGGTTAGTTAGTCATTAGTTGCTGCTATTATTGTTGTTAGCCGCTGTTGTTGCTGGTTATGCTGGTTGTTGTTGTTGTTGTAGCACATGTTGTTAGTTAAGTTGTTGTTAGTTGTTGTTGGTTAGTTATTAGTTGTTGTTGTTGTTGCTTGTTAAACCGTTAAGTTAAACAGCATATATGGTTGTTGTTGTTGTTGTTGCTTGAGCAGCAGTATATATGCTGGTTATAAACTAGTTGTTGTTCGTCGCAAACTATATTACAAGTGTTTAAGTTGCTTGTTATTGTTGCTAAACAAGTTGTTAGCTGCTGCTGTTTGTTATTAATGTAAGTTGTTGTCATTAGTTAGTTGTTAGTTAAGCTGCTGCTGTTATTATTGTTGTTGTTAGTTAGTTTAGCTGGTTGTTTGTCGGAAACGGTTGGTTAGGTTGCTGGCTTAGTTAAGTTGCTGCTATTAGTTGGTTGTTGGTTGTTGTTGTTAGCTGTTGTTGGTTGGTGCCGCTATTGTCGGTCGGGCTTGTTGCTATTATTACTGCTGCGTTGGTTATAAGGTTAGTTAGTTTGGTTAGAAACTAGTTGCTTGTTATAGTTGCTGGGTTGTTGTTGTTATATATATATATATAGTTGTTGTTGTTCGCTGTTTGCTTAGTTGCCGTATTGCCGCTTGTTGCTATTATGTTGTTGCTGTTGGTTGCTGCTATTGCTCATGGTTGCCCTGCTGTCTGCAGTTGCTTGCTGCTGGTTTAGTTGGCTGGTTATTATTATGCTGAAGATGTTGCTGTTGTTGTTGCTTGTTGCTAGTTGCTGTTGCTGTTGCTGCTGCCAGTTGCTGCCTCGCTGCTTGTTATAAGGTTGCTAGTTGGCTGTCTGTCCATGGGTCGCTGTTGTTAGCTATCTGCCGTTGTTGTTGCTGTTAGCTGAGCCCGCCATTGTTGTTAGCTGTTTGCTGCTGCAGTGCTGCTGCTGTTGCTGCTGCTGCTGCTGCTACAATCAAGCAGCTAAGGTTGTTGCTACAGGCTCGCCAGCTGCTGGTTGCTGCTGCTGCTGCTGTTGCTGCTGTTGCTGTTGTTGGTTATGCTGTTAGTTGTTGCTGTTAGTTGGCTATTGCAGTGTTGCTGCTATTGCTGCAGCAGCAGCATGCTTGCATTAGCTCGCTGTTAGCTAAGGTTAGCAGCAGCAGCTGCTATGCTGTTAGCAGCAGCAGCAGCAGCAGCAGCAGCAGCAGAGCAGTAGCAGTAGTCAGTAGCCCGTCCTAGTCCTTCTGACTGTATTAGTTGGATGTAAAGGAGAAACTCTGTCTAAAGAGCTACAAGTCCAGAACTGTTCAGATATTTGGATAAATATTTTCAAATCTTCAGGTCCAAACGTGTTCAGGCAGTTCTGGTTTAGTCCTGGTTTAGTCCTGGTTCAATCCTGGTTCAGTCCTGGTTCAGTCCTGGTTTAGTCCTGGTTTAGACCTGGTTTAGTCCTGGTTTAGACCTGGTTCAGTCCTGGTTTAGTCCTGGTTTAGTCCTGGTTTAGTCCTGGTTTAGTCCTGGTTTAGACCTGGTTTAGACCTGGTTTAGACCTGGTTTAGACCTGGTTTAGACCTGGTTTAGACCTGGTTTAGTCCTGGTTTAGTCCTGGTTTAGTCCTGGTTTAGTCCTGGTTTAGTCCTGGTTCAGTCCTGGTTTAGTCCTGGTTTAGTCCTGGTTATGATCTTCTGATTGTGTGTTCCAGTTCTGAGCCTCCTCCGTCTCCTGAAGGGAATGGACCAACACAGAACACCTCCGACGGTTTGGAGGAGACAAGACGTGCAGAGAAGGAGGAGAAGAAGGAGGAGCAGAAGGAGGAGCAGAAGGAGGAGCAGAAGGAGAGACCTCAGGGAGGCCTCAAACGGAGGAACGAGAAGAAAAGGCGCTCCGTCCGATTCGGAGTGGTGGAGACGGACGACGGAGAACCTCCCATTATTCTAGGATCTGAGCCGAGCAGTGACGAAGAGGAGGACAAGACGGAGAGGAGGAGGAGAGAAAAGGAGGAGGAGGACAAGACGGAGAGGAGGAGGAGAGAAAAGGAGGAGGAGGAAAAGACGGAGAGGAGGAGGAGAGAAAAGGAGGAGGAGGAGGACAAGACGGAGAGGAGGAGGAGAGAAAAGGAGGAGGAGGAGGACAAGACGGAGAGGAGGAGGAGAGAAAAGGAGGAGGAGGACAAGACGGAGAGGAGGAGGAGAGAAAAGGAGGAGGAGGACAAGACGGAGAGGAGGAGGAGAGAAAAGGAGGAGGAGGAAAAGACGGAGAGGAGGAGGAGAGAGAAAAGGAGGAGGAGGAGGACAAGACGGAGAGGAGGGAGGAGAGAAAAGGAGGAGGGAGGAGGACAAGAGCGGAGAGGAGGAGGAGAGAAAAGGAGGAGGAGGAGGACAAGACGGAGAGGAGGAGGAGAGAAAAGGAGGAGGAGGACAAGACGGAGAGGGAGGGGAGGAGAGAAAAGGAGGAGGAGGACAAGACGGAGAGGAGGAGGAGAGAAAAGGAGGAGGAGGAAAAGACGGAGAGGAGGAGGAGAGAAAAGGAGGAGGAGGACAAGACGGAGAGGAGGAGGAGAGAAAAGGAGGAGGAGGACAAGACGGAGAGGAGGAGGAGAGAAAAGGAGGAGGAGGACAAGACGGAGAGGAGGAGGAGAGAAAAGGAGGAGGAGGACAAGACGGAGAGGAGGAGGAGAGAAAAGGAGGAGGAGGAAAAGACGGAGAGGAGGAGGAGAGAAAAGGAGGAGGAGGAAAAGACGGAGAGGAGGAGGAGAGAAAAGGAGGAGGAAGAGAGGAGAATGCACGAGGAATTTGAACTGAGGCGAAAGAGGGAGGAGAGAGCGGAGGTGAAGGAGGAGAGCAAAGAGGAGCAGCAAGGAGACGCAGGGGAGCAAAGAAGGAGGAGAGAGGAAGAGATGGAGAAACAGAAGAGACAGGAGGAGAATGACAGGCAGAGAAGAGAAGCTGAGGAGCAGAGGAAGAGGATGGAGGAGGTGCAGAGGAGGAGAGAGGAGGAGGTGCAGAGGAGGAGACAGGACAGAGATGGGAGCAAAGGACTAATCGACGTGGATTACGACGATTTCTCTGTGAAAAAGTCCATAATCGGCAACGTGGACTTTGATGACTTTTCTGTCAAACCCAAAAGATGGGGCTCGAGAACGGAGAGCGCAGGAGCAAGGGAGGAGGAGAGGAGGGGGGAGGAGGAGAGGAGGGGGGAGGACAGAGCGGAGGAGGTGCTGGTGGCCCAAAGACAGGAGCTGAACATGAGCAGAGGAGCAGAGGACAACAGGACAGAGGAGAGAGGGAGGGAGGAGGAGCAGAGGAGGGAGGAGGAGAGAAGGAGGGAGGAGGAGCGGCGGGATGAGGAGAGAAGGAGGGAGGAGGAGTGGAGGGATGAAGAGAGAAAGAGGGAGGAGGAGAGAAGGAGGGAGGAGGAGCAGTGGAGGGATGAGGTGAGAAGGAGGGAGGAGGAGAGAAGGAGGGAGGAGGAGAGAAGGAGGGAGGAGGAGAGAAGGAGGGAGGAGGAGAGAAGGAGGGAGGAGGAGAGAAGGAGGGAGGAGGAGAGAGGAGAGGAGTCGGTGGCTGTTGAGGACATGAGGAGGCCCAGGTCTGAACGTGTGGAGGAGAAGAACAAAACCACAGACGACTCACGAGAGGAGGACGCTCTGCAGGTGAAGAACCTCAGTTTGGTCTGGTTTGGTCTGGTTTGGTCTGGTTTGGTCTGGTTTGGTCTGGTTTGGTCTGGTCTGGTTTGGTCTGGTTTGGTCTGGTCTGTTCTGGTCTGGTTTGGTCTGGTTTGGTCTGGTTTGGTCTGGTCTGTTCTGGTCTGGTTTGGTCTGGTCTGGTCTGTTCTGGTCTGGTTTGGTCTGGTCTGTTCTGGTCTGGTTTGGTCTGGTCTAGTCATTTATTTATAATGACAATTTATTGGTTTAATAACTTATAATTTATTGGTGATAACAAGACGCTGTAACAACACGGTGTTACAGCGCTGTGTCACATTTGTAACAGCAACACTCTGTAACAACACTCTGTAACAACATTGTGTAACAACACTCTGTAACAACACTGTGTAACAACACTCTGTAACAACACTGTGTAACATTCTGTAACAACATTGTGTAACAACACTCTGTAACAACATTGTGTAACAACACTCTGTAACAACACTGTGTAACATTCTGTAACAACATTGTGTAACAACACTCTGTAACAACATTGTGTAACAACACTCTGTAACAACATTCTGTAACAACACTCTGTAACAACACTCTGTAACAACACGGTGTAACAACACTCTGTAACAACACTCTGTAACAACACTCTGTAACAACACTCCATAATGATGCACCATGTTATATTTAGGCCTCACAGTTTACACAGCGGTTGTGGTTTATTTAGACCAGTGTGTGTGTGTGTGTGTGTGTGTGTGTGTGTGTGTGTGTGTACAGTGTGTGTGTGTGTGTGTGTGTGTGTGTGTGAGGGTGTGTGAGGGTGTGTGTGTGCACGTTTCAGGGCGTGTGTGTGTGAATGAATCAGACCGTCATAACTCATTTCACAACATGAAACCAGTTTGACTTCAATAAATATGTTACATTTTATTCCGAGGAAATTAAAACAGAAGAAAACCACAAACAGCAGCAAAACACTCTGTAACACTCTGTAACACCACTCTATAACACAGAGTAACACCGAGTAACACCGAGTAACACCACTCTGTAACACTCTGTAACACCACTCTATAACACAGAGTAACACCGAGTAACACCGAGTAACAACACTCTGTAACACCACTCTGTAACACTCTGTAACACCACTCTATAACACAGAGTAACACCGAGTAACACCGAGTAACAACACTCTGTAACACCACTCTGTAACACTCTGTAACACCACTCACCGAGTAACAACACCTGGTAACACCACTCTGTAACACTCTGTAACACCACTCTATAACACAGAGTAACACAGAGTAACACAGAGTAACAACACTCTGTAACACCACTCTGTAACACTCTGTAACACCACTCTATAACACAGAGTAACACAGAGTAACAACACTCTGTAACACCACTCTGTAACACTCTGTAACACCACTCACCGAGTAACAACACCTGGTAACAACACTGTAAATGCAGGCCATAACACTATGTAACAACAACACTCCATCAATTGACTCCCTAACAAGGCTCTGTAACAATAACACTCTGCAACAAGAGTCTCTAACACGCCGTAACAACGCTGTGTAACAACATGCTGCAGCTCTGTAACAACACTAGAACTCTGCAACAACACTCTGTAACAGCACTCTATAACAACACTTTGTAAAACACTCTGTAGCAGCACAACAACATCCATTAACACTCTGTAACGCTTTGTAACAAGTCTCTGTAACAACACATTGTGACAACACGCTATAACAACACTCTGTAACACTATGTAACAACAACTCTCTGTAAAAGTACTTTGTAACAACACTGTGTGACAACACCCCATAACATTATGTAACAACAACACTCTGTAACAACACTCTGTTTCTTCAGGAATTTATCTGCAAAAAGTCTGGTCTTTTATTCTAACTATTTTCTCTTTATTTTTTTCCAAAGACACAAACCCAGAGTGACCCGAGAAGAGAACCAGAGGGGGAGGAGCCTGAGGAGGAGGAGGAGCCTGAGGAGGAGGAGCCTGAGGAGGAGGAGCCTGAGGAGGAGTCGAGTGAGCGGCCAGAGCGCACTCACAGGTGTCACACACGTCCTCTGATCAGCGCCCCCTAGAGTTCATATTTATCAGGGCGTATATTCTTGCATTTCCAGTGCTGCACCTCCAGAGGGCTCCACTGAGTCAGACACTGCTGAAGCTCTCACAGAGGAACCAGAGGAAGAACCAGCTCAGTTCCCAGACGTGAGTCAACTCTGCTCCTCTGACCTTCTCCTCTGCTCCTCTGACCTTCTCCTCTGCTCCTCTGACCTTCTCCTCTGCTCCTCTGACCTTCTCCTCCTCTCCTCTGACCTTATCCTTTGCTCCTCTGACCTTCTGCTTTGTTCCTCTGCTCCTCTGACCTTCTCCTCCTCTCCTCTGACCTTCTCCTCCTCTCCTCTGCTCCTCTCCTCTGCTCCTCTGACCTTCTGCTTTGTTCCTCTGCTCCTCTGACCTTCTCCTCTGCTCCTCTGACCTTCTCCTCTGCTCCTCTGACCTTCTCCTCTGCTCCTCTGCTCCTCTCCTCTGCTCCTCTCCTCTGACCTTCTCCTCTGCTCCTCTGACCTTCTGCTTTGTTCCTCTGCTCCTCTGACCTTCTCCTCTGCTCCTCTGACCTTCTGCTTTGTTCCTCTGCTCCTCTGACCTTCTCCTCTGACCCTCTGACCTTCTCCTCTGCTCCTCTCCTCTGCTCCTCTGACCTTCTGCTTTGTTCCTCTGCTCCTCTGACCTTCTCCTCTGCTCCTCTGACCTTCTGCTTTGTTCCTCTGCTCCTCTGACCTTCTCCTCTGCTCCTCTGACCTTCTCCTCCTCTCCTCTGACCTTCTCCTCTGCTCCTCTGACCTTCTCCTCTGCTCCTCTGACCTTCTCCTCTGCTCCTCTGACCTTCTCCTCCTCTCCTCTGACCTTCTCCTCTGCTCCTCTGACCTTCTCCTCTGCTCCTCTGACCTTCTCCTCCTCTCCTCTGACCCTCTCCTCTGCTCCTCTCCTCTGCTCCTCTGACCTTCTGCTTTGTTCCTCTGCTCCTCTGACCTTCTCCTCTGCTCCTCTGACCTTCTCCTCTGCTCCTCTGACCTTCTCCTCCTCTCCTCACCTCTGACCCTCTCCTCTGCTCCTCTCCTCTGCTCCTCTGACCTTCTGCTTTGTTCCTCTGCTCCTCTGACCTTCTCCTCTGCTCCTCTGACCTTCTCCTCTGCTCCTCTGACCTTCTCCTCCTCTCCTCTGACCTTCTCCTCTGCTCCTCTCTGCTCCTCTCTCCTCAGGTCACTCCTCTTCTGGACTCTCAGCTTCAGAAGTCCAGAGTGGACTTGGGTCGCAGGAGGAGCAGAGCGCGGACTCCTCGGTCGATCCGTCTGAGCTCCAGCGAGGCTCAGGACTGGAGGAGCAGAGACTCCACAGGTGATTCCACAAACTGTCTCTGTTCTGTTCTGACACGTCACACGGTGGAGCTCCTTCACCTTCACGAGCTGTGAGTCCCACCGAGTGAAGCCCAAACCGTAAAAAGCCGTCCTTTGCACTTTTTAAACTCTCTGTGGAGCTGGGTTTGCTTGTGTTGGGGTTGTACCTGTCCTTGTCCACAGGGGGCGCTCTCATGTCTCTCTGTTCACAGACGGGTCACTTCCTGTAGCAGACGCAGAAGAGCCACCATCGAAACAGCAGCGCCCTCTGTCTGTGGGAAAGAGAGTCGGCCTGTTCCCTGGAGTCAGTCCAGCATCGCTCATTGTATGTATAACAACAGTCTGTAACAACAGCCTGTAACAACAGTCTGTAACACCAGCCTGTAACAACAGCCTGTAACAACAGTCTGTAACACCAGCCTGTAACAACAGCCTGTAACACCAGCCTGTAACAACAGCCTGTAACACCAGCCTGTAACAACAGCCTGTAACAACAGCCTGTAACAACAGCCTGTAACAACAGTCTGTAACACCAGCCTGTAACAACAGCCTGTAACACCAGCCTGTAACAACAGCCTGTAACAACAGTCTGTAACACCAGCCTGTAACAACAGCCTGTAACACCAGCCTGTAACAACAGCCTGTAACAACAGCCTGTAACAACAGTAACAACAGCCTGTAACAACAGTCTGTAACAACAGTCTGTAACACCAGCCTGTAACAACAGCCTGTAACACCAGCCTGTAACAACAGTCTGTAACAACAGCCTGTAACACCAGCCTGTAACAACAGCCTGTAACAACAGCCTGTAACAACAGTAACAACAGCCTGTAACAACAGTCTGTAACAACAGCCTGTAACAACAGTCTGTAACACCAGCCTGTAACAACAGCCTGTAACTACAGCCTGTAACAACAGTCTGTAACACCAGCCTGTAACAACAGCCTGTAACACCAGCCTGTAACAACAGCCTGTAACAACAGCCTGTAACAACAGTAACAACAGCCTGTAACAACAGTCTGTAACAACAGTCTGTAACACCAGCCTGTAACAACAGCCTGTAACAACAGTCTGTAACAACAGCCTGTAACAACAGCCTGTAACAACAGTCTGTAACAACAGCCTGTAACAACAGTCTGTAACAACAGCCTGTAACTACAGTCTGTAACACCAGCCTGTAACAACAGTCTGTAACAACAGCCTGTAACAACAGTCTGTAACACCAGCCTGTAACAACAGCCTGTAACTACAGCCTGTAACAACAGTCTGTAACACCAGCCTGTAACAACAGCCTGTAACACCAGCCTGTAACAACAGCCTGTAACAACAGCCTGTAACAACAGTAACAACAGCCTGTAACAACAGCCTGTAACACCAGCCTGTAACAACAGCCTGTAACAACAGTCTGTAACAACAGCCTGTAACAACAGCCTGTAACAACAGTCTGTAACAACAGCCTGTAACAACAGCCTGTAACAACAGCCTGTAACAACAGTCTGTAACAACAGCCTGTAACAACAGTCTGTAACAACAGCCTGTAACTACAGTCTGTAACACCAGCCTGTAACAACAGTCTGTAACAACAGTCTGTAACAACAGCCTGTAACAACAGTCTGTAACAACAGCCTGTAACAACAGTCTGTAACACCAGCCTGTAACAACAGCCTGTAACTACAGCCTGTAACAACAGTCTGTAACACCAGCCTGTAACAACAGCCTGTAACACCAGCCTGTAACAACAGCCTGTAACAACAGCCTGTAACAACAGTAACAACAGCCTGTAACAACAGTCTGTAACACCAGCCTGTAACAACAGCCTGTAACAACAGTCTGTAACAACAGCCTGTAACAACAGCCTGTAACAACAGTCTGTAACAACAGCCTGTAACACCAGCCTGTAACAACAGCCTGTAACTACAGTCTGTAACACCAGCCTGTAACAACAGTCTGTAACAACAGCTTGTAACAACAGTCTGTAACACCAGCCTGTAACAACAGCCTGTAACTACAGCCTGTAACAACAGTCTGTAACACCAGCCTGTAACAACAGCCTGTAACACCAGCCTGTAACAACAGCCTGTAACAACAGCCTGTAACAACAGTAACAACAGCCTGTAACAACAGTCTGTAACACCAGCCTGTAACAACAGCCTGTAACAACAGTCTGTAACAACAGCCTGTAACAACAGCCTGTAACAACAGTCTGTAACAACAGCCTGTAACAACAGTCTGTAACAACAGCCTGTAACTACAGTCTGTAACACCAGCCTGTAACAACAGTCTGTAACAACAGTCTGTAACAACAGCCTGTAACAACAGTCTGTAACAACAGCCTGTAACAACAGTCTGTAACAACAGTCTGTAACAACAGCCTGTAACAACAGCCTGTAACAACAGCCTGTAACAACAGCCTGTAACAGTCTGTAACAACAGCCTGTAACAACAGCCTGTAACAACAGCCTGTAACAGCCTGTAACAACAGTCTGTAACAACCGTCTGTAACAACAGTCTCTGGACGTCCCGCTCATGTGCTTTGGTCGCCTCTGTCTCTGGACGTCCCGCTCATGTGCTTTGGTCGTCTGTGTCTCTGGACGTCCCGCTCATGTGCTTTGGTCGCGTCTGTCTCTGGACGTCCCACTCATGTGCTTTGGTCGCCTCTGTCTCTGGACGTCCCACTCATGTGCTTTGGTCGTCTGTGTCTCGGGACGTCCCGCTCATGTGCTTTGGTCGTCTGTGTCTCTGGACGTCCCGCTCATGTGCTTTGGTCGTCTGTGTCTCTGTCTCTGGACGTCCCGCTCATGTGCTTTGGTCGCCTCTGTCTCTGTCTCTGGACGTCCCGCTCATGTGCTTTGGTCGCGTCTGTCTCTGGACGTCCCACTCATGTGCTTTGGTCGTCTGTGTCTCGGGACGTCCCGCTCATGTGCTTTGGTCGCCTCTGTCTCTGGACGTCCCGCTCATGTGCTTTGGTCGCGTCTGTCTCGGGACGTCCCACTCATGTGCTTTGGTCGTCTGTGTCTCGGGACGTCCCGCTCATGTGCTTTGGTCGCGTCTGTCTCGGGACGTCCCACTCATGTGCTTTGGTCGTCTGTGTCTCTGGACGTCCCGCTCATGTGCTTTGGTCGTCTGTGTCTCGGGACGTCCCGCTCATGTGCTTTGGTCGTCTGTGTCTCTGGACGTCCCGCTCATGTGCTTTGGTCGTCTCTGTCTCGGGACGTCCCACTCATGTGCTTTGGTCGTCTGTGTCTCGGGACGTCCCGCTCATGTGCTTTGGTCGTCTGTGTCTCTGGACGTCCCACTCATGTGCTTTGGTCGCCTCTGTCTCTGGACGTCCCGCTCATGTGCTTTGGTCGTCTGTGTCTCTGGACGTCCCGCTCATGTGCTTTGGTCGCGTCTGTCTCGGGACGTCCCGCTCATGTGCTTTGGTCGCGTCTGTCTCTGGACGTCCCGCTCATGTGCTTTGGTCGTTTGTGTCTCGGACGCCCCGCCATGTGCTTTGGTCGTCTGTGTCTCTGGACGCCCCGCCATGTGCTTTGGTCGCGTCTGTCTCGGGGACGCCCCGCTCATGTGCTTTGGTCGACTGTGTCTCTGGACGTCCCGCTCATGTGCTTTGGTCGTCTGTGTCTCGGGACGTCCCGCTCATGTGCTTTGGTCGTCTGTGTCTCTGGACGTCCCGCTCATGTGCTTTGGTCGTCTGTGTCTCTGGACGTCCCGCTCATGTGCTTTGGTCGCCTCTGTCTCTGGACGTCCCGCTCATGTGCTTTGGTCGTCTGTGTCTCTGGACGTCCCGCTCATGTGCTTTGGTCGCGTCTGTCTCGGGACGTCCCGCTCATGTGCTTTGGTCGCGTCTGTCTCGGGACGTCCCACTCATGTGCTTTGGTCGTCTGTGTCTCGGGACGTCCCGCTCATGTGCTTTGGTCGTCTGTGTCTCTGGACGTCCCGCTCATGTGCTTTGGTCGTCTCTGTCTCGGGACGTCCCACTCATGTGCTTTGGTCGTCTGTGTCTCGGGACGTCCCGCTCATGTGCTTTGGTCGTCTGTGTCTCTGGACGTCCCGCTCATGTGCTTTGGTCGCCTCTGTCTCTGGACGTCCCGCTCATGTCTTCCTCTGCTTCAGGCTCAGATGAAGAAGCGGAGCTCGGAGCGCCCCCCGGAGGAGCAGGAGAGCGCCGCACACAGGCCGGAGCCGCCGGAGGAGTCGACAGGAGCGCCCCCGTCACGCTCCCCTCGTCCTGCTCGACACATGGCGGGGGCCACCATGGTGCTGCCCCCTGTGGGCTCCTCGGGGTAAGATTTTCACAAAAATATTCCTCGAGTAAAAGTGTGTGATAGAAACGTGTGAAAAGTAAAGGATTTGTGGAAGTTTGAAGGAGAAACAATGAGTGAATTAGATTTTTTGGATCATTTTAGTCAGATCTAGTTTAATCTAAATCAGAATCCAAACCCTTCTGTACATTTTGTAAAATGTTGTTTCTGTGATTAAACCACACGACTCTTGTATTTTGGCTCTGACTTTGTGACTTTCTGTTTCATTTTAACGCGACTCACTTTGTGCTGCAGCTCGTCGCCCGTTTGGCTCCGAGAACTCAAGTCGAAGAAACGGACGGGACACGACCCCTGACCCCTGACCCCGAGGTGAGTGTGACCTCTGACCCCTGGTGAGTGTGACCTCTGACCCCGAGGTGAGTGTGACCTCTGACCTCTGACCCCGAGGTGAGTGTGACCCCTGACCTCTGACCCCTGACCTCTGACCCCTGGTGAGTGTGACCTCTGACCCCGAGGTGAGTGTGACCTCTGACCCCGAGGTGAGTGTGACCCCTGACCCCGAGGTGAGTGTGACCTCTGACCCCTGGTGAGTGTGACCCCTGACCTCTGACCCCGAGGTGAGTGTGACCTCTGACCTCTGACCCGAGGTGAGTGTGACCTCTGACCCCGAGGTGAGTGTGACCTCTGACCCCGAGGTGAGTGTGACCTCTGACCCCGAGGTGAGTGTGACCTCTGACCCCGAGGTGAGTGTGACCTCTGACCCCTGGTGAGTGTGACCTCTGACCCCTGGTGAGTGTGACCTCTGACCCCGAGGTGAGTGTGACCTCTGACCCCTGGTGAGTGTGACCTCTGACCCCTGGTGAGTGTGACCTCTGACCCCGAGGTGAGTGTGACCCCTGACCCCGAGGTGAGTGTGACCTCTGACCCCTGGTGAGTGTGACCTCTGACCCCTGGTGAGTGTGACCTCTGACCCCTGGTGAGTGTGACCTCTGACCCCTGGTGAGTGTGACCTCTGACCCCGAGGTGAGTGTGACCCCTGACCCCGAGGTGAGTGTGACCTCTGACCCCGAGGTGAGTGTGACCTCTGACCCCTGGTGAGTGTGACCCCTGACCCCGAGGTGAGTGTGACCTCTGACCCCTGGTGAGTGTGACCCCTGACCCCGAGGTGAGTGTGACCCCTGACCTCTGACCTCTGACCCCGAGGTGAGTGTGACCCCTGACCTCTGACCTCTGACCTCTGACCCCGAGGTGAGTGTGACCCCTGACCTCTGACCTCTGACCCCGAGGTGAGTGTGACCTCTGACCCCTGACCCGAGGTGAGTGTGACCTCTGACCTCTGACCCCGAGGTGAGTGTGACCTCTGACCTCTGACCCCGAGGTGAGTGTGACCTCTGACCCCTGACCTCGAGGTGAGTGTGACCTCTGACCCCGAGGTGAGTGTGACCTCTGACCTCTGACCCGAGGTGAGTGTGACCTCTGACCCCTGACCCCGAGGTGAGTGTGACCCCTGACCTCTGACCTCGAGGTGAGTGTGACCTCTGACCCCGAGGTGAGTGTGACCTCTGACCTCTGACCCGAGGTGAGTGTGACCTCTGACCCCTGACCCCGAGGTGAGTGTGACCCCTGACCTCTGACCCGAGGTGAGTGTGACCTCTGACCCCGAGGTGAGTGTGACCTCTGACCTCTGACCCGAGGTGAGTGTGACCTCTGACCCCTGACCTCTGACCCCGAGGTGAGTGTGACCTCTGACCCCTGACCTCTGACCCCGAGGTGAGTGTGACCTCTGACCTCTGACCCCTGACCCCGAGGTGAGTGTGACCTCTGACCTCTGACCCCGAGGTGAGTGTGACCTCTGACCCCTGACCTCTGACCCCTGACCCCGAGGTGAGTGTGACCTCTGACCCCTGACCTCTGACCCCGAGGTGTGTGTTACCCCTGACCCCTGACCTCTGACCCCTGACCCCGAGGTGAGTGTGACCTCTGACCTCTGACCCCTGACCCCGAGGTGAGTGTGACCCCAGACCTCTGACCCGAGGTGAGTGTGACCTCTGACCTCTGACCCCTGACCCCGAGGTGAGTGTGACCTCTGACCTCTGACCCCTGACCCCGAGGTGAGTGTGACCTCTGACCCCTGACCTCTGACCCCGAGGTGTGTGTGACCTCTGACCTCTGACCTCTGACCCGAGGTGAGTGTGACCTCTGACCTCTGACCCCTGACCCCGAGGTGTGTGTGTCCCCTGACCTCTGACCCGAGGTGAGTGTGACCTCTGACCTCTGACCCCTGACCCCGAGGTGTGTGTGACCCCTGACCCCTGACCTCGAGGTGAGTGTGACCTCTGACCTCTGACCCCGAGGTGAGTGTGACCTCTGACCTCTGACCCGAGGTGAGTGTGACCTCTGACCCCTGACCCCGAGGTGAGTGTGACCCCTGACCTCTGACCTCGAGGTGAGTGTGACCTCTGACCCCGAGGTGAGTGTGACCTCTGACCTCTGACCCGAGGTGAGTGTGACCTCTGACCCCTGACCCCGAGGTGAGTGTGACCCCTGACCTCTGACCCGAGGTGAGTGTGACCTCTGACCTCTGACCCGAGGTGAGTGTGACCTCTGACCCCTGACCCCGAGGTGAGTGTGACCTCTGACCTCTGACCTCTGACCCGAGGTGAGTGTGACCTCTGACCCCTGACCTCTGACCCCGAGGTGGGTGTGACCTCTGACCTCTGACCTCTGACCCCTGACCCCGAGGTGAGTGTGACCTCTGACCTCTGACCCCGAGGTGAGTGTGACCTCTGACCCCTGACCTCTGACCCCGAGGTGTGTGTGACCTCTGACCCCTGACCTCTGACCCCTGACCCCGAGGTGAGTGTGACCTCTGACCTCTGACCCCTGACCCCGAGGTGAGTGTGACCTCTGACCTCTGACCCGAGGTGAGTGTGACCTCTGACCTCTGACCCCTGACCCCGAGGTGAGTGTGACCTCTGACCTCTGACCCCTGACCCCGAGGTGAGTGTGACCTCTGACCCCTGACCTCTGACCCCGAGGTGTGTGTGACCTCTGACCTCTGACCTCTGACCCGAGGTGAGTGTGACCTCTGACCTCTGACCCCTGACCCCGAGGTGTGTGTGACCCCTGACCTCTGACCCGAGGTGAGTGTGACCTCTGACCTCTGACCTCTGACCCCGAGGTGTGTGTGACCCCTGACCCCTGACCTCTGACCCGAGGTGAGCCCTTCAGGGTCACACCATAGACCAGGGGTCTACATCCTTTATTATCAAAAGAGCCATTTTGCCGCCTTTTCTACTAAAAAAAAATGGTCGGGAGCCGCAAAAAATAAGGGACACAACAAAAGCCGCCGCACGTAAAGGCGAAGGCTGATGACGTTATGTGACTGACGGATATTTTCGTTGACAAATTAGAAATTAAAAACAGTTCTTTTAAAATTAGATCAACTCAAACTCCAGGATAACTGCCCAACAAAATAAACTAATAATATGAATAAAAACGAATTAAGAAATACTTTATTTATGTTCAAGGTTTTTTTTCAAAGTCAAAGGGAGCCGCTACAATGAGGGTGAAGAGGTTGCAGACCCCTCCCACAGAACTAGAATAAAACCATAGAACTAGAATAAAACCACAGAACTATAATAAAACCATAGAACTATAATAAAACCATAGAACTATAATAAAACCATAGAACTAGAATAAAACCTGGAAGATGAATCCAAAATGGCCGCCCTGTTCCTCCTGTGGCCTGAGCTCATTGTCACATGACCCCAAAAAAATGTCTTACTTCCGCATTTACTTCCTGATACGGAGGCGGCCATCTTTGCTTTACTTCCTGATACGGAGGCGGCCATCTTTGTTTTACTTCCTGATACGGAGGCGGCCATCTTTGTTTTACTTCCTGATACGGAGGCGGCCATCTTTGCTTTACTTCCTGATACGGAGGCGGCCATCTTTGTTTTACTTCCTGATACGGAGGCGGCCATCTTTGTTTTACTTCCTGATACGGAGGCGGCCATCTTTGCTTTACTTCCTGATACGGAGGCGGCCATCTTTGTTTTACTTCCTGATACGGAGGCGGCCATCTTTGTTTTACTTCCTGATACGGAGGCGGCCATCTTTGTTTTAGGGCCACGTGACCACAATCCCCCACTTCAGATAAAAACGGTAATTTGTGTGATTTTATAAACGGTAGAAAAGAACATTTCCTTCTATTTTATTTAAATACTGATAATAATTCAGTCCTGTCTGTGATTATAATGTGACATTTTAGAAAAAGGCTGCAGTACCTCACACGACCACTAATCAAACAGAGGGGGCGGGGCTTATCCAGTTCATTTAATACATCCATGGGTCACACTCGTCATCACTGATGCTCATCTTTTATTCTGAAAAGGTGAAACTGTCACAAATAAACTTCCTCTGGTTTGTAAAAAGTAAAAGCCCTGGACACTGTTTTTAACAAATAAAGCTGTAAATGTGGGACTCTGGAGAGGATTTATGAATCGAATGAAAGAGTTTATTCTTTTGTGACGTTTTGATTTGACCACAGTTTGTTCAAAGGTCTGTGCTTTAGACAAACATCATCTTTAAACAAACACAACGCAGTATTTTATGAGCGAGGATTGTTCTGATCCAGTGAAGAACAAAGGAACGTTGGACAATTAACTGTAACGACGACTGAAATAAACGTGAAAGTTTAATCTGAGGTTTTTGTGTTTTGTTTTCCAGACGAGGAGCCGATGGTCAGAGGAGAAGAGCCTCTACACCTTTATGTAAATGAACAATCTGTAAATAATAAACTGATTCTGATCCACTCGTTCTCTTCATGAACCCAGAGGGGCGGGGCCACAGCGGAGGGGACAGGGCGGGGCCACAGCGGAGGGGGCGGGGCCACAGCGGAGGGGGCGGGGCCACAGCGGAGGGGGACGGGGCGGGGCCACAGCGGAGGGGGCGGGGCCACAGCGGAGGGGACAGGGCGGGGCCACAGCGGAGGGGGCGGGGCCACAGCGGAGGGGACAGGGCGGGGCCACAGCGGAGGGGGCGGGGCCACAGCGGAGGGGACAGGGCGGGGCCACAGCGGAGGGGGACAGGGCGGGGCCACAGCGGAGGGGGCGGGGCCACAGCGGAGGGGGACAGGGCGGGGCCACAGCGGAGGGGGCGGGGCCACAGCATTTGTGCGTGAGCCGTGGGCCCACCTGAAGGGGATTTGGATTTATTATTTATTATTGAAGTAAAATAGATCTGAATGTTTTATGATCAAACAACAAAACCACACGACGCCGGAGTCTTATTCACACAACCTTCAGTTAAAGTGGTTTGTCTTTTGTTAACCCCCCCCCTCTCCCTCTCTCTCTCTCTCCCTCCCCCCTCCTCTCTCCCCCCTTCCCTCCCCCCTCTCTCTCCCCCCCCTCTCTCTCTCTCCCTCTCTCTCCCCCCCTCTCTCTCTCTCCTTCCCCCTCTCTCTCTCTCCCCTCCCTCCCTCCCTCTCTCTCTCTCTCTCTCTCTCTCTCTCTCTCCCCCTCTCTCTCTCTCCCCCTCTCTCTCCCCCCCCTCTCTCGGGGTGAGTGGGTGCTTTGGTGTTTCTTTCCTTCAAACTTCCATAAATGTGTCAGAGTCTGATCTTAAATCCTTGTTTGGTCTAAATGTGTTGAGTCCAGATTATACAGTTTGTGTGGATCTACTTTAATGATCTTTAAAAATGCATTTGAAGAAAACAATGTCAGAGAAATCTATGGATGAAGTGGATTCAATGGAAGAATCAAACATCAGGAGCAGATTGGACAGAGACGAGAGAGAAAAGTGAACAAAACCAAACTCTGACCATAAACGCCTCTTTGTCGTAGAGTCTCGACTTAAACTCTTTCACGTTTTTAATCAAACGTTTCATTTTGAGGAAAAGTTCTAAAAATAACGCGTTTTGTTTCGTTCTTCCGGTGCCGATGACAAGGCGCTCTGTGATTGGCAGAACGCAGCAGTAGTTCCGCCTTTTCGAGGAACCGTCCAATCAGATCACTCGCCCCGTCGGCGCTGGGCGGGAACGCGGAAAATTTGAAAGTTTCCCGGAAGTTGTTGTTGTTGTGTCAAAAGTGCGTCCCGCGGCTTCAAAGTGATGGAAACCCGCGCGGACCCGAGCCCCGCGGACCTTTAGGTGAGTCTGAGCGGGAAGCAGCGCGTTTGTGTCGGATCTGCCCGACGGGAGAGCCGTTTGTCCCGCGGAGCCGCCGTCCCGCGCCGTTAGCTTTAGCTTGTGTGCTGTTAGCCGCGTTAGCTTTAGCTTGTGTGCTGTTAGCCGCGTTAGCTTTAGCTCCTCACGCTCTGTTGACGTTTGTGCTCTTCACCTTTTACTCTTTAATGTTCTTATTTACCACGTGATCAAATATGTAAAGCTCTACTGCGTCACATTTAGTGGGAAAAGTGTTAAAAGCGTCATTTAACGTTTTATTTACAATTTTAACCAAACGGTCACAACTTCAAATCAGGAAAACTGAGCCTGGGTAAATGATTAAGTAAAGAAATAATAGAAATAAACTAAAACATAACATAACTATAATGTCTATGTTAGAAATGGCTGAACAAACCGTAAAACTGTGATGTTTTTAGGTTATAATTTAGAATTAAACACTGGAAAAGGCATAGTTTGTTTATTTCAGAATCAGAAAAAGGTTTATTGCTTTTGTCAGTTTTGTTGTGAACAAAATTCACAAAATATAAAATATAAATGAATAAAAGAGAAGCAAAATATATAAAAGAAACATGCATACAATTAAGAATAAACTAAAATCATTCAATTGTGCTGAAGGAGTGATGGTTGTACTCAGGCCGTGCAGATTTAAATATTATAAAGTCAGACGTGACTCCTTTTGACTCCAGACACTTTTATAAAACATTAATTATAAAATATATCCAGTCTATACTTTTTCTATGGAATAATTTTGACAAAATAGAAGTAATCGTTAGAAATAATCACAGTTTCAATCATGAGCCAAATAACCACGACTTATGCAGCGTCGGACGGGTTTTTGTGACGTTTATGGACTGGACCGAGCGCTTAAACCAGGGCTGTCCAAACTTTGTCCATCGAGGGCCACATTTTCAAATACAGACCGAGCCGAGGGCCACAAATCAATGGTGAAACGTTAAAAAAAGCTGCTTTTATCTGATGTTTAAGCTCCGCCCACATCAGCCTCATTAACATCAGGTCTGTGTCTGTGTCGCACCTAAATGTTAGTTATTCAGGTTGAATTGTAGAAAATGTGAAACGTGCTGTGAATAGAACTTATCAGGACAATGTGGGCCGGTTCACCAGGAAGACTAAGGGCCAAGAAAAAATGGTCTGAGGGCCGTATTTGGCCCCTGGGCCTGAGTTTGGACAGGCCTGGCTTAAAGGTTAATTCTACTGTTTCTTTGTCACATCCATGTTTTTAACAATAATGTTTGCTTTAAGGTTATTGTGTGGCATAAAATAGTTTCACTTTCATCGGTTTTTCGTGGCGGATCTGATCAAACCTGTGACGAGCAGAGATTCCAAACACGACGCACCTTTTGGGACGATTTACACAAAATAATGTGTTCTGTGTTTTTATTTGTTGGATAATAAAGGTTGCTATGGTTACAGGGAGGCGTCATGAGTACAGTTTTAAACTTGAACAATGAGCTCACAGTGACCCTTCAGTCTTTAACGGTGAGTGTTGAGCTCACAGTGACCCTCAGTCTTTAACGGTGAGTGTTGAGCTCACAGTGACCCTTCAGTCTTTAACGGTGAGTGTTGAGCTCACAGTGACCCTTCAGTCCATTAACGGTGAGTGTTGAGCTCACAGTGACCCTTCAGTCCATTAACGGTGAGTGTTGAGCTCACAGTGACCCTTCAGTCTTTAACGGTGAGTGTTGAGCTCACAGTGACCCTTCAGTCTTTAACGGTGAGTGTTGAGCTCACAGTGACCCTTCAGTCTTTAACGGTGAGTGTTGAGCTCACAGTGACCCTCAGTCTTTAACGGTGAGTGTTGAGCTCACAGTGACCCTTCAGTCCATTAACGGTGAGTGTTGAGCTCACAGTGACCCTTCAGTCCATTAACGGTGAGTGTTGAGCTCACAGTGACCCTTCAGTCTTTAACGGTGAGTGTTGAGCTCACAGTGACCCTTCAGTCTTTAACGGTGAGTGTTGAGCTCACAGTGACCCTCCAGTCTTTAACGGTGAGTGTTGAGCTCACAGTGACCCTCCAGTCTTTAACGGTGA
The DNA here is from genome assembly GCA_019453435.1 of Rhinogobius similis. Classification (NCBI taxonomy): domain Eukaryota; kingdom Metazoa; phylum Chordata; class Actinopteri; order Gobiiformes; family Gobiidae; genus Rhinogobius; species Rhinogobius similis. The sequence goes on along the minus strand of CM033623.1, from coordinate 30,903,817 downwards.
GTGTTGAGCTCACAGTGACCCTCCAGTCCATTAACGGTGAGTGTTGAGCTCACAGTGACCCTTCAGTCCATTAACGGTGAGTGATGAGCTCACAGTGACCCTTCAGTCTTTAACGGTGAGTGTTGAGCTCACAGTGACCCTTCAGTCTTTAACGGTGAGTGTTGAGCTCACAGTGACCCTTCAGTCTTTAACGGTGAGTGTTGAGCTCACAGTGACCCTCAGTCTTTAACGGTGAGTGTTGAGCTCACAGTGACCCTTCAGTCTTTAACGGTGAGTGATGAGCTCACAGTGACCCTTCAGTCTTTAACGGTGAGTGTTGAGCTCACAGTGACCCTTCAGTCTTTAACGGTGAGTGTTGAGCTCACAGTGACCCTTCAGTCCATTAACGGTGAGTGTTGAGCTCACAGTGACCCTTCAGTCCATTAACGGTGAGTGTTGAGCTCACAGTGACCCTTCAGTCTTTAACGGTGAGTGTTGAGCTCACAGTGACCCTTCAGTCTTTAACGGTGAGTGTTGAGCTCACAGTGACCCTTCAGTCTTTAACGGTGAGTGTTGAGCTCACAGTGACCCTTCAGTCTTTAACGGTGAGTGTTGAGCTCACAGTGACCCTTCAGTCTTTAACGGTGAGTGTTGAGCTCACAGTGACCCTTCAGTCTTTAACGGTGAGTGTTGAGCTCACAGTGACCCTTCAGTCTTTAACGGTGAGTGTTGAGCTCACAGTGACCCTTCAGTCCATTAACGGTGAGTGTTGAGCTCACAGTGACCCTTCAGTCTTTAACGGTGAGTGTTGAGCTCACAGTGACCCTCAGTCTTTAACGGTGAGTGTTGAGCTCACAGTGACCCTTCAGTCTTTAACGGTGAGTGTTGAGCTCACAGTGACCCTTCAGTCTTTAACGGTGAGTGTTGAGCTCACAGTGACCCTCCAGTCTTTAACGGTGAGTGTTGAGCTCACAGTGACCCTTCAGTCCATTAACGGTGAGTGTTGAGCTCACAGTGACCCTTCAGTCCATTAACGGTGAGTGTTGAGCTCACAGTGACCCTTCAGTCCATTAACGGTGAGTGTTGAGCTCACAGTGACCCTTCAGTCTTTAACGGTGAGTGTTGAGCTCACAGTGACCCTCAGTCTTTAACGGTGAGTGTTGAGCTCACAGTGACCCTTCAGTCTTTAACGGTGAGTGTTGAGCTCACAGTGACCCTCAGTCTTTAACGGTGAGTGTTGAGCTCACAGTGACCCTCCAGTCTTTAACGGTGAGTGTTGAGCTCACAGTGACCCTTCAGTCTTTAACGGTGAGTGTTGAGCTCACAGCGACCCTTCAGTCTTTAACGGTGAGTGTTGAGCTCACAGCGACCCTTCAGTCTTTAACGGTGAGTGTTGAGCTCACAGTGACCCTTCAGTCTTTAACGGTGAGTGTTGAGCTCACAGTGACCCTTCAGTCTTTAACGGTGAGTGTTGAGCTCACAGTGACCCTCAGTCTTTAACGGTGAGTGTTGAGCTCACAGTGACCCTTCAGTCCATTAACGGTGAGTGTTGAGCTCACAGTGACCCTTCAGTCCATTAACGGTGAGTGTTGAGCTCACAGTGACCCTTCAGTCCATTAACGGTGAGTGTTGAGCTCACAGTGACCCTTCAGTCTTTAACGGTGAGTGTTGAGCTCACAGTGACCCTCAGTCTTTAACGGTGAGTGTTGAGCTCACAGTGACCCTTCAGTCTTTAACGGTGAGTGTTGAGCTCACAGTGACCCTCAGTCTTTAACGGTGAGTGTTGAGCTCACAGTGACCCTCCAGTCTTTAACGGTGAGTGTTGAGCTCACAGTGACCCTTCAGTCTTTAACGGTGAGTGTTGAGCTCACAGCGACCCTTCAGTCTTTAACGGTGAGTGTTGAGCTCACAGCGACCCTTCAGTCTTTAACGGTGAGTGTTGAGCTCACAGTGACCCTTCAGTCTTTAACGGTGAGTGTGATGTGGAGTGAGTTTGGAGTGAATCCTGAGTTTATTCTGACTTCTGGCCGACATGAACATAAAAAGACACTGAGTCCTTGGGTCAGATACACGGAGATACTTCATCGTTTTCATATATTTTTAAATCTTCTCTGTGTATTCGACTCATCGGTCCGTGGCCCAGGACTTTAGTCGATCAAGAATGACATAAACATAACGGTCAGAGCTGAAGGACGATCAATGTCAAACTGAGACCGGTCTGGGTCATTCAGAGAGTTCAAGTGATGAAATAAAGAAAATGGAAGGTTGTTCTGTCAGTTACACGTTCTAAAGTGAGATGTGTCACTGCACAGAACATCACCTCCATCATAGACCACGACCCAGGGGCTTCTGTGGCAGGAGCCTCCAAAGAGCAGCAAACACTTGAGCATCTGTGAGTCGTGATCTTAAACCTGAGCGGCTCATTTAAGACTAGAACAGTCTGTGTGAAGTGACACCGATCATCCAGCAGAGGGCGCCAGCGCTCTGTACAAGCCACTGAAGGCACCAGCAGGAGGCCGGTCCATGTTTAGTCCTGACTCTGGCACCAGCAGGAGGCCGGTCCATGTTTAGTCCTGACTCTGGCACCAGCAGGAGGCCGGTCCATGTTTAGTCCTGACTCTGGCACCAGCAGGAGGCCGGTCCAGCAGGAGACACTCCTCAGAGTGTAGGTGGTTCTGTTCTCTGACCCACAGGGGGCAGTGTAGACCTGACACAGACTGATGTGTTTGAGGCTCAGAGGGAGAGGATTTTCTGATTAATTTTCCTCCAAACGGCGTGAATGTAACTCCAGATGTGTCTTTGATGAAGAACATTGTTAAATCATGGTCTGAAGCTCATAAAGTCACACTAACAGAATATTTTTGCTTTAAAACTCAGATCTGAACCAAATGTCAAACCGACTGTGCACCATAAACAGTTCTAGTTCTTCTTCCTGCAGAGCCAGCGCTGACGCTCGTTTGTGACGGACGCTGAGGTGAAAACACAGGAATCATGTTGAAGTTTAAGTTTGTGACCCACGGCAGCTCCAGGCCCCGGGGCCCCTCCTCGGACCCCATCACCAGCCGCTGCTCCAGGCTCCACCAGCTCTTTCAGGTCAGACACTTCTGTTAAACCTCACACCGACTACAAGTGACAAAAAGCAAAAAAAAACGCAGGAAAAATGCCAATAATGTGACCCAAAGCAACAAAAACGTGACTAAAAGCCACAAAAATTTGAGTTAAAGTGATAAAATGCAACTAAAAATGCCAACGATGTGACTTACAGCAAACAAAGTTTGACTTAAGGCAACAAAAACGCGTCTAAAAGTGACAGAAATTCAACTGAAAGCAACTGTGCCTTGAGAATATTCTTTGTGGTCGTCTTGTCCTGTGTGGTGTCATCTCCTTCATATTTAATATACAGTGTGTGGTTGGTGGACACTGATCATGTGACTGTTCTCTCCAGGGCCGGCTGAGTCTGAACGGGCCCCTCACAGGAGCCTGTTCTCTGGGCAGAGAGGATCTGCTGGAGGCCTTCCTCGTGCTGTTCCAGGAGTGTTCTTCTCCACAGCTCATGAAGAACCAGGACGTGGCCAACTTTGTCCAAAAGTGTGAGTCACAAGGACCAAGTCACACGTGTAACTGAACCAGCGGCCCACATTACACACACGTGTAACTGAACCAGCGGCCCACCAGCGGCCCACATTACACACACGTGTAACTGAACCAGCGGCCCACATTACACCGTGGCCCTGGACCAGCGGCCCACATTACACTGTGGCCCTGGACCAGCGGCCCACATTACACTGTGGCCCTGGACCAGCGGCCCACATTACACTGTGGCCCTGGACCAGCGGCCCACATTACACTGTGGCCCTGGACCAGCGGCCCACATTACACCGCGGCCATGGACCAGCGGCCCACATTACACACACGTGTCCCTGGACCAGCGGCCCACATTACACACACGTGTCCCTGGACCTGCGGCCCACATTACACACACGTGTCCCTGGACCTGCGGCCCACATTACACTGTGGCCCTGGACCAGCGGCCCACATTACACACGTGGCCCTGGACCTGCGGCCCACATTACACACACGTGTCCCTGGACCTGCGCCCACATTACAAACGCGTGGCCCTGACCAGCGCCCACATTACACTGTGGCCCTGGACCAGCGGCCCACATTACACCGCGGCCATGGACCAGCGGCCCACATTACACCGCGGCCATGGACCAGCGGCCCACATTACACTGTGGCCATGGACCAGCGGCCCACATTACACCGTGTCCATGGACCAGCGGCCCACATTACACACACGTGTCCCTGGACCAGCGGCCCACATTACACACGTGGCCCTGGACCAGCGGCCCACATTACACACACGTGTCCCTGGACCAGCGGCCCACATTACACTGTGGCCCTGGACCTGCGGCCCACATTACACACACGTGTCCCTGGACCTGCGGCCCACATTACACTGTGGCCCTGGACCAGCGGCCCACATTACACACGTGGCCCTGGACCAGCGGCCCACATTACACACACGTGTCCCTGGACCTGCGGCCCACATTACACACGTGGCCCTGGACCTGCGGCCCACATTACACTGTGGCCCTGGACCAGCGGCCCACATTACACTGTGGCCCTGGACCAGCGGCCCACATTACACCGTGGCCCTGGACCAGCGGCCCACATTACACACGTGGCCCTGGACCAGCGGCCCACATTACACACGTGGCCCTGGACCAGCGGCCCACATTACACCGTGGCCCTGGACCAGCGGCCCACATTACAAACGTGGCCCTGGACCAGCGGCCCACATTACACACGTGGCCCTGGACCAGCGGCCCACATTACACACGTGGCCCTGGACCTGCGGCCCACATTACACTGTGGCCCTGGACCAGCGGCCCACATCACACACGTGGCCCTGGACCAGCGGCCCACATTACACTGTGGCCCTGGACCAGCGGCCCACATTACACTGTGGCCCTGGACCAGCGGCCCACATTACACTGTGGCCCTGGACCTGCGGCCCACATTACACTGTGGCCCTGGACCAGCGGCCCACATTACACACACGTGTATGGCCCTTGATGTCAAACAGAATGGATCTTTGATGAAAACACGTCCAGAGTTTGGTACAAAAGCATCTCCTCTGTCTGCGGCCAATCACAGAGCAGTAGTTCATGTCAAACAGGAAGTGGGAACCAAAAGCAGTGCTCTGATTGGCTGTGCTTGGGGCTTGGGGCGGTCCTCCTAGTTTGGTTCCACAGTCAGACCTTCTTCTGGTTCCACAGTGAGACCTTCTTCTGGTTCCACAGTGAGACCTCCTTCTGGTTCCACAGTGAGACCTTCTTCTGGTTCCACAGTGAGACCTGCTCCTGGTTCCACAGTGAGACCTGCTCCTGGTTCCACAGTGAGACCTGCTCCTGGTTCCACAGTGAGACCTGCTCCTGGTTCCACAGTGAGACCTCCTTCTGGTTCCACAGTGAGACCTTCTTCTGGTTCCACAGTGAGACCTGCTCCTGGTTCCACAGTGAGACCTGCTCCTGGTTCCACAGTGAGACCTGCTCCTGGTTCCACAGTGAGACCTGCTCCTGGTTCCACAGTGAGACCTGCTCCTGGTTCCACAGTGAGACCTTCTTCTGGTTCCACAGTGAGACCTTCTTCTGGTTCCACAGTGAGACCTTCTTCTGGTTCCACAGTGAGACCTGCTCCTGGTTCCACAGTGAGACCTGCTCCTGGTTCCACAGTGAGACCTTCTTCTGGTTCCACAGTGAGACCTTCTCCTGGTTCCACAGTGAGACCTTCTTCTGGTTCCACAGTGAGACCTTCTTCTGGTTCCACAGTGAGACCTTCTTCTGGTTCCACAGTGAGACCTTCTCCTGGTTCCACAGTGAGACCTTCTTCTGGTCCCACAGTGAGACCTGCTCCTGGTCCCACAGTGAGACCTGCTCCTGGTTCCACAGTGAGACCTTCTTCTGGTTACACAGTGAGACCTGCTCCTGGTTCCACAGTGAGACCTGCTTCTGGTTCCACAGTGAGACCTTCTTCTGGTTCCACAGTGAGACCTGCTCCTGGTTCCACAGTGAGACCTTCTTCTGGTTCCACAGTGAGACCTTCTTCTGGTTCCACAGTGAGACCTGCTCCTGGTTCCACAGTGAGACATGGTCCTGGTTCCACAGTGAGACCTTCTTCTGGTTCCACAGTGAGACCTTCTTCTGGTTTCTCTGGTTCCACAGTGAGACCTTCTGGTTCCACAGTGAGACCTTCTTCTGGTTCCACAGTGAGACCTTCTTCTGGTTCCACAGTGAGACCTTCTGGTTCCACAGTGAGACCTTCTGGTTCCACAGTGAGACCTTCTGGTTCCACAGTGAGACCTTCTTCTGGTTCCACAGTGAGACCTTCTTCTGGTTCCACAGTGAGACCTTCTTCTGGTTCCACAGTGAGACCTTCTTCTGGTTCCACAGTCAGACCTTCTTCTGGTTCCACAGTCAGACCTTCTTCTGGTTCCACAGTCAGACCTTCTTCTGGTTCCACAGTGAGACCTCCTTCTGGTTCCACAGTGAGACCTTCTGGTTCCACAGTGAGACCTTCTGGTTCCACAGTGAGACCTCCTTCTGGTTCCACAGTCAGACCTTCTTCTGGTTCCACAGTGAGACCTTCTTCTGGTTCCACAGTGAGACCTTCTTCTGGTTCCACAGTGAGACCTTCTGGTTCCACAGTGAGACCTTCTCCTGGTTCCACAGTGAGACCTTCTTCTGGTTCCACAGTGAGACCTTCTTCTGGTTCCACAGTGAGACCTGCTCCTGGTTCCACAGTGAGACCTTCTTCTGGTTCCACAGTGAGACCTTCTTTTGGTTCCACAGTGAGACCTTCTTCTGGTTCCACAGTGAGACCTTCTTTTGGTTCCACAGTGAGACCTTCTTCTGGTTCCACAGTGAGACCTTCTCCTGGTTCCACAGTGAGACCTGCTCCTGGTTCCACAGTGAGACCTGCTCCTGGTTCCACAGTGAGACCTGCTCCTGGTTCCACAGTGAGACCTGCTCCTGGTTCCACAGTGAGACCTTCTTCTGGTTCCACAGTGAGACCTTCTTCTGGTTCCACAGTGAGACCTTCTTCTGGTTCCACAGTGAGACCTTCTTCTGGTTCCACAGTGAGACCTTCTGGTTCCACAGTGAGACCTTCTGGTTCCACAGTGAGACCTTCTTCTGGTTCCACAGTGAGACCTTCTTCTGGTTCCACAGTGAGACCTTCTTCTGGTTCCACAGTGAGACCTTCTTCTGGTTCCACAGTCAGACCTTCTTCTGGTTCCACAGTCAGACCTTCTTCTGGTTCCACAGTCAGACCTTCTTCTGGTTCCACAGTGAGACCTCCTTCTGGTTCCACAGTGAGACCTTCTGGTTCCACAGTGAGACCTCCTTCTGGTTCCACAGTGAGACCTTCTTCTGGTTCCACAGTGAGACCTTCTTCTGGTTCCACAGTGAGACCTTCTTCTGGTTCCACAGTGAGACCTTCTTCTGGTTCCACAGTGAGACCTTCTTCTGGTTCCACAGTGAGACCTTCTGGTTCCACAGTGAGACCTTCTGGTTCCACAGTGAGACCTTCTTCTGGTTCCACAGTGAGACCTTCTTCTGGTTCCACAGTGAGACCTGCTCCTGGTTCCACAGTGAGACCTGCTCCTGGTTCCACAGTGAGACCTGCTCCTGGTTCCACAGTGAGACCTCCTTCTGGTTCCACAGTGAGACCTTCTTCTGGTTCCACAGTGAGACCTTCTTCTGGTTCCACAGTGAGACCTTCTTCTGGTTCCACAGTGAGACCTTCTTCTGGTTCCACAGTGAGACCTTCTTCTGGTTCCACAGTGAGACCTTCTTCTGGTTCCACAGTGAGACCTTCTTCTGGTTCCACAGTGAGACCTGCTCCTGGTTCCACAGTGAGACCTTCTGGTTCCACAGTGAGACCTGCTCCTGGTTCCACAGTGAGACCTTCTGGTTCCACAGTGAGACCTGCTCCTGGTTCCACAGTGAGACCTTCTTCTGGTTCCACAGTGAGACCTGCTCCTGGTTCCACAGTGAGACCTTCTTCTGGTTCCACAGTGAGACCTTCTTCTGGTTCCACAGTGAGACCTCCTTCTGGTTCCACAGTGAGACCTTCTGGTTCCACAGTGAGACCTTCTGGTTCCACAGTGAGACCTGCTCCTGGTTCCACAGTGAGACCTTCTTCTGGTTCCACAGTGAGACCATCTTCTGGTTCCACAGTGAGACCTTCTGGTTCCACAGTGAGACCTGCTCCTGGTTCCACAGTGAGACCTTCTTCTGGTTCCACAGTGAGACCTTCTTCTGGTTCCACAGTGAGACCTTCTGGCTCCACAGTGAGACCTTCTGGTTCCACAGTGAGACCTTCTGGTTCCACAGTGAGACCTTCTTCTGGTTCCACAGTGAGACCTTCTTCTGGTTCCACAGTGAGACCTTCTTCTGGTTCCACAGTCAGACCTTCTTCTGGTTCCACAGTCAGACCTTCTTCTGGTTCCACAGTCAGACCTTCTTCTGGTTCCACAGTGAGACCATCTGGTTCCACAGTGAGACCTCCTTCTGGTTCCACAGTGAGACCTTCTTCTGGTTCCACAGTGAGACCTTCTGGTTCCACAGTGAGACCTCCTTCTGGTTCCACAGTGAGACCTTCTGGTTCCACAGTGAGACCTGCTCCTGGTTCCACAGTGAGACCTTCTTCTGGTTCCACAGTGAGACCTGCTCCTGGTTCCACAGTGAGACCTTCTTCTGGTTCCACAGTGAGACCTTCTTCTGGTTCCACAGTGAGACCTCCTTCTGGTTCCACAGTGAGACCTTCTGGTTCCACAGTGAGACCTTCTGGTTCCACAGTGAGACCTGCTCCTGGTTCCACAGTGAGACCTTCTTCTGGTTCCACAGTGAGACCTTCTCCTGGTTCCACAGTGAGACCAGACAGCAAAGTGAACCTGGTGCAACCACCCCAGGCACAGCCAATGAGAGCGCTGCTTTCAGCTCCTGTTTCCAGAGTAACAGAACCTAAAAGACTTTCTTAGATACAGACGGCGCTCTCGTTTTTATCACGATGTTCTTCTTTTCCAAACTCTTCTCTCAGTCTCAGAGCTGGTGTCGGAGCTCCAGACCCTCCAGCCGTCTGAGCAGGACTTCGAGCATCGCGCTGTGGTCGGTCGTGGACACTTCGCCGAGGTCCGAGTGGTTCGAGAGAAATCCACGGGAGACGTTTGTGCGCTCAAAGTCATGAAGAAGGAGGTTCTACGCTCACACCACAACGTAAGTACAAGTGTGTAAGTGCTGGTACAAGTGTGTAAGTGCTGGTACAAGTGTGTAAGTGCTGGTACAAGTGTGTAAGTGCTGGTACAAGTGTGTAAGTACTGGGACAAGTGTGTAAGTACTGGTACAAGTGTGTAAGTACTGGTACAAGTGTGTAAGTACTACTGTGATACAAGTGTGTAAGTACTGGTACAAGTGTGTAAGTGATGGTACAAGTGTGTAAGTACTGGTACAAGTGTGTAAGTGCTGGTACAAGTGTGTAAGTGCTGGTACAAGTGTGTAAGTACTGGTACAAGTGTGTAAGTGCTGGTACAAGTGTGTAAGTACTGGTACAAGTGTGTAAGTACTGGTACAAGTGTGTAAGTGCTGGTACAAGTGTGTAAGTGCTGGTACAAGTGTGTAAGTGCTGGTACAAGTGTGTAAGTGCTGGTACAAGTGTGTAAGTACTGGTACAAGTGTGTAAGTACTGGTACAAGTGTGTAAGTGCTGGTACAAGTGTGTAAGTGCTGGTACAAGTGTGTAAGTACTGGTACAAGTGTGTAAGTGCTGGTGTAAGTACTACTCTGATACAAGTGTGTAAGTACTACTCTGATACAAGTGTGTAAGTGCTACTCTGATACAAGTGTGTAAGTGCTACTCTGGTACAAGTGTGTAAGTGCTACTCTGATATAAGTGTGTAAGTACTACTCTGGTACAAGTGTGTAAGTACTATGATATAAGTGTGTAAGTACTACTCTGGTACAAGTGTGTAAGTGCTACTCTGGTACAAGTGTGTAAGTGCTACTCTGATATAAGTGTGTAAGTGCTACTCTGATATAAGTGTGTAAGTGCTACTGTGATACAAGTGTGTAAGTACTACTCTGATATAAGTGTGTAAGTACTACTCTGGTACAAGTGTGTAAGTACTACTCTGGTACAAGTGTGTAAGTACTACTCTGGTACAAGGGTGTAAGTACTACTCTGATACAAGTGTGTAAGTGCTGGTACAAGTGTGTAAGTGCTGGTACAAGTGTGTAAGTACTACTCTGATATAAGTGTGTAAGTGCTACTCTGATATAAGTGTGTAAGTGCTACTCTGATACAAGTGTGTAAGTGCTACTCTGATACAAGTGTGTAAGTGCTACTCTGATACAAGTGTGTAAGTGCTACTCTGATACAAGTGTGTAAGTACTACTCTGATATAAGTGTGTAAGTACTACTGTGATATAAGTGTGTAAGTACTACTCTGATACAGGTGTGTAAGTACTACTCTGATATAAGTGTGTAAGTACAAGTGTGTAAGTACTACTCTGATATAAGTGTGTAAGTACAAGTGTGTAAGTGCTACTCTGATATAAGTGTGTAAGTACTACTCTGATATAAGTGTGTAAGTGCTACTCTGATACAAGTGTGTAAGTACTACTCTGATATAAGTGTGTAAGTGCTACTCTGATATAAGTGTGTAAGTGCTACTCTGATAAAAGTGTGTAAGTACTACTCTGATATAAGTGTGTAAGTACTACGCTGATATAAGTGTGTAAGTGCTACTCTGATATAAGTGTGTAAGTACTACTCTGATATAAGTGTGTAAGTACTACGCTGATATAAGTGTGTAAGTACTACTCTGATACAAGTGTGTAAGTTCTACTCTGATACAAGTGTGTAAGTGCTACTCTGATACAAGTGTGTAAGTGCTACTCTGATACAAGTGTGTAAGTGCTACTCTGATATAAGTGTGTAAGTACTACTCTGGTACAAGTGTGTAAGTGCTACTCTGATATAAGTGTGTAAGTGCTACTCTGATACAAGTGTGTAAGTGCTACTCTGATACAAGTGTGTAAGTGCTACTCTGATATAAGTGTGTAAGTACTACTCTGGTACAAGTGTGTAAGTACTACTCTGATATAAGTGTGTAAGTGCTACTCTGATATAAGTGTGTAAATCTTAGTAACTTTAACTTCAATCAGTTGTGGACCTGGTTATGTATAAAAATCTGTGCCTGATGGAGATTGCGCTGAACTGTTGAGTCAAACTCACTTGAAAATGTCCTTCAATTAAAACTAAACCAAGTAAATGCACTGAACATGTTGGTGACACTCTGCACCACTTGAGGGCGCTGTCGTATAGAAAACACCACACTGCAGAAGACACGTCCTCTCATTATAACAATAAAAACAGTTTTTATTGTGTGTTTTAGAGTAAATGTTTATTTATTTAATTAAAGTTTATTACTAATATATCATTAAATGTTTGTGTTTTAGAGTTTAAATGTTTTTTTTTGTGATGTTCAGGTTGTTTGTGATGTTCAGGTTGTTGTTTGTGACGTTCAGGTTGTTGTTTGACGTTCAGGTTGTTGTTTGTGACGTTCAGGTTGTTGTTTGTGATGTTCAGGTTGTTGTTTGTGACGTTCAGGTTGTTGTTTGATGTTCAGGTTGTTGTTTGTGATGTTCAGGTTGTTGTTTGACGTTCAGGTTGTTGTTTGACGTTCAGTTTGTTGTTTGACGTTCAGGTTGTTGTTTGATGTTCAGGTTGTTGTTTGATGTTCAGGTTGTTGTTTGTGATGTTCAGGTTGTTGTTTGTGACGTTCAGGTTGTTGTTTGTGATGTTCAGGTTGTTGTTTGTGACGTTCAGGTTGTTGTTTGATGTTCAGGTTGTTGTTTGTGATGTTCAGGTTGTTGTTTGACGTTCAGGTTGTTGTTTGACGTTCAGTTTGTTGTTTGACGTTCAGGTTGTTGTTTGACGTTCAGGTTGTTGTTTGAAGATCAGGTTGTTGTTTGACGTTCAGGTTGTTGTTTGATGTTCAGGTTGTTGTTTGTGATGTTCAGGTTGTTGTTTGTGATGTTCAGGTTGTTGTTTGTGATGTTCAGGTTGTTGTTTGATGTTCAGGTTGTTGTTTGATGTTCAGGTTGTTGTTTGTGATGTTCAGGTTGTTGTTTGATGTTCAGGTTGTTGTTTGACGTTCAGGTTGTTGTTTGATGTTCAGGTTGTTGTTTTATGTTCAGGTTGTTGTTTGACGTTCAGGTTGTTGTTTGTGATGTTCAGGTTGTTGTTTGACGTTCAGGTTGTTGTTTGATGTTCAGGTTGTTGTTTGTGATGTTCAGGTTGTTGTTTGATGTTCAGGTTGTTGTTTGATGTTCAGGTTGTTGTTTGATGTTCAGGTTGTTGTTTGATGTTCAGGTTGTTGTTTGTGACGTTCAGGTTGTTGTTCGTGACGTTCAGGTTGTTGTTTGTGACGTTCAGGTTGTTGTTTGATGTTCAGGTTGTTGTTTGTGATGTTCAGGTTGTTGTTTGTGATGTTCAGGTTGTTGTTTGATGTTCAGGTTGTTGTTTGTGATGTTCAGGTTGTTGTTTGTGATGTTCAGGTTGTTGTTTGATGTTCAGGTTGTTGTTTGATGTTCAGGTTGTTGTTTGTGATGTTCAGGTTGTTGTTTGATGTTCAGGTTGTTGTTTGACGTTCAGGTTGTTTGATGTTCAGGTTGTTGTTTGATGTTCAGGTTGTTGTTTGTGATGTTCAGGTTGTTGTTTGATGTTCAGGTTGTTGTTTGACGTTCAGGTTGTTTGATGTTCAGGTTGTTGTTTGATGTTCAGGTTGTTGTTTGTGATGTTCAGGTTGTTGTTTGATGTTCAGGTTGTTGTTTGATGTTCAGGTTGTTGTTTGATGTTCAGGTTGTTGTTTGATGTTCAGGTTGTTGTTTGACGTTCAGGTTGTTGTTTGTGATGTTCAGGTTGTTGTTTGTGACGTTCAAATTGTTGTTGTTTGATGTTCAGGTTGTTGTTTGATGTTCAGGTTGTTGTTTGTGATGTTCAGGTTGTTGTTTGTGATGTTCAGGTTGTTGTTTGTGATGTTCAGGTTGTTGTTTGATGTTCAGGTTGTTGTTTGATGTTCAGGTTGTTGTTTGTGATGTTCAGGTTGTTGTTTGTGATGTTCAGGTTGTTGTTTGTGATGTTCAGGTTGTTGTTTGATGTTCAGGTTGTTGTTTGATGTTCAGGTTGTTGTTTGATGTTCAGGTTGTTGTTTGACGTTCAGGTTGTTGTTTGTGATGTTCAGGTTGTTGTTTGATGTTCAGGTTGTTGTTTGATGTTCAGGTTGTTGTTTGATGTTCAGGTTGTTGTTTGTGATGTTCAGGTTGTTGTTTGTGATGTTAAGGTAGTTGTTTGATGTTCAGGTTGTTGTTTGATGTTCCGGTTGTTGTTTGATGTTCAGGTTGTTGTTTGTGATGTTCAGGCTGTTGTTTTTCAGATGTTCAGGTTGTTGTTTGACGTTCAGGTTGTTGTTTGACGTTCAGGTTGTTGTTTGTGATGTTCAGGTTGTTGTTTGTGATGTTCAGGTTGTTGTTTGTGATGTTCAGGTTGTTGTTTGTGATGTTCAGGTTGTTGTTTGATGTTTAGGTTGTTGTTTGATGTTCAGGTTGTTGTTTGTGATGTTCAGGTTGTTGTTTGATGTTCAGGTTGTTGTTTGTGATGTTCAGGTTGTTGTTTGATGTTCAGGTTGTTGTTTGTGATGTTCAGGTTGTTTGATGTTCAGGTTGTTGTTTGTGATGTTCAGGTTGTTGTTTGATGTTCAGGTTGTGTTTGTGATGTTCAGGTTGTTGTTTGTGATGTTCAGGTTGTTGTTTGATGTTCAGGTTGTTGTTTGTGATGTTCAGGTCGTTGTTTGTGATGTTCAGGTTGTTGTTTGATGTTCAGGTTGTTGTTTAATGTTCAGGTTGTTGTTTGTGATGTTCAGGTTGTTGTTTGATGTTCAGGTTGTTGTTTGATGTTCAGGTTGTTGTTTGACGTTCAGGTTGTTGTTTGTGATGTTCAGGTTGTTGTTTGATGTTCAGGTTGTTGTTTGTGATGTTCAGGTTGTTTGATGTTCAGGTTGTTGTTTGACGTTCAGGTTGTTGTTTGACGTTCAGTTTGTTGTTTGACGTTCAGGTTGTTGTTTGACGTTCAGGTTGTTGTTTGACGTTCAGGTTGTTGTTTGACGTTCAGGTTGTTGTTTGATGTTCAGGTTGTTGTTTGTGATGTTCAGGTTGTTGTTTGTGATGTTCAGGTTGTTGTTTGTGATGTTCAGGTTGTTGTTTGATGTTCAGGTTGTTGTTTGATGTTCAGGTTGTTGTTTGTGATGTTCAGGTTGTTGTTTGATGTTCAGGTTGTTGTTTGACGTTCAGGTTGTTGTTTGATGTTCAGGTTGTTGTTTTATGTTCAGGTTGTTGTTTGACGTTCAGGTTGTTGTTTGTGATGTTCAGGTTGTTGTTTGATGTTCAGGTTGTTGTTTGATGTTCAGGTTGTTGTTTGTGATGTTCAGGTTGTTGTTTGATGTTCAGGTTGTTGTTTGATGTTCAGGTTGTTGTTTGATGTTCAGGTTGTTGTTTGATGTTCAGGTTGTTGTTTGTGACGTTCAGGTTGTTGTTCGTGACGTTCAGGTTGTTGTTTGATGTCTGTTCAGGTTGTTGTTTGATGTTCAGGTTGTTGTTTGATGTTCAGGTTGTTGTTTGTGATGTTCAGGTTGTTGTTTGTGATGTTCAGGTTGTTGTTTGATGTTCAGGTTGTTGTTTGTGATGTTCAGGTTGTTGTTTGTGATGTTCAGGTTGTTGTTTGATGTTCAGGTTGTTGTTTGATGTTCAGGTTGTTGTTTGTGATGTTCAGGTTGTTGTTTGATGTTCAGGTTGTTGTTTGATGTTCAGGTTGTTGTTTGATGTTCAGGTTGTTGTTTGATGTTCAGGTTGTTGTTTGTGATGTTCAGGTTGTTGTTTGATGTTCAGGTTGTTGTTTGACGTTCAGGTTGTTGTTTGATGTTCAGGTTGTTGTTTGATGTTCAGGTTGTTGTTTGTGATGTTCAGGTTGTTGTTTGATGTTCAGGTTGTTGTTTGATGTTCAGGTTGTTGTTTGATGTTCAGGTTGTTGTTTGTGATGTTCAGGTTGTTGTTTGACGTTCAGGTTGTTGTTTGTGATGTTCAGGTTGTTGTTTGTGACGTTCAGGTTGTTGTTTGATGTTCAGGTTGTTGTTTGATGTTCAGGTTGTTGTTTGTGATGTTCAGGTTGTTGTTTGTGATGTTCAGGTTGTTGTTTGTGATGTTCAGGTTGTTGTTTGATGTTCAGGTTGTTGTTTGATGTTCAGGTTGTGTTTGTGATGTTCAGGTTGTTGTTTGTGATGTTCAGGTTGTTGTTTGTGATGTTCAGGTTGTTGTTTGATGTTCAGGTTGTTGTTTGATGTTCAGGTTGTTGTTTGACGTTCAGGTTGTTGTTTGACGTTCAGGTTGTTGTTTGTGATGTTCAGGTTGTTGTTTGATGTTCAGGTTGTTGTTTGATGTTCAGGTTGTTGTTTGACGTTCCGGTTGTTGTTTGACGTTCAGGTTGTTTGACGTTCAGGTTGTTGTTTGACGTTCAGGTTGTTGTTTGACGTTCAGGTTGTTGTTTGACGTTAAGGTTGTTGTTTGACGTTCAGGTTGTTGTTTGACGTTCAGGTTGTTGTTTGACGTTCAGGTTGTTGTTTGTGATGTTCAGGTTGTTTGTGATGTTCAGGTTGTTGTTTGTGATGTTCAGGTTGTTGTTTGTGATGTTCAGGTTGTTGTTTGTGATGTTCAGGTTGTTGTTTGTGATGTTCAGGTTGTTGTTTGATGTTCAGGTTGTTGTTTGTGATGTTCAGGTTGTTGTTTGTGATGTTCAGGTTGTTGTTTGATGTTTAGGTTGTTGTTTGATGTTCAGGTTGTTGTTTGTGATGTTCAGGTTGTTGTTTGATGTTCAGGTTGTTGTTTGTGATGTTCAGGTTGTTGTTTGATGTTCAGGTTGTTGTTTGTGATGTTCAGGTTGTTGTTTGTGATGTTCAGGTTGTTGTTTGATGTTTAGGTTGTTGTTTGATGTTCAGGTTGTTGTTTGTGATGTTCAGGTTGTTGTTTGATGTTCAGGTTGTTGTTTGTGATGTTCAGGTTGTTTGTGATGTTCAGGTTGTTTGTGATGTTCAGGTTGTTGTTTGTGATGTTCAGGTTGTTGTTTGATGTTCAGGTTGTGTTTGTGATGTTCAGGTTGTTGTTTGTGATGTTCAGGTTGTTGTTTGATGTTCAGGTTGTTGTTTGTGATGTTCAGGTTGTTGTTTGTGATGTTCAGGTTGTTGTTTGATGTTCAGGTTGTTGTTTAATGTTCAGGTTGTTGTTTGTGATGTTCAGGTTGTTGTTTGATGTTCAGGTTGTTGTTTGATGTTCAGGTTGTTGTTTGACGTTCAGGTTGTTGTTTGTGATGTTCAGGTTGTTGTTTGATGTTCAGGTTGTTGTTTGATGTTCAGGTTGTTGTTTGACGTTCAGGTTGTTGTTTGTGATGTTCAGGTTGTTGTTTGTGATGTTCAGGTTGTTGTTTGATGTTCAGGTTGTTGTTTGATGTTCAGGTTGTTTGATGTTCAGGTTGTTGTTTGATGTTCAGGTTGTTGTTTGTGATGTTCAGGTTGTTGTTTGACGTTCAGGTTGTTGTTTGATGTTCAGGTTGTTGTTTGATGTTCAGGTTGTTGTTTGTGATGTTCAGGTTGTTGTTTGATGTTCAGGTTGTTGTTTGACGTTCAGGTTGTTGTTTGATGTTCAGGTTGTTTGATGTTCAGGTTGTTGTTTGATGTTCAGGTTGTTGTTTGACGTTCAGGTTGTTGTTTGATGTTCAGGTTGTTGTTTGATGTTCAGGTTGTTGTTTGTGATGTTCAGGTTGTTGTTTGATGTTCAGGTTGTGTTCCACGAGGAGGAGCGCAGGATTCTGTCTCTGAACACCGGCCCCTGGATCCCACAGCTGCTCTACGCCTTCCAGGACCAGGACCAGCTGTACCTGGTGAGTGGGTTCAGGTTTGGGTTCAGGTTTGGGTTCAGGTTCAGGTTCAGGTTCAGGTTTGGGTTCAGGTTCAGGTTCAGGTTTGGGTTTGGGTTCAGGTTTGGGTTCAGGTTTGGGTTCAGGTTCGGGTTCGGGTTTGGGTTCGGGTTTGGGTTTGGGTTCAGGTTTGGGTTTGGGTCAGGGTTCGGGTTCAGGTTCGGGTTTTGGTTTGGGTTCAGGTTCAGGTTTGGGTCAGGGTTCGGGTTTGGGTTTGGGTTCAGGTTCGGGTTCAGGTTCAGGTTCAGGTTTGGGTTTGGGTTCAGGTTTGGGTCAGGGTTCAGATTCAGGTTCAGGTTTGGGTTCGGGTTCAGGTTCGGGTTCAGGTTCGGGTTCAGGTTCAGGTTCAGGTTTGGGTTCAGGTTCGGGTTCAGGTTCAGGTTCAGGTTCAGGTTCAGGTTCGGGTTTGGGTTTGGGTTTGGGTTTGGGTTTGGGTTTGGGTCAGGGTTTGGGTTCAGGTTTGGGTTTGGGTTCAGGTTCAGGTTTGGGTTTGGGTCAGGGTTTGGGTTCAGGTTCAGGTTCAGGTTCAGGTTCAGGTTCAGGTTTGGGTTTGGGTCAGGGTTTGGGTTCAGGTTTGGGTTTGGGTTCAGGTTCAGGTTTGGGTCAGGGTTTGGGTTCAGGTTTGGGTTTGGGTTCAGGTTCAGGTTTGGGTTCAGGTTTGGGTCAGGGTTTGGGTTTGGGTTTGGGGTGTTAATCTTAATCATAATTCCCTGTTGACTCTCTGTCACTTCCACATTTAAAGGTTTAACTTAAACACACTGTTAACAGTGAGTGGACTCGCCTCTGCACAGACCTGACCTGTGACTCAGCCTGTGTGTTTCCATGGCGATAGATCTGGGGAAACAGACAACGACAACAGCGTCTCTGAGATCTCCCTGCCTCCACCTCTCTCTCTGTCTCCCCCTCTCTCTCTGTCTCCCCCCCTCTCTCTGTCTCCCCCTCTCTGCCTCCCCCTCTCTCTCTGCCTCCCCCTCTCTCTCTGTCTCCCCCTCTCTCTCTGCCTCCCCCTCTCTCTGTCCCCCCCCCTCTCTGTCTCCCCCTCTCTCTCTGTCTCCCCCCTCTCTCTGTCTCCCTCTCTCTCTGCCTCCCCCTCTCTCTGTCTCCCCCCCTCTCTCTGTCTCCCCCTCTCTCTCTGTCTCCCCCTCTCTCTCTGTCTCCCCCTCTCTCTCTGTCTCCCTCTCTCTGCCTCCCCCTCTCTCTCTGTTTCCCCCCCTCTCTCTGTCTCCCCCTCTCTCTGTCTCCTCCTCTCTCTCTGTCTCCCCCTCTCTCTGTCTCCCTCTCTCTGCCTCCCCCTCTCTCTGTCTCTCTCTCTCTGTCTCCTCTCTCTCTGTCTCCTCTCTCTCTGTCTCCTGTCTCTCTGTCTCCTCTCTGTCTCTCTGTCTCCTCTCTGTCTCCTCTCTCTCTGTCTCCCCCTCTCTCTGTCTCCCCCTCTCTCTCTGTCTCCCCCTCTCTGTCTCCCTCTCTCTCTGTCTCCCCCGTCTTTTTCGCCCTCCCTCTCCCTCTTTCTCTCTCTCCCACATTTTCCCTCTCTCGCTTTCTCTCACTCTCTGCGCCCTTCCCCCTTCCTCCCTCTGCCCCCTCTTCCTCCCCCCTCTCTCTCTCCCTCCCTTTCTCTCTCACCACCCCTCCTCCCCCCTCTCTCTCCATCTCGCCCTCCCTCCCTCTCGCTCTCCTCCCACTCTCTCCCCCTCTTTCTCTCCTCCCCCTCTCTCTTCCACCCCACCTTCCTCTCTCTCCTCTCTTTCTCTCCTCCCTCTCTCTCTCCTCCCACTATCTCTCTTCCACCCCCTTCCTCCCTCTCCTCTCTCTCTCCTCCCTCTCTCTCTCTTCCACCCCTTTCTCCCTCTCCTCCCCCCCTTTCTCTCCTCTCCCCCTCTCTCTCTTCCACCCCCTTCCTCCCTCTCCTCTTTCTCTCCTCTCCCCCTCTCTCTCTTCCACCCCCTTCCTCCCTCTCCTCTTTCTCTCCTCTCCCCCTCTCTCTCTTCCACCCCCTTCCTCCCTCTGCTCTCTCTCTCCTCCCCCTCTTTCTCTCCTCTCCTCTCTCTCTCTCCTCCCCCTCTTTCTCTCCTCTCCCCCTCTCTCTCTTCCACCCCCTTCCTCCCTCTCCTCTCTCTCTCCTCCCCCTCTTTCTCTCCTCTCCCCCTCTCTCTCTTCCACCCCCTTCCTCCCTCCTCTCTCTCCCTCCCCTCTCTTCCCTCCCCCACTCTCTCCCCTTTCTTTCTCTCTCTCCTCTCCCCCTCTCTCTCTTCCACCTCCCTCTCTCTCTCCCCCTCTCTCTCTCTCTCTTCCACCTCCCTCCTCTCTCCCCCTCTCTCTCTTCCACCCCCTTCCTCCCCCTCCTCTCTCTCTCCTCCCCCTCTTTCTCTCCTCTCCCCCTCTCTCTTCCACCACCTTCCTCCCTCTCCTCTCTCTCCTCCCCCTCTCTCTCTCCTCCTCCCCTCTCTCTCTCTTCCACCCCCTTCCTCCCTCCTCTCTCTCCCTCTCCTCTCCCTCTCTCCTCTCCCCTCTCTTCTCTCTCCCCACTCCTCCTCTCCCTCTTCTTTCTCTCCTCTCCCCCTCTCTCTCTTCCACACTCCTCCTTCCTCTGCTCTCTCTCTCCTCCCCCTCTTTCTCTCTCCTCTCCCCCTCTCTCTCTTCCACCTCCCTCCTCTCTCTCTCCCTCTCTCCTCCCTCTCTCTCCCTCTCTCTCCTCCCCCTCTCCCCCTCTCCTTTTCCTCCCCACTCTCTCCCCTTCTTTCTCTCCTCGCCCCCTCTCTCTCTTCCACCCCCTTCCTCCCTCTCCTCTCTCTCCTCCCCCTCTTTCTCTCCTCCCCCTCTTTCTCTCCTCTCCCCCTCTCTCTCTTCCACCCCCTTCCTCCCTCCTCTCTCTCCCTCCCTCTCTCCTCCCCCTCTCTTCCTCCCCACTCTCTCCCCTTCTTTCTCTCCTCTCCCCCTCTCTCTCTTCCACCTCCCTCCTCTCTCCCCCTCTCTCTCTCTTCCACTCTCTCTCCTTCTCCCCTCTCTCTCTCTTTCCACTTTCCCCTTCCTCCCTCTGCTCTCTCTCTCCTCCCCCTCTCTCTTCCACCTCCCTCCTCTCTCTCCCTCTGCTCTCTCTCTCCTCCTCTCTCTCCCTCTCTCTCTCCACCCCCTCTCTCCCTCTCTCCTCCCCTCTCCCCCTCTCTCCTCCCCCTCTCCCCCCCTCTCTCTGTTGCTAGGAGACTCAGTAGAACGTTTGCTTCATTCAGAGGAGCTCATTCATGCAGCTGCAGCATCAGGAGGGTTTTGTTCTATATTTAGCTTCATCCTTGTGAGATCAGCAGAGGAACCAGAGGAACCAGAGAGGAACCAGAAGAACCAGAGGAACCAGAGGAACCAGAGAGGAACCAGAGGAACCAGAGAGGAACCAGAAGAACCAGAGGAACCAGAAGAACCAGAGAGGAACCAGAGGAACCAGAGAGGAACCAGAAGAACCAGAGGAACCAGAAGAACCAGAGGAACCAGAGAGGAACCAGAAGAACCAGAGAGGAACCAGAGGAACCAGAGAGGAACCAGAAGAACCAGAGGAACCAGAAGAACCAGAGAGGAACCAGAAGAACCAGAGAGGAACCAGAGAGGAACCAGAAGAACCAGAGAGGAACCAGAAGAACCAGAGGAACCAGAAGAACCAGAGGAACCAGAAGAACCAGAGGAACCAGAAGAACCAGAGGAACCAGAGGAACCAGAGGAACCAGAAGAACCAGAGAGGAACCAGAGGAACCAGAGAGGAACCAGAAGAACCAGAGGAACCAGAAGAACCAGAGAGGAACCAGAGGAACCAGAGGAACCAGAAGAACCAGAGGAACCAGAGGAACCAGAGAGGAACCAGAGGAACCAGAGGAACCCCCTTTAGATCATAAACATAACAACAGCTGCAAACAAACCCTGACTGTTAAACAGTGGAAACGTCCTTCAGAGACTCTGTAGAGCCTTCAGTCCAGAAGTTCTGTTTGTTAGAAAGGTTTAAATAAACATTTATCATGAAAAGTGAAAGTAAACACCTGAGGACACACAGGGGGCGCTCTGGGACAGAAGGGGGCGCTCTGGGACAGAAGGGGGCGCTCTGGGACACACAGGGGGCTCTGGGACAGAAGGGGGCGCTCTGGGACAGAAGGGGGCGCTCTGGGACAGCAGGGGGCGCTCTGGGACAGAAGGGGGCGCTCTGGGACACACAGGGGGCGCTCTGGGACACACAGGGCGCTCTGGGACAGAAGGGGGCGCTCTGGGACAGAAGGGGCTCTGGGACACACAGGGCTCTGGGACAGAAGGGCGCTCTGGGACACACAGGGGCTCTGGGACAGAAGGGGCTCTGGGACACACAGGGGCGCTCTGGGACACACAGGGGCTCTGGGACAGAAGGCTCTGGGACACACAGGGCGCTCTGGGACACACAGGGCGCTCTGGGACACACAGGGGCGCTCTGGGACACACAGGGGCTCTGGGACAGAAGGGGGCGCTCTGGGACACACAGGGGGCTCTGGGACACACAGGGCGCTCTGGGACACACAGGGCGCTCTGGGACAGAAGGGCTCTGGGACAGAAGGGGCTCTGGGACAGAAGGGGCCTGGGACAGAAGGGGGCGCCTGGGACACACAGGGGCGCTCTGGGACAGAAGGGGCTCTGGGACAGAAGGGCTCTGGGACACACAGGGGGCTCTGGGACACACAGGGGCGCTTTGGGACAGAAGGGGGCGCTCTGGGACACACAGGGGGCGCTCTGGGACACACAGGGGGCGCTCTGGGACACACAGGGGGCGCTTTGGGACAGAAGGAGGCGCTCTGGGACACACAGGGGGCGCTCTGGGACAGAAGGAGGCGCTCTGGGACACACAGGGGGCGCTCTGGGACACA
The DNA here is from genome assembly GCA_019453435.1 of Rhinogobius similis. Classification (NCBI taxonomy): domain Eukaryota; kingdom Metazoa; phylum Chordata; class Actinopteri; order Gobiiformes; family Gobiidae; genus Rhinogobius; species Rhinogobius similis. The sequence goes on along the minus strand of CM033623.1, from coordinate 30,881,889 downwards.
CAGGGGGCGCTCTGGGACAGAAGGGGGCGCTCTGGGACAGAAGGGGGCGCTCTGGGACAGAAGGGGGCGCTCTGGGACAGAAGGGGGCGCTCTGGGACATTGATCCACTGCTAAATTCTATTGAACGTTGCTGCTCTGTGGCCGTCGAGGCGACACAAACATAAACTGAACTGAACTGAACTTTCCAGGTTCTTCTCAGTCGTTATGTTTGATGTTCTCCTCAGGCGATGGAGGTCCTTCTGGAGACCTGCTCTCTCTTCTCAGTCGTTATGTTTGATGTTCTCCTCAGGCGATGGAGTTCCTTCCTGGAGGAGACCTGCTCTCTCTTCTCAGTCGTTATGTTTGATGTTCTCCTCAGGCGATGGAGTTCCTTCCTGGAGGAGACCTGCTCTCTCTTCTCAGTCGTTATGTTTGATGTTCTCCTCAGGCGATGGAGTTCCTTCCTGGAGGAGACCTGCTCTCTCTTCTCAGTCGTTACGAGGAGCACTTTGACGAGTCTATGGCCCAGTTCTACCTGGCGGAGCTCACCGAGGCGCTCCAGGCCGTGCACTCGCTGGGGTTCGTGCACAGGTAACGCTCAGAGGAGGAACATGAAGAACATGAAGAACAATCAACATGAACCTGCTCCTCTTTTTCACAGAGACGTGAAACCAGAGAACATCCTCATCGATCGCACCGGACACATAAAACTCACCGACTTTGGGTCGGCTGCCAAACTCACCGCCGACAGAACTGTGAGTGCTTAGAACTGTGACTGTTTTCATTAAACCTAAATGATCTGACCCGTGCGTGATCTTCACTCAGGGTTTGGTCAAAGGCGCTCGGTTAGTCTTTGGTTAATAGTTTGACCATAAACACCGGCAGTTTGCTCCTGGTTTTATGATGTTCCTCTGAATGTTCCTCTGTCCTTCCTTCTACCTCTGATGTTCTGATGTTCTGATGTTCTGGTCTCTGAGGTGTCCTCCTGCTCGGTGCCTGTTGGGACTCAGGACTTCCTCTCTCCCGAGGTTCTCTCTGCCGTGTCGGGCTCCGGGGCCCCGTACGGCCCCGAGTGCGACTGGTGGTCTGTGGGAGTCGTGGCTTATGAGATGATCTACGGCAGATCTCCTTTTCACGACGAATCCCAGAGCAAGACGATCAGCAACATCCTCAACCACCAGGTACAGCACGTTCTCCAGGGTTAGAACGTCCCACCACCAGGTACAGCACGTTCTCCAGGGTTAGAACGTCCCACCACCAGGTACAGCACGTTCTCCAGGGTTAGAACGTCCCACCACCAGGTACAGCACGTTCTCCAGGTTTAGAACATCCTCAACCACCAGGTACAGCACGTTCTCCAGGGTTAGAACGTCCCACCACCAGGTACAGCACGTTCTCCAGGTTTAGAACGTCCCACCACCAGGTACAGCACGTTCTCCAGGTTTAGAACGTCCCACCACCAGGTACAGCACGTTCTCCAGGGTTAGAACGTCCCACCACCAGGTACAGCTTACGTTCTCCAGGGTTTAGAGCGTCCACCACCAGGTACAGCACGTTCTCCAGGGTTTAGAACGCCCCACCACCAGGTACAAGCACGTTCTCAGGTTAGAATGTCCCACCACCAGGTACAGCACGTTCTCCAGGTTTAGAACGTTACCACCAGGTACAGCACGCTCTCCAGGTTTAGAACATCCCACCACCAGGTACAGCACGTTCTCCAGGTTTGCGTTCTCCAACGCAGGTTAGAGCAGTCCACCACCAGGTACAGCACGTTCTCAGGGTTAGAAATCCCAGGTACAACCACGTTCCGAGGGTTAGAACGTCCCACCACCAGGTACAGCACGTTCTCCAGGGTTAGAACGTCCCACCACCAGGTACAGCACGTTCTCCAGGGTTAGAACGTCCCACCACCAGGTACAGCACGTTCTCCAGGGTTAGAACGTCCCACCACCAGGTACAGCACGTTCTCCAGGTTTAGAACATCCTCAACCACCAGGTACAGCACGTTCTCCAGGGTTAGAACGTCCCACCACCAGGTACAGCACGTTCTCCAGGTTTAGAACGTCCCACCACCAGGTACAGCACGTTCTCCAGGTTTAGAACGTCCCACCACCAGGTACAGCACGTTCTCCAGGTTTAGAACGTCCCACCACCAGGTACAGCACGTTCTCCAGGTTTAGAACGTCCCACCACCAGGTACAGCACGTTCTCCAGGTTTAGAACATCCTCAACCACCAGGTACAGCACGTTCTCCAGGTTTAGAACATCCTCAACCACCAGGTACAGCACGTTCTCCAGGTTTAGAACGTCCCACCACCAGGTACAGCACGTTCTCCAGGTTTAGAACGTCCCACCACCAGGTACAGCACGTTCTCCAGGTTTAGAACGTCCCACCACCAGGTACAGCATGTTCTCCAGGTTTAGAACGTCCCACCACCAGGTACAGCACGTTCTCCAGGTTTAGAACATCCCACCACCAGGTACAGCACGTTCTCCAGGTTTAGAACGTCTCACCACCAGGTACAGCACGTTCTCCAGGTTTAGAACGTCTCACCACCAGGTACAGCACGCTTAGTTTATTTCTTTATTTGAGCAGTTTGTCAGTTCGAGTGAATCACCCTCAGCAGAATAAAAGAACAGAGTGGAGCTCAAAAGGAGCAGGTAGAAGATGGAGGATCATGGACACAGTCACCTGCTCTGCAGACCTGATGGTTCTGTTTGGTTCCTCAGCGCTCCCTGAAGTTCCCCGAGCACCCGCGGGTGTCAGACGCCTTCACGGAGCTGGTGAAAGGTCTTCTGTGTGGAGCCAGAGACAGACTGGGCTTTGAAGGTCTTCGCTGTCATCGTTTCTTCAGCTCCATCGACTGGATCAACCTCCGTAAAGGTACAGAGCGGCCCAGCAGAGTCCGGGAGGTTCTTCTGTCGTAGACGTGATGTTTGCAGCACAGGCTTATCTTCTGCTGCTTTTGGTCCTGAGTCTGAAGCGTTTGTCAGATTCAGTCTGTGTTTGTCACTTCTACAGTTTAGAAAAGAAAGAGCCTCAGCTTTTCAAACCAAATGCAGGGGTTTGTCCCAGTTTGTGGACTCTTCTCAGGCCTCTGAGGGCCTCTGAGAGCCTCTGAGGGCCCATGAGGGCCTCTGAGGGCCTCTGAGGGCCTCTGAGGGCCTCTGAGGGCCCCTGAGGGCCCATGAGTGCCTCTGAGGGCCTCTGAGGGCCTCTGAGTGCCTCTGAGGGCCCCTGAGTGCCCCTGAGGGCCTCTCTGAGGGCCTCTGAGGGCCTCTGAGGGCCCATGAGGGCCCATGAGTGCCTCTGAGGGCCTCTGAGGGCCTCTGAGGGCCTCTGAGGGCCCCTGAGGGCCCCTGAGGGCCTCTCTGAGGGCCCCTGAGGGCCTCTGAGGGCCCCTGAGGGCCCCTGAGGGCCTCTGAGGGCGAGGACATGCTGAGATGTTTGAGCATGTTTGGTCCAGTCCCACAGACACTGCTCTGTGGCCCAGACCCACTGTGTCCAGTGTGATACTCATGCTGTCTAATCAGCATCCTGATATGTGAAGTGGGAGGAGTCATCCGGACAGAAGTGCTCCACAGATTTAAGGGGGAGGAGAACCTCAGAGTGAGGGGGGGGGGGGGGGCAGGTGGAGAGGAGAGAACCGCTGGGCAAAGAGCTGATGATGTGCTGCAGTTACACCGGGGGAGGAGAGGGGAGGAGAGGGAGGAATGCAGAGGAGAGGGGGAGGGAGAGGGGGAGAGAACCTCCAGAGTGAGAGGGGAGAGGAGATGTGCTGCAGTTAGGGAGGAATGCAGAGGAGAGGGTGAGGAGGGGGGGAGGGAGGAATGCAGAGGAGAGGGTGAGGAGGGGGGGAGGGAGGAATGCAGAGGAGAGGGTGAGGGGGGGTTAGAGATGAGGAAGAAGAGCAGAACAAGCATCAGTCTGCTCTCCCCCTTTCTCACTCGCTCACAGCTGCACACATCTCTCTCTCCCCCTCTCGCTCCCTCCCCCTCCCTCTCGGCCGCACACACTCCTCTCCCCCCCTCTCTCGCTCCCTCTCCCCCTCTCTCCCTCCCTCTCCTCCCTCCCTCTCGGACGCACACACTCCTCTCCCCCTCTCTCTCTCCCCCTCTCTCGCTCCCTCTCTCTCTCCCCCTCTCTCCCTCCCCCTCTCTCTCGCTCCCTCCCCCTCCCTCTCAGCCGCACACACTCCTCTCCCCCTCTCTCTCTCTCCCTCTCTCGCTCCCTCCCCCTCCCTCTCGGCCGCACACACCCCTCTCTCTCGCTCCTCTGGCTCTCCTGCTCTTCATTCAGAGCGCTTCATTCCCTGCGTCTCGGCGGTGGGTCCCTCTCTCTCCCCCTCTCTCTCTCTCTCCCTCCCCCTCTCTCTCGCTCCCTCCCTCTCTCTCTCTCCCTCTCTCTTGCCCTCCCCCTCCCTCTCAGCCGCACACACCCCTCTCTCTCGCTCCTCTAGCTCTCCTGCTCTTCATTCAGAGCGCTTCATTCCCTGCACCTCGGCGGTGGGTCCCTCTCTCTCCCCCTCTCTCTCTCCCTCTCTCTCTCTCTCCCTCCCCCTCCCTCTCGGCTGCTCACACTCCTCTCCCCCTCTCTCCCCCTCCCTCTCCTCCCTCTCGGCCGCACACACCCCTCTCTCTCGCTCTCCTGCTCTTCATTCAGAGCGCTTCATTCCCTGCGTCTCGGCGGTGGTTCCCTCTCTCCCCCGTGTCCCCCCTCTCCTCCCTCGTTGCTCACCCGTCTCCCCCTCTCGTCCTCAGCCGTTCCTCCGTTCGTGCCGGCGCTCAGCTCTGAAGATGACACGTCTAATTTCGAGGAGCCGGAGCCGGAGGGAGCCGCCCCCAGCGCCGCAGCCTCGCGTGCCCAGCCAGGAGCTCCGTCGCTGGGCTTCACGGGCCACGACCTGCCCTTTCTAGGCTGGTTCTTCTGCCGCGCGCTCACCACACTGGCCCGAGCCGAGTAAGTGCTTCAGTCTGCTTCAGTCTGCTTCAGTCTGCTTCAGTCTGCTTCAGTCTGTTTGTGTCTGCTTCAGTCTGTTTGTGTCTGCTTCAGTCTGCTTCAGTCTGCTTCAGTCTGCTTCAGTCTGTTTGTGTGCTTCAGTCTGCTTCAGTCTGCTTCAGTCTGTTTGTGTCTGCTTCAGTCTGCTTCAGTCTGTTTGTGTCTGCTTCAGTCTGCTTCAGTCTGTTTGTGTCTGCTTCAGTCTGCTTCAGTCTGTTTGTGTCTGCTTCAGTCTGCTTCAGTCTGTTTGTGTCTGCTTCAGTCTGCTTCAGTCTGTTTGTGTCTGCTTCAGTCTGCTTCAGTCTGTTTGTGTCTGCTTCAGTCTGCTTCAGTCTGTTTGTGTCTGCTTCAGTCTGCTTCAGTCTGTTTGTGTCTGCTTCAGTCTGCTTCAGTCTGCTTCAGCCTCTGTTTCAGTCTGTTTGTGTCTGCTTCAGTCTGCTTCAGTCTGCTTCAGCCTCTGTTTCAGTCTGTTTGTGTCTGCTTCAGCCTCTGTTTCAGTCTCTGTTTCAGCCTCTGTTTCAGTCTCTGTTTCAGCCTCTGTTTCAGTCTCTGTTTCAGTCTCTGTTTCAGCCTCTGTTTCAGTCTCTGTTTCAGTCTCTGTTTCAGTCTCTGTTTCAGTCTCTGTTTCAGTCTCTGTTTCAGTCTCTGTTTCAGCCTCTGTTTCAGTCTCTGTTTCAGTCTCTGCTTCAGCCTCTGTTTCAGTCTCTGTTTCAGTCTCTGTTTCAGCCTCTGTTTCAGTCTCTGTTTCAGTCTCTGTTTCAGTCTCTGTTTCAGTCTCTGTTTCAGTCTCTGTTTCAGTCTCTGTTTCAGTCTCTGTTTCAGCCTCTGTTTCAGTCTCTGTTTCAGTCTCTGTTTCAGTCTCTGTTTCAGTCTCTGTTTCAGTCTCTGTTTCAGTCTCTGTTTCAGTCTCTGTTTCAGTCTCTGTTTCAGTCTCTGTTTCAGTCTCTGTTTCAGTCTCTGTTTCAGTCTCTGTTTCAGTCTCTGTTTCAGTCTCTGTTTCAGTCTCTGTTTCAGTCTCTGTTTCAGTCTCTGTTTCAGTCTCTGTTTCAGCCTCTGTTTCAGCCTCTGTTTCAGTCTCTGTTTCAGTCTCTGTTTCAGTCTCTGCTTCAGTCTCTGTTTCAGTCTCTGTTTCAGCCTCTGTTTCAGTCTCTGTTTCAGTCTCTGCTTCAGCCTCTGTTTCAGTCTCTGTTTCAGTCTCTGTTTCAGTCTCTGTTTCAGTCTCTGTTTCAGTCTCTGTTTCAGCCTCTGTTTCAGTCTCTGTTTCAGTCTCTGTTTCAGTCTCTGTTTCAGTCTCTGTTTCAGTCTCTGTTTCAGTCTCTGTTTCAGTCTCTGTTTCAGTCTCTGTTTCAGTCTCTGTTTCAGTCTCTGTTTCAGTCTCTGTTTCAGTCTCTGTTTCAGTCTCTGTTTCAGTCTCTGTTTCAGTCTCTGTTTCAGTCTCTGTTTCAGTCTCTGTTTCAGTCTCTGTTTCAGTCTCTGTTTCAGTCTCTGTTTCAGTCTCTGTTTCAGTCTCTGTTTCAGTCTCTGTTTCAGTCTCTGTTTCAGTCTCTGTTTCAGTCTCTGTTTCAGTCTCTGTTTCAGCCTCTGTTTCAGTCTCTGTTTCAGTCTCTGTTTCAGTCTCTGTTTCAGTCTCTGTTTCAGTCTCTGTTTCAGTCTCTGTTTCAGTCTCTGTTTCAGTCTCTGTTTCAGTCTCTGTTTCAGTCTCTGTTTCTGTTTCTCTGTTTCAGTCTCTGTTTCAGTCTCTGTTTCAGCCTCTGTTTCAGCCTCTGTTTCAGTCTCTGTTTCAGTCTCTGTTTCAGTCTCTGTTTCAGTCTCTGTTTCAGTCTCTGTTTCAGCCTCTGTTTCAGTCTCTGTTTCAGTCTCTGTTTCAGTCTCTGCTTCAGTCTCTGTTTCAGTCTCTGTTTCAGCCTCTGTTTCAGTCTCTGTTTCAGTCTCTGCTTCAGCCTCTGTTTCAGTCTCTGTTTCAGTCTCTGTTTCAGTCTGTTTCAGTCTCTGTTTCAGTCTCTGTTTCAGTCTGTTTCAGTCTCTGTTTCAGCCTCTGTTTCAGTCTCTGTTTCAGTCTCTGTTTCAGTCTCTGTTTCAGTCTCTGTTTCAGTCTCTGTTTCAGTCTCTGTTTCAGTCTCTGCTTCAGCCTCTGCTTCAGTCTCTGTTTCAGTCTATGTTTCAGTCTCTGTTTCAGCCTCTGTTTCAGCCTCTGTTTCAGTCTCTGTTTCAGTCTCTGTTTCAGTCTCTGTTTCAGTCTCTGTTTCAGTCTCTGCTTCAGCCTCTGTTTCAGTCTCTGTTTCAGTCTCTGTTTCAGTCTCTGTTTCAGTCTCTGTTTCAGTCTCTGTTTCAGTCTCTGCTTCAGCCTCTGTTTCAGTCTCTGTTTCAGTCTCTGTTTCAGCCTCTGTTTCAGTCTCTGTTTCAGTCTCTGCTTCAGCCTCTGTTTCAGTCTCTGTTTCAGTCTCTGTTTCAGTCTGTTTCAGTCTCTGTTTCAGTCTCTGTTTCAGTCTGTTTCAGTCTCTGTTTCAGTCTCTGTTTCAGTCTCTGTTTCAGTCTCTGTTTCAGTCTCTGTTTCAGTCTCTGTTTCAGTCTCTGTTTCAGTCTCTGTTTCAGTCTCTGTTTCAGCCTCTGTTTCAGTCTCTGTTTCAGTCTCTGTTTCAGTCTCTGCTTCAGTCTCTGTTTCAGTCTCTGTTTCAGCCTCTGTTTCAGTCTCTGTTTCAGTCTCTGCTTCAGCCTCTGTTTCAGTCTCTGTTTCAGTCTCTGTTTCAGTCTGTTTCAGTCTCTGTTTCAGTCTCTGTTTCAGTCTGTTTCAGTCTCTGTTTCAGTCTCTGTTTCAGTCTCTGTTTCAGTCTCTGTTTCAGTCTCTGTTTCAGTCTCTGCTTCAGCCTCTGTTTCAGTCTCTGTTTCAGTCTATGTTTCAGTCTCTGCTTCAGTCCGTTCTTCTCTTCCTTTTGAGCGTCGTCTCCTGCAGCGCCCCCTGTGTTCACCGTCTCAAACTGCAGCTCCAGATCATTCAAACACGTTTCATTATTGATCCGTTTCACAATACGAGCCTCAACAGCTGCAGATCTACAACAGTTTTATGTTTCACCGTCGTTTCTCGCTGTTTATGAGACAAAACCGACCGACTCTGCCTCAAAAACCAACAAACCAAAGGAATAAACACAAGACACAATCGACTTCATTTATTGGGAACATTTAAACATCGTTTTACCATCGTTTTACCATCGTTTCTCCATCGTTTTACCATCGTTTTACCATCGTTTTACCATCGTTTTCCCATCGTTTCTCCATCGTTTTACCATCGTTTCTCCATCGTTTTACCATCGTTTTACCATCGTTTTACCATCGTTTTACCATCGTTTTACCATCGTTTTACCATTGGTTCTCCATCGTTTTACCATCGGTTCTCCATCGTTTCTCCATCGGTTCTCCATCGTTTTTCCATCGTTTCTCCATCGTTTCTCCATCGTTTCTCCATTGTTTCTCCATCGTTTTTCCATCGTTTCTCCATCGTTTCTCCATTGTTTTTCCATCGTTTTTCCATCGGTTCTCCATCGGTTCTCCATCGTTTCTCCATCGGTTCTCCATCGTTTCTCCATCGTTTCTCCATCGTTTTTCCATTGTTTCTCCATCGTTTCACCATCGTTTTCCCATCGGTTCACCATCGGTTCACCGTAGCGTAGCGTGCTTCTCTCCGTGTTTGTGGTGCAGTTTGGTTTGTGCGTCACGGTGAGCGTCTTCTGTGTTTGTCGTTGCTGGACTCGGGATCCCCCTCTTTCCTCTTCACTCGCCTCTTTTGCTTTGTGCTATTTTTAATATCAGCGTAAATATCCAAGTGTGTCTCTGTGTGTCTCTGTGTGTGTGTGTGTGTACATGTGTGTACATGTGTGTACATGTGTGTACATGTGTCTGTGTGTGTGTGTATGTTTGTGTGTATGTGTCTGTACATGTGTGTGAGGCTGTTGTTGTGCCTCAGACTCATCAGTATGCAGCGTGTGGAGCCTCCTCTGTTACATCCCCCTCCTCGTGCCTGTCCTCGTCTCCTCGTGTCTCCTCTCGCCTCCTCTCGCCTCCTCGTCTCCTCGTGTCTCCTCTGGCCTCCTCGTCTCCTCGTGTCTCCTCTGGCCTCCTCTCGTCTCCTCGTGTCTCCTCGTGTCTCCTCGGGTCTCCTCGTGTCTCCTCGTGTCTCCTCTGGCCTCCTCGTCTCCTCGTGTCTCCTCTGGCCTCCTCGTCTCCTCGTGTCTCCTCGTGTCTCCTCGTGTCTCCTCTGGCCTCCTCGTCTCCTCGTGTCTCCTCTGGCCTCCTCGTCTCCTCGTGTCTCCTCTGGCCTCCTCTTGTCTCCTCGTGTCTCCTCGTGTCACCTCGGTCTCCCTGTGTCTCCTCGTGTCTCCTCTGGCCTCCTCGTCTCCTCGTGTCTCCTCTGGCCTCCTCGTCTCCTCGTGTCTCCTCGTGTCTCCTCTGGCCTCCTCGTCTCCTCGTGTCTCCTCTGGCCTCCTCGTCTCCTCGTGTCTCCTCGTGTCTCCTCGTATCTTGCTCGTCTGATGCTGCGACGTCGTACACAAAAGGAGCACAATGTGGCAGCGCCGCAGCTCCCACTCCAGAGACTGCGCTTCATGACAGAGAAGAGGGATGGGCTGTAGCAGAGGGGGAGGGGGGGGGGGGGGGAGGGGGGGAGAGGCTCTGACCAGCCGATGGAGGAGAGAGAGGGGGGTGCAGTATTTCCCACAGATTGCGGTGACCATGGCAACGGCAGACTTTCCTTTTCACCTGAAAACCTTAAATGAAAAATGTGTGATTTAATCTAGAGCCGCACCATGTGATCGTCACATGATCGTCACATGATCGTCACATGATCGTCACATGATCGTCACATGATCGTCACATGATCGTCACATGATCATCACATGATCATCACATGATCATCACATGATCATCACAGACTGTTATTGACATCAGCTGGTCCCAAACCAAAATGTACAAACGTCCATTATTTGAGTCGTCAGAGTTGTATTTATGTAGTCGTTCTAATCCAACAAATCTAATCCATTCTAAAGAGTAGAGCCCTCGTGGGCCCCTGGGGGCCTCAGAGCGGGTTGTTCACGTGTGCTGTGTTGTATGTTGCTTTGTGGATCTGGAGAAGGCGTTCGACCGTGTGCCCCGGGGCGCCTTGTGGGGAGTGCTCCGGGAGTGTGGGGTCCGGGGCCCTTTGTTAAGGGCTGTCCCTGTACGACCGGAGCAGGAGCTGCAGTAAGTCAGACCTGTTCATGTTGGACTCTGCCAGGGCCGCCCTGTCACCGGTTCTGTTCATAGTTTTTATGGACAGAATCTCTAGTCACAGTCAGGGCGTGGAGGGCGTCCGGTTTGGGAACCACAGGATCATCTCTGCTGCAGATGATGTCGTCCTGATGCTTCTTCAAACCAGGACCTGCAGCTCTGGGACGGTTTGAGCCGAGTGTGAAGTCGATGGGATGAGGATCACCTCCAAATCCGAGGCCATGGTTCTCGACCGGACAAAGGTGTCTCTCCCTCTCCGGGGGGAGAGACACCTTTTAGCTCGGAGTAGAGCCGCTGCTCCTCCACGTCCAGAGGAGCCAGCTGAGGTGGCTCGGGCCTCTGCTCCGGAGCCTCCTGGACGCCTCCCTCGGGAGGTGTTCATGTCCCACTGGGAGGCGGCCCCGGGGTAGACCCAGGACACGTTGCAGGGACTATGTCTCTCTGTGGCCTGGGAACGCCTCGGGATCCCCCCGGAGGAGCTGGAGGAAGTGTCTGGGGTGAAGGAAGTCTGGGAGTCCCTGCTTAGACTGCTGCCCCCCCGACCTGGCCCCGGATCAGCGGAAGAAGATGGATGGATGGATAATGTTTGTGACAGAAATGCTAAAGAGCTTGACGCTGTCCTTGAAACCTTTGGTCTGACTCAGCATGAGAGTGGCCCCACCCACAGCAGTGTGGCCCCACCCACAGCAGATTGGCCCCACCCACAGCAGTGTGGCCCCACCCACAGCAGATTGGCCCCGCCCACAGCAGAAGACACACTCTGGACCAGCTCATTACAAAGGGGGTTAATATTTCAGATGTTGTGGTCGATGTGGCACTGTCTGATCAGTTCTGTCTCTTTGACCTTCTGTTATTCTGCTCCTGCAGAAATGACACCAGTGACTCTTTGGAAATGATAAACTTTGAAAATCCATCATGTTCAAATAAACTCTGTTACATCTAATGCCTTGAATGTTCTGAACACATTTCTCCTATGAAGGTTAAAATGGTTAAGAATAAGCAGAAGGCGCCCCCTGCAGGAATCATGAGTCTGAGGGCACAGAAAAGGGAGTGTCTCAGGGCGAGAGGAAATGAAAAAGTCAAAGCTCCAGATTCATAAAGAGAATTATAGAGAAAGGTTGTCCATGTACAACGTCATTTTATGTAAAACAAGGGAAGGATTTATTCTGAAATAATTGGAAATTGCAGTAATAACTCACGTGTTCTGTTTGAAACAGTGACAGACTAACAAACCCTCAGTTCAGCTGCTGCTAGAACTCATGTCCACAGCTCAGTGCAATGAGGTTATTCTTTAATGATGATTATAAAGTCTGTTCTGAGCACTTTGTTAGCACCACTCACTCACAGTTAACATGTCGCTTCAATCTGGAACATTCAAGGGCCTTAAACCGCGGTCATTAAGCCTCTCCTAAAGAAGGGCAGTCCTGATGCCTCAGAACTGAAATCTCAAATCTGACGTTTTTAGGCAAAGTCCTCGAAAAGATTGTTTACAACAACTGACTTCCTCTGAATAAACAACTCATTTGATGTTTTCCAGTCAGGTTTAGAGCTCATCACAGCACTGAGACTGCTCTTATCAAGGACGAATGACATCCGCCTGAACACTGACGTGGGCGGAGCCTTAATCCTGTCAGATCTGAGCTGCTTTGACTCTGTCCATCATGGGATCCTACAGAGATCAGAGGACTGGGAGGGCATCCCTGGCACCGCCCTAAAGGGGCAGAGTCCTACCTTGAGGACAGAGAGTACTTTGTTGAGATCGGTCACTGTGTCTCAGACCACGTGAGCTTGACCTGTGGGGTGCCCCAAGGGTCAATCCTGGGACCCCTCCTGTTCATGCTGCCGTTGGGTCAGTTACACACAGCACTGATGTGTCTGATCTCTGCAGACCACACTCACTGACGGCAGGTGCCTCACTGTCACTGACGGCAGGTGCCTCACTGTCACTGATGGAATGTGAATATGGACCATTCACTGGCCTCTGCAAACGAGCTGTAAAACAGCTGCAGTACATCCAGAACCTGCTGCTCGGGTCCTGACAAGAACCAGGAAGTACGAGCACATGAGTCTGTGTCAGGTCTGCACTGCCCCCTGTGGGTCAGAGAAGAAGTACCATCACATTAGTCTGTGTCAGGTCTGCACTGCCCCCTGTGGGTCAGAGAAGAAGTACCATCACATTAGTCTGTGTCAGGTCTGCACTGCCCCCTGTGGGTCAGAGAAGAAGTACCATCACATTAGTCTGTGTCAGGTCTGCACTGCCCCCTGTGGGTCAGAACAGACTTTAAAGCAGCTCTGATTGTGTTCAAGTCTCTCCAAAGCACCAAAGAACATCTGACATGTTAGTGCCATATGAACCATCTGAGGACCTCATGGACCGGCCTCCTGCTGGTGCCAGAGTCAGGACTAAACATGGACCGGCCTCCTGCTGGTGCCAGAGTCAGGACTAAACATGGACCGGCCTCCTGCTGGTGCCAGAGTCAGGACTAAACATGGACCGGCCTCCTGCTGGTGCCAGAGTCAGGACTAAACATGGACCGGCCTCCTGCTGGTGCCAGAGTCAGGACTGAACATGGACCCGACCTCCTGCTGGTGCCAGAGTCAGGACTAAACATGGACCGGCCTCCTGCTGGTGCCAGAGTCAGGACTAAACATGGACCGGCCTCCTGCTGGTGCCAGAGTCAGGACTAAACATGGACCGACCTCCTGCTGGTGCCAGAGTCAGGACTAAACATGGACCGGCCTCCTGCTGGTGCCAGAGTCAGGACTAAACATGGACCGGCCTCCTGCTGGTGCCACAGTCAGGACTAAACATGGGCCTCCTGCTGGTGCCAGAGTCAGGACTAAACATGGACCGGCCTCCTGCTGGTGTCAGAGTCAGGACTGAACATGGACCGGCCTCCTGCTGGTGCCAGAGTCAGGACTAAACATGGACCGGCCTCCTGCTGGTGCCAGAGTCCGGACTAAAAATGGACAGCACTCCTGCTGGTGCCAGAGTCAGGACTAAACATGGACCGGCCTCCTGCTGGTGCCAGAGTCAGGACTAAACATGGACCGGCCTCCTGCTGGTGCCAGAGTCAGGACTAAACATGGACCGGCCTCCTGCTGGTGCCAGAGTCAGGACTGAACATGGACCGACACTCCTGCTGGTGCCATAGTCAGGACTAAACATGGACCGGCCTCCTGCTGGTGCCAGAGTCAGGACTGAACATGGACCGGCCTCCTGCTGGTGCCAGAGTCAGGACTAAACATGGACCTCCTGCTGGTGCCAGAGTCAGGACTGAACATGGACCGGCCTCCTGCTGGTGTCAGAGTCAGGACTAAACATGGACCGGCCTCCTGCTGGTGCCAGAGTCAGGACTAAACATGGACCGGCCTCCTGCTGGTGCCAGAGTCAGGACTAAACATGGACCGGCCTCCTGCTGGTGCCAGAGTCAGGACTCAACATGGACCGGCCTCCTGCTGGTGCCAGAGTCAGGACTAAACATGGACCGGCCTCCTGCTGGTGCTACAACAGTTTTGTTCAGACTGACAGATCTATCTGCTCTGGCGTTTTATTTTAAAATGATTCTGTTTAGGGCTGCAGCTATCGATTATTTTAGTAATCGATTAATCGAGTAATCTGATAAGACGTACTTTATAGCTTTATTGGCCATTTCTTGAAAATAACATTCAACATTTGTACTTGCAATCACATTTATTAATAATTGCTCAACAGTCAACATTGTTCTTCAGATAAGGATTCACAATGCACTTTACATAAGAATTTAAAGTACAACAAATAAAATGCTTGAGGTTTTACCATAAATTGGGGTACTAAATAAAATGACACTGACCAGTTGTCAAATGATAAAATATATTTAAATAACAAATAAACATCAATAATAAAGCATAGCAGTATAGTGTACTGACCTCTGCAGTTAAATATTTCCTCAAACGTCAAAAAGAAAACTAAGCTCAGACATAAATGTTATGGCTACAAGCAACAGCTGCCTTTGAGCTTGAAAGTGCATTTAGTGATGTGCGTGAACATTTATGCAAACAAACAATGCTAAGAACAATGAAATTAAACTTTTCTGTCTTAATTGCCTTCAACCACTGATAGTGGACACATGTCAGTCACATGTTCAGAATGACGTCAGTGAACTCTGCTGCTGGCTGTGTTGAACATGGTGGGGCCATTCAGGGCTGAGATGTGCTGAAATGGACAAATAAATGTTTATTATAATTTATATTATAATAATATTGCCAGATTATATGCCTACACATTACATATTTGCTCTGACTTAAACTTAAAAAACATTTCTTATAAGTACTGAACAAAAGAAAGGGAAATGAATCAGCAGCACACATTCACATATTCATCAATACATTCTGATCTATTTCACACATGCACGATCCATTATCTGTGTACGACACAGACTTTAAAGATTCAGACTGTTGACTTGAACAAGTTGTTCCCAAACTGCAGCGCGGACACAAATAACTAACCATTTATCAGGCAAATTACAACAAAAACAGCACGTTTTTTTAGTTACGTAAAATAGGGTTAACGCAAAGCTAACTCACCTCGCGTGGCCTTTGGCGCAGGGTGTTTTCTGCTCAAACGCTGGATCATGGATGTTGTCCGTTTGGCGGCGTAAACACTGCACCGTGTTGTCTGCTTTTTTTTATAGGCAGTCACTATTTGTTCTTGTATTTTCCGGTTTTTCGGCACGTTTCACAGGCCACAGTTTTTCAATTCTTTAAATTTTTTTTGCATTTTTCAATAGTTCCTAGTCTTCTAATGTCTGCTATTACTTTTGGTACAGGTACCTTTTGTAGTTTTTTCATAATTTGCCGAGCAGTTTTTCCCTCTTTTACAGTGGGAGCCTTTCTGTTGGTCATCTACAGGAAATGTTGATGTTTAAACTGTTTTGGCAGGTGCACGGTGGCAGAGCGGCTAGAGCTTCTGCCTCCCAATGAGGAGGTTGTGGGTTCGAATCCCGGACCAGACCAACATCACACGAATTCAATTGCGCAGTCACTCGCAACAGCTTCAGCTACTGCAACAGCATCTAGTTGTAAAATGATCCTATACTTTAGACAACTTCTGTCTTTTTCTTTGCCCCTTGTTCCGTTTCTCCGTCGTTGCCTGCACTTTCTTTCCTCGAGCCGTCTTTCGACATTTTCGCCACACACAACTCCACAGCCGCTCAAACCATAGAACTATAATAAAACCTGGAAGATGAATCCAAGATGGCCGTCCTGTTTATCCCTATGGAGAGTGCTCATTGGCGCATGACCCCAAAAAAGTTTCTTACTTCCGCATTTACTTCCTGATACGGAGGCTGCCATCTTTGTTTTACTTCCTGAAACGGAGGCTGCCATCTTTGCTTTAGGGCCACGTGACGACAATCCCCCACTTCATATAAAAACGGTAATTTCGGTGATTTTAGAAACGGTAGAAAATAACATTTCCTTCTATTTTATTTAAATACAGATAATAATTCAGTACTGTCTGCAATTATAATGTGACATTTTAGAAAAAGGCTGGTTCCAAGAGGCTGCAGTACCTCGCACGGCCACAAATCAATCTGGGACCACAGACAGAGGGGGCGTACCTTATCCAGTTCTTTTAATACATCCATGGCTCAAACATGCCGCTGTCCCATAGGTGCAGCGGCCGTGTGGACACGTGCTCCGCGCATACAAAGTTCCGCGGTCGGACATATGTTCAAGTCGAAAATAAAACGAATCATCGAGGCAGAATAAAAATAATCGATGCATTTTTGTAATCGAATTATTCGATTTTCTCGAGGAATCGTTTCAGCCCTAATTCTGTTTGTGATTTTAATCCATTTTTTAGTTTTGTGTAAAACACTTTGGATTGTCTTGTGCTCCAAATGTGCTCGACAAATAAACATGCCTTGTGTTTCATGTGTGTTGTGTGTTCCATGTATGTTGTGTGTTTCATGTGTGTTGTGTGTGTTTCATGTGTGTTGTGTGTTTCATGTGTGTTGTGTGTGTTTCATGTGTGTTGTGTGTGTTTCATGTGTGTTGTGTGTTTCATGTGTGTTGTGTGTGTTTCATGTGTGTTGTGTGTGTTTCATGTGTGTTGTGTGTGTTTCATGTGTGTTGTGTGTGTTTCATGTATGTTGTGTGTGTTTCATGTGTGTTGTGTGTGTTTCATGTATGTTGTGTGTGTTTCATGTGTGTTGTGTGTGTTTCATGTATGTTGTGTGTGTTTCATGTGTGTTGTGTGTGTTTCATGTATGTTGTATGTGTTTCATGTGTGTTGTGTGTGTTTCATGTGTGTTGTGTGTGTTTCATGTGTGTTGTGTGTTTCATGTATGTTGTGTGTGTTTCATGTGTGTTGTGTGTGTTTCATGTATGTTGTATGTGTTTCATGTGTGTTGTGTGTGTTTCATGTATGTTGTATGTTGTGTGTTTCATGTGTGTTGTATGTTGTGTGTTTCATGTGTGTTGTATGTTGTGTGTGTTTCATGTATGTTGTGTGTGTTTCATGTATGTTGTGTGTGTTTCATGTATGTTGTGTGTGTTTCATGTATGTTGTGTGTGTTTCATGTGTGTTGTGTGTTTCATGTATGTTGTGTGTGTTTCATGTATGTTGTGTGTTGTGTGTTTCATGTATGTTGTGTGTTGTGTGTTGTGTGTTTCTTGTGTGTTGTGTGTTGTATGTTGTGTGTTTCATGTATGTTGTGTGTTGTGTGTTTCATGTATGTTGTGTGTTGTATGTTGTGTGTTTCATGTATGTTGTGTGTTGTATGTTGTGTGTTTCATGTATGTTGTGTGTTGTGTGTTGCAGGACAGGGTCAGCGAGCGTTAATTCTCCGGCCAAAAACAACTCCATGGAAAAGAAGCTGCACCTCAAAACCAGAGAGCTGCAGGACACACAAGACAAATGTCACAAGGTAAGAGGGCGGCCCAGGTGTGAGCCGGCCCAGGTGTGAGCCGGCCCAGGTGTGAGCCGGCCCAGGTGTGAGCCGGCCCAGGTGTGAGCCGGCCCAGGTGTGAGCCGGCCCAGGTGTGAGCCGGCCCAGGTGTGAGCCGGCCCAGGTCTGACCCGGCCCAGGTGTGACCCAGCCCAGGTGTGATGACCCGGCCCAGGTCTGACCCAACCCAGGTGTGATGACCCGGCCCAGGTCTGACCCGGCCCAGGTGTGATGACCCGGCCCAGGTCTGATGACCCGGCCCAGGTCTGATGACCCGGCCCAGGTCTGACCCGGCCCAGGTGTGACCCGGCCCAGGTGTGAGCCGGCCCAGGTGTGAGCCGGCCCAGGTGTGACCCGGCCCAGGTGTGAGCCGGCCCAGGTGTGAGCCGGCCCAGGTGTGAGCCGGCCCAGGTCTGACCCGGCCCAGGTGTGATGACCTGGCCCAGGTGTGATGACCCGGCCCAGGTCTGATGACCCGGCCCAGGTCTGATGACCCGGCCCACGTCTGACCCGGCCCAGGTCTGACCCGGCCCAGCTCAAGTTTAGTTGTGATTAATCGTGTATTGATCGTGTACTCGTGTATTGATCGTGTACTCGTGTATTGATCGTGTACTCGTGTATTGATCGTGTACTCGTGTATTGATCGTGTACTCGTGTATTGATCGTGTACTCGTGTATTGATCGTGTACTCGTGTATTGATCGCGGTACTCGTGTATTGATCGTGTACTCGTGTATTGATCGTGTACTCGTGTATTGATCGTGTACTCGTGTATTGATCGTGTACTCGTGTACTCGTGTATTGATCGTGTACTCGTGTATTGATCGTGTACTCGTGTATTGATCGTGTACTCGTGTATTGATCGTGTACTCGTGTATTGATCGTGTACTCGTGTATTGATCGTGTACTCGTGTATTGATCGTGTACTCGTGTACTCGTGTATTGATCGTGTACTCGTGTATTGATCGTGTACTCGTGTATTGATCGTGTACTCGTGTACTTCAGATGGAGCAGGAGATTTCTCGGTTCCAGCGTAAAATGACGGACCTGGAGTCAGTTCTTCATCAGAAAGATGTGGAGCTTCAGGCTTCAGAGACTCAGAGGAGCATTCTGGAGCAGGACCTGGCAACCTACATCACCGAGTGCAGCGTGAGTACTACGACTACTACTGCCCAGGTGCTGCTGCTGCCACCACCTGCTGCTGCTACCACTGCTGCTACCTACCACCACCACCTGCTGCGCCACCACCACCACTACTGCTGCTGCTGCACCGCCACCACCACCACCGCTGCTTACTGCTGCCACTACTGCGGGTTGCACCACGCTAACCAGCACCACCAGCAGCACCACCACCACCACCACCACCACCACCACGCAACCACCACCGCCACCACCAGCACCACCACCAGCACCGCCAACCGCCACCACCACCACCGCAGCACCACCACCACCACCGCCACCACCACCACCACCACCTGACCACCGCTACCACCACCACCACCACCACCACCACCACCACCACCACCACCACCACCGCCACCACCAGCAGCAACACCACCACCACCAGCCACCACCACCACCACCACCACCACCACCACCACCAGCAACACCACCACCACCGCCACCACCACCTCCACCTCCACCACCACCGCCACCACCACCACCACTGGCACCACCACCACCACCGCCACCACCAACCACCACCACCACCACCACTGGCCACCGCCAGCGCTCACCACCACCACTGCACCACCACCACCACCACCACCAGCACCAGCACCACCACTACCACCTACTGGCGGGCGACTACTACTACCGCTACTACTGCTACTACTACTACTACTACTGCTACTACTAGTACTACTACTACTACTACTACTACTACTACTACTACTACTACTACTACTGCAAGTACTACTACTACTACTGCAAGTACTACTACTACTACGACTACTACTGCAAGTACTACTACTACTACTACTACTATTACTACTACTACTACTGCAAGTACTACGACTACTACTACTACTACTACTACTACTACTACTACTACTACTACTACTACTACTACTATTACTACTACTATTACTACTACTACTACTACTACTACTACTACTACTGCAAGTACTACTGCGACAACAGCGTCCTCTGAGTGAAGTGCTGCAGTTATGATCAAACATTTCTAAATCGTCAAATTAAACTTGGTGAAAGATGAAGTTTTGGTTCTGCTTTTTCAGTTCAGTGTGAAGAGCTCAGAGGGACATTCAGCACATGTGTTAGACCCTCTGCCACGAGCACCTGACGACCGCCTCCAATTAAATCTGACCTGAGTCTGAAGTCTGGACCTTCTCTCTGACCTTCTCTCTTCTCTCTGACCTTCTCTCTGACCTTCTCTCTGACCTTCTCTCTTCTCTCTGACCTTCTCTCTTCTCTCTGACCTTCTCTCTGACCTTCTCTCTGACCTTCTCTCTGACCTTCTCTCTTCTCTCTGACCTTCTCTCTGACCTTCTCTCTGACCTTCTCTCTTCTCTCTGACCTTCTCTCTGACCTTCTCTCTGACCTTCTCTCTGACCTTCTCTCTGACCTTCTCTCTGACCTTCTCTCTTCTCTCTGACCTTCTCTCTGACCTTCTCTCTGACCTTCTCTCTTCTCTCTGACCTTCTCTCTTCTCTCTGACCTTCTCTCTGACCTTCTCTCTTCTCTCTGACCTTCTTTCTTCTCTCTGACCTTCTCTCTGACCTTCTTTCTTCTCTCTGACCTTCTCTCTGACCTTCTCTCTGACCTTCTCTCTGACCTTCTCTCTTCTCTCTGACCTTCTCTCTGACCCTTCTCTCTTCTCTCTGACCTTCTTTCTCTCTCTCTGACCTTCTCTCTGACCTTCTTTCTTCTTCTCTCTGACCTTCTCTCTCTGACCTTCTTCTTCTCTCTGACCTTCTTCTCTCTGACTCTTCTCTCTCCTTTCTCTCTGACCTTCTCTCTGACCTTCTCTCTTCTCTCTGACCTTCTCTCTGACCTTCTCTCTGACCTTCTCTCTTCTCTCTGACCTTCTTTCTTCTCTCTGACCTTCTCTCTTCTCTCTGACCTTCTCTCTGACCTTCTCTCTTCTCTCTGACCTTCTCTCTTCTCTCTGACCTTCTTTCTTCTCTCTGACCTTCTCTCTGACCTTCTCTCCTCTGACCTTCTCTCTGACCTTCTTTCTTCTCTCTGACCTTCTCTCTGACCTTCTCTCTGACCTTCTCTCTGACCTTCTCTCTGACCTTCTTCCTTCTCTCTGACCTTCTCTCTGACCTTCTCTCTGACCTTCTCTCTGACCTTCTTTCTTCTCTCTGACCTTCTGTGTGACCTCTCTTTTCTCTCTGACCTTCTCTCTTCTCTCTGACCTTCTCTCTGACCTTCTTTCTTCTCTCTGACCTTCTCTCTGACCTTCTCTCTTCTCTCTGACCTTCTCTCTTCTCTCTGACCTTCTCTCTGACCTTCTCTCTGACCTTCTTTCTTCTCTCTGACCTTCTGTCTCTCTGTGACTCTCTCTCTTTCTCTCTGACCTTCTCTTTCTCTCTGACCTTCTCTGTGACCTTCTCTCTGACCTTCTCTCTTCTCTCTGACCTTCTCTCTGACCTTCTCTCTTCTCTCTGACCTTCTTTCTTCTCTCTGACATTCTCTCTGACCTTCTTTCTTCTCTCTGACCTTCTCTCTGACCTTCTCTCTGACCTTCTTTCTTCTCTCTGACCTTCTGTGTGACCTCTCTTTTCTCTCTGACCTTCTCTGTGACCTCTGACCTTCTCTCTTCTCTCAGAGTCTGAAGCGCAGTCTGGAGGAGGCTCGAGTTGAAGTCTCCAAAGAAGACGACAAAGCCATGCAGCTGCTTCACGACATCCGCGAGCAAAGCAACAAGCTGCAGGAGATCAAGGAGCAGGTACAGTTCCACCTGACCTTCTGCCTGATCCTGGGGCTTCAGGAGGACCACGCTCAGCTGGAGCAGATGTTTCTGATGTCCTTTAATCCTCCTCTGGTGTTTCAGGAGGACCACGCTCGGCTGGAGCAGATGTTTCTGATGTCCTTTAATCCTCCTCTGGTGTTTCAGGAGGACCACGCTCAGCTGGAGCAGATGTTTCTGATGTCCTTTAATCCTCCTCTGGTGTTTCAGGAGTACCACGCTCAGCTGGAGATGTTTCTGATGTTCTCTAATCCTCCTCTGGTGTTTCAGGAGGACCACGCTCGGCTGGAGATGTTTCTGATGTTCTCTAATCCTCCTCTGGTGTTTCAGGAGGACCACGCTCAGCTGGAGCAGATGTTTCTGATGTTCTCTAATCCTCCTCTGGTGTTTCAGGAGGACCACGCTCAGCTGGAGATGTTTCTGATGTCCTTTAATCCTCCTCTGGTGTTTCAGGAGTACCACGCTCAGCTGGAGATGTTTCTGATGTCCTTTAATCCTCCTCTGGTGTTTCAGGAGTACCACGCTCAGCTGGAGCAGATGTTTCTGATGTCCTTTAATCCTCCTCTGGTGTTTCAGGAGTACCACACTCAGCTGGAGATGTTTCTGATGTCCTTTAATCCTCCTCTGGTGTTTCAGGAGTACCACGCTCGGCTGGAGATGTTTCTGATGTTCTCTAATCCTCCTCTGGTGTTTCAGGAGGACCACGCTCAGCTGGAGCAGATGTTTCTGATGTCCTTTACTCCTCCTCTAGTGTTTCAGGAGTACCACACTCAGCTGGAGATGTTTCTGATGTCCTTTACTCCTCCTCTGGTGTTTCAGGAGTACCACACTCGGCTGGAGCAGATGTTTCTGATGTTCTCTAATCCTCCTCTGGGGCTTCAGGAGGACCACGCTCAGCTGGAGATGTTTCTGATGTTCTCTAATCCTCCTCTGGTGTTTCAGGAGGACCACGCTCAGCTGGAGCAGATGTTTCTGATGTCCTTTAATCCTCCTCTGGTGTTTCAGGAGTACCACGCTCAGCTGGAGCAGATGTTTCTGATGTCCTTTAATCCTCCTCTGGTGTTTCAGGAGTACCACGCTCAGCTGGAGATGTTTCTGATGTTCTCTAATCCTCCTCTGGGGCTTCAGGAGGACCACGCTCGGCTGGAGATGTTTCTGATGTTCTCTAATCCTCCTCTGGTGTTTCAGGAGGACCACGCTCGGCTGGAGATGTTTCTGATGTCCTTTAATCCTCCTCTGGTGTTTCAGGAGGACCACGCTCGGCTGGAGATGTTTCTGATGTTCTCTAATCCTCCTCTGGTGTTTCAGGAGGACCACGCTCGGCTGGAGATGTTTCTGATGTCCTTTAATCCTCCTCTGGTGTTTCAGGAGTACCACGCTCAGCTGGAGGAGATGCAGGTGACCATCAGACAGCTGGAGGAGGACCTGTCTGCAGCTCGACGACGCAGCGATCTGTACGAGTCTGAGCTGAGAGAGTCCAGACAAACAGGAGAAGATCTGAAGAGGAAAGCTGTGGAGTATCAGCAACGAATACAGAAGGTACAGAGAGAGAAGAGCCGTGTCTCACTGATGCTAACGACGTGCTAGCAAAGCACGTTAGCATCAGCTGATATGTCCAGGTCATAATCATCGACATGATCCAAACGCACGACACAGAGAGGTCCAGACACGGCGTGGAGTCTGTGAAAGAAATAAACGCAGAAAAAGACAAACAGGAAGTAGTTTCCTGTTGACTGTAGCGTTAGCTTTAGCCACGTCTCAGATGCAAACTCTGAATCACTTCTTGTCTTGTCTTTTTGTGAATCGTTGACCTCAGGATTAAAAAGGATCCGGAGGATTTACAGTCATGTGATGTATTTGAGTTGTGTTTGTGACGTCAGGATCAGACTCTGGATTGTGTTGTTAACGGTTTCTTTCTTTTAAAAATGTATTTTGTAGAAATTTAACTGAAATTTAAACCCAACACTTTAGTTTCTCATGAGCCGAACTCTAAGATATAAAACCCTTCTATTTTCTCTCAAATATTGTTGACAAATGTGTCTAAATCTGTGTCAGTGAGCACTTCTCCTTTAAGGAGATAACTCCTCCCACCTCACAGTGTGGCATATCAAGATGCTGATCAGACAGCTGCACAGATGGGCCTTAGACACAACAAAAGGACACTGAAATGTCCATGGGTGTGGGCATGCCCAGTGGGCCGCAGGCTCAGTGGGCCGCAGGCTCAGTGGGCCGCAGGCTCAGTGGGCCGCAGGCTCAGTGGGCCGCAGGCTCAGTGGGCCGCAGGCTCAGTGGGCCGCAGGCTCAGTGGGCCGCAGGCTCAGTGGGCCACAGGCTCACAGGCTTAGTGGGCCACATGCCCAGTGGGCCACAGGCCCAGTGGGCCACAGGCTCAGTGGGCCACAGGCTCAGTGGGCCACAAGCTCAGTGGGCCACAGGCTCACAGGCTTAGTGGGCCACATGCCCAGTGGGCCACATGCCCAGTGGGCCACATGCCCAGTGGGCCACATGCCCAGTGGGCCACAGGCTCAGTTGTTGTTGTCGTTTCAGGCCAAAGATCAGGGAAAAGCTGAGGTGGAGGAGCTGCTGTCCAAACTGGAGAAGGTACGACGACTGTTAATAATGTCATGATTAATAATAATATTATGTTTAATAATGTCATGATTAATAATAATATTATGTTTAATAATGTCACGTTAATAATAATATTATGTTTAATAATGTCACGTTAATAATAATATTATGTGAGCTCAGCTGTTTAAACCCCTGAATGTAATAATAATGTAATAATAATGTAATAATAATGTAATAATAATGTAGTGATAATGTAATAATAATGTAGTGATAATGTAATAATAATGTAGTGATAATATTTAATGTCGTTCTGTTTCAGACAAACTGTGAGCAGCAGCTGAAGATCCAAGAACTGCAGGACAAACTCTCCAAGGTCAGACCCCCTCTCCCCCCTCTCCCCCCTCTCACCCCTCTCACCCCTCTCCCCCCTCAGGCGGTCAAAGCGAGCCTCTCTCTCCTCCCCCTCTCCCCCCTCTCTCTCCTCTCTCTCCTCTCTCTCCTCCCCCCCTCTCCCCTCTCTCTCCTCTCTCCTCTCTCTCTCTCTCCTCTCTCTCTCTCTCCTCTCTCTCTCTCTCTCTCTCTCTCTCTCCTCTCCCCCTCTCCCCCCTCTCTCTCCTCTCTCTCCTCTCTCTCTCTCTCTCTCTCTCTCTCTCCTCTCCCCCCTCTCACCCCTCTCCCCCCTCTCTCCCCCTCAGGCGGTCAAAGCGAGCCTCTCTCTCCTCTCTCTCCTCTCCCCTCTCTCCCTCTCACCCCTCTCTCCCCTCAGGCGGTCAAAGCGAGCTTCTC
Source organism: Rhinogobius similis (assembly GCA_019453435.1). NCBI lineage: Eukaryota > Metazoa > Chordata > Actinopteri > Gobiiformes > Gobiidae > Rhinogobius > Rhinogobius similis. The sequence goes on along the minus strand of CM033623.1, from coordinate 30,857,433 downwards.
TCTCCCCCTCTCCCCTCTCTCCCCTCTCACCCCTCTCTCCCCCTCTCTCCCCCTCAGGTGGTCAAAGCGAGCCTCTCTCTCCCCCTCTCCCCTCTCCCCCCCCCTCCCCCCTCTCTCCCCCTCAGGCGGTCAAAGCGAGCCTCTCTCTCCTCTCTCTCTCCTCTCTCCCCTCTCACCCCCTCTCCCCTCTCTCCCCCTCAGGCGGTCAAAGCGAGCCTCTCTCCTCTCTCTCTCTCCTCTCCCCTCTCACCCCTCTCCCCCCTCTCTCCCCCTCAGGCGGTCAAAGCGAGCCTCTCTCTCCTCTTCTCCTCTCCCCTCTCACCCCTCTCTCACCCCTCTCACCCCTCTCTCCCCCTCAGGCGGTCAAAGCGAGCCTCTCTCTCCTCTCTCTCTCTCCTCTCCCCCTCCCCTCTCCCCCCTCTCCCCCCTCTCTCCCCCTCAGGCGGTCAAAGCGAGCCTCTCTCCTCTCTCTCCTCCCCTCTCCCCCTCTCACCCCCTCTCCCCCTCTCTCTCCCCCTCAGGCGGTCAAAGCGAGCCTCTCTCTCCTCTCTCTCCTCCCCTCCCCCCTCTCACCCCTCTCCCCCCTCTCTCCCCCTCAGGCGGTCAAAGCGAGCCTCTCTCTCCTCTCTCTCCTCCCCCCTCTCCCCCCTCTCACCCCTCTCCCCCCTCTCTCCCCCTCAGGCGGTCAAAGCGAGCCTCTCTCTCCTCTCTCTCCCCCCTCTCACCCCTCTCACCCCTCTCCCCCTCTCTCCCCCTCAGGCGGTCAAAGCGAGCCTCTCTCTCCTCTCTCTCTCTCCCCCTCTCCCCCTCTCACCCTCTCCCCCCTCTCTCCCCCTCAGGCGGTCAAAGCGAGCCTCTCTCTCCTCTCTCTCCTCCCCCCCTCTCCCTCTCTCACCCCTCTCCCCCTCTCTCTCCCCTCAGGCGGTCAAAGCGAGCCTCTCTCTCCTCTCCTCCTCCCCCTCTCCCCCTCTCCCTCCCCCTCTCCCCCTCTCTCCCCCTCAGGCGGTCAAAGCGAGCTTCTCTCTCTCCTCTCTCTCTCTCTCCCCTCTCCCCCTCTCTCTCCCTCTCTCCCCTCTCTCTCTCTCTCTCCCCTCTCTCTCTCCCCCTCAGGCCGGTCCAAAGCGAGCCTCTCTCTCCTCTCTCTCCTCTCCCCTCTCACCCTCTCCCTCTCCCTCTCCCCTCTCCCCCTCTCTCCCCCTCAGGCGGTCAAAGCGAGCCTCTCTCTCCTCTCTCTCCTCTCCCCTCTCCCCCCTCTCACCCCTCTCCCCCCTCTCTCCCCCTCAGGCGGTCAAAGCGAGCCTCTCTCTCCTCTCTCTCCTCCCCCCTCTCACCCGTCTCCCCCCTCTCTCCCCCTCAGGCGGTCAAAGCGAGCTCTGAGGCGACCGAGCTGCTGCAGAACGTGCGTCAGGCCAAAGAACGACTGGAGAGAGATTTAGAACGACTGAGAGGAAAGAACGACAACAGCGACTCCCTGAGAAGAAGACTGAGGGAGACGGAGGTACTGACACAGAGACACAGACACAGAGAGGGAGACGGAGGTACTGACACAGAGACACAGACACAGAGAGGGAGACGGAGGTACTGACACAGAGGGAGACAGAGGGGGAGACACAGAGACACAGACACAGAGAGAGACAGAGGGGGAGACACAGAGAGAGACTGAGGGAGACGGAGGTACTGACACAGAGACACAGACACAGAGACACAGACACAGAGAGAGACAGAGGGGGAGACACAGAGGGGGAGACACAGAGAGAGACTGAGGGAGACGGAGGTACTGACACAGAGACACAGACACAGAGACACTGACACAGAGACACAGACACAGAGACACAGACACAGAGACACAGACACAGAGACACAGACACAGAGACACAGACACAGAGACACAGACACAGAGGGAGACAGAGGTACTGACACAGAGACACAGACACAGAGGGAGACGGAGGTACTGACACAGAGACACAGACACAGAGGGAGACAGAGGGGGAGACACAGAGGGAGACTGAGGGAGAGACTGAGGGAGACGGAGGTACTGACACAGAGACAGAGGGAGACAGAGGGGGAGACACAGAGACACAGACACAGAGGGAGACAGAGGGGGAGACACAGAGAGAGACTGAGGGAGAGACTGAGGGAGACGGAGGTACTGACACAGAGACACAGACACAGAGACACAGACACAGAGAGAGAGACAGAGGTACTGACACAGAGACACAGAGACACAGACACAGAGACACAGAGACACAGACACAGAGGGAGACAGAGGGGGAGACACAGAGACACAGACACAGAGACACAGACACAGAGACACAGACACAGAGGGAGACAGAGGGGGAGACACAGAGACACAGACACAGAGGGAGACAGAGGGGGAGACACAGAGACACAGACACAGAGGGAGACAGAGGTACTGACACAGAGACACAGACACAGAGGGAGACAGAGGGGGAGACAGAGGGGGAGACAGAGAGAGAGACTGAGGGAGACGGAGGTACTGACACAGAGACACAGACACAGAGGGAGACGGAGGTACTGACACAGAGAGAGACACAGAGAGAGAGACACAGAGGGAGACGGAGGTACTGACACAGAGACACTGACACAGAGACACAGACACAGAGGGAGACAGAGAGACTGACACAGAGACACAGACACAGAGGGAGACAGAGGTACTGACACAGAGACACAGACACAGAGGGAGACAGAGGTACTGACACAGAGACACAGACACAGAGGGAGACAGAGGTACTGACACAGAGACACAGAGACAGAGAGGGAGACGGAGGTACTGACACAGACACAGAGGGAGACAGAGGTACTGACACAGAGACACAGACACAGAGGGAGACAGAGGTACTGACACAGAGACACAGAGACAGAGAGGGAGACGGAGGTACTGACACAGACACAGAGGGAGACAGAGGGGGAGACACAGAGAGACAGACACAGAGACACAGACACAGAGAGAGACAGAGGTACTGACACAGAGCCACAGACACAGAGGGAGACAGACGGAGGTACTGACACAGAGACACAGACACAGAGGGAGACAGAGGTACTGACACAGAGACACAGACACAGAGGGAGACAGACGGAGGTACTGACACAGAGACACAGACACAGAGGGAGACAGACGGAGGTACTGACACAGAGACACAGACACAGAGGGAGACAGAGGTACTGACACAGAGACACAGACACAGAGAGACAGACAGAGGTACTGACACAGAGACACAGACACAGAGGGAGACAGAGGTACTGACACAGAGACACAGACACAGAGACACAGACACAGAGGGAGACGGAGGTACTGACACAGAGACACAGACACAGAGAGACAGACAGAGGTACTGACACAGAGACACAGACACAGAGGGAGACAGAGGTACTGACACAGAGACACAGACACAGAGAGACAGACAGAGGTACTGACACAGAGACACAGACACAGAGGGAGACAGAGGTACTGACACAGAGACACAGACACAGAGGGAGACAGAGGTACTGACACAGAGACACAGAGAGACACAGAGACAGACACAGAGACACTAAATGCTTTAAATGAGTTTTATCTTGAAACAAATTTGTTTTCAGTTAAATTTAGCTCAAAGTCGGTGAAAACACTTTTCACTGAGAACGAAGTCGAGCGACAGAAACATCAGGGACTGACTTTAGTGAAAGAAGAAGAAGAAGTTTTATTTATAGAGCGCTTTTCCACCTAATAGGCACCCAAAGCACTTTACAAACCGTTTGGGTGAGTTATAACCGACAGGTTAAACTCTTTGTCCCTCAAACCGTGGAGTCACCGGTTCAGTCTCTGTTTTCATCACGTGTCCCTCGTCACAAACACGTCCTGTTGAACTCCCTCCGTCCGTGACCTTTGTCCAGGTCAAACACATTAATGAGACTCTTCTGTTTGAATCAGACTCTGGACACGTCGACACAAACGGCTCACGTTTGTGCAGCTCTGCAGCCAGCAGAGGGCGCCTGAACTCAGAGCAGGGTCCTTTTGTTTTTACAAACTGTTCTTGTTTTTAGTTCTAAAACATGAGACGCCAAAGTGAAGGTCCTCGAGTTTAAAGGATAAGAACAATATAAAATATAGCTGCAAGCGGCAATGATCGGCCCGCGCCACCACACCGCCCCCCAACGCCAGAGGGGGGCGCTACACGCCCCAATGTCCCTCCTCAAATACCTGCTGCTAAATCTGTGGCTACAGCGCCTCCTGCTGCTCATATTTCACTGAAAATGTCTAACATTTGGTCAAAGTTTGCGGCTGCGCCGCACAGACACCGTAATGTTGTGCTAAAATCCTGGATAACTTTTGATGTCCCACTCCTCAAGATCATTTTCACTAAATGTCAGTTTGGTCGGGCTCACGCCCCCTAGAGGAGGAGTACGTAAAAGTACGAGGTTTAAAAAAACTGCTGAGTCATGTTTAGTGAATTTTGATCCAATATGGCCGACATGTGGCTGGCAGACGGCGTTGCCGTGGTGAGAGCCGGCTGCTGGTTGCAACACGCTCCGTCTTTTTCCAACTTTTTTCGCTTTCTTTCTATTGTACATACTTTAACTTTTGCACACCTTTTCTGTGAAGTGAGGGTTAACACACACGCGTTGACTCCGCGTTGATTCAACTTTATTTTCGTTGTTTTATTGCGTGTTTTTGCCGCGATGTGTGTTGGCCCCCCTCCCCCCCGGCCCCCGCGTGTTTACTCCAGGGAGATGCTGCTGGAGCTGCGGAGCGCGGTGCGTCTCCCCCGGGACCGGCACGAGATCCCAGCGGAGGTGCTGCGGAAGACACGCAGAGGCCGGCGCGCGGGACGTAAACTCAGGGAAAAGAAGAGATGCTTCCGACCTGTTCTCCCCGTCATCATCACGGGAAACGTGAGATCTCTCCGCAACGGGATGGACGAGCTGGCGGGATCTACGCGGTACCAGCGGGAGTACAGAGACAGCAGCATCATGCTTTTCACGGAGACGTGGTTAACCCCCGAAATCCCGGACTCAACTGTCACTCTGGACCATTTTCATCTGCTGCGTGCGGACAGAACAGAGGAGAGCGGTAAGAGGAGAGGAGGAGGCCTGGCTGTGTTTGTGAATGAAAAGTGGTGCAAGTCTGGACACTGTACAGTGAAACAGCAGCTGTGTAACAAAGACATTGAACTGTTAGCTGTTAGCATGAGGCCATATTATCTGCCCCGGGAGTTTTCACATATTATTGTGATAGCAGTGTATGTGGCCCCCTCTGCTAATGCTGACAATGCTTGTGAAGCTCTGCTCTCCTGCACCAGCAGGTTACAAACACAGCACCCACAGGCTCTCTTCCTCATCTCTGGTGACTTCAACCACGCTTCTCCCTCATCTGTTCTGCCAACATACACCCAGTATGTCACCTGCCCCACCAGAGACAAGAAAACCCTGGACTTGTTCTTTGCAAACACCAAGGACGCTTATTCTTCTTCTCCTCTTCCCCCCCTGGGCAAATCGGACCACAACCTTGTACATCTGCGGCCTGAGTATGAACCCATCGTGCACAGGCAGCCAGTGGTGCCCCGTGTGGTGAGGAGGTGGTCTGCTGAGAGCGAGGAGGCTCTGAGGGACTGCTTCAGCACCACTGTGTGGGCAGAACTTTATGACCCACATGGGGAGGACATCAACTCCATCACAGAGTGCATCCCGCCTGGACGGTGCGGCGTTTTCCAAACAACAAGCCGTGGATTAACCGTGACATTAAGGCTCTGCTGAAGGAGAAGAAGAGAGCGTTCAGGTCAGGGAACAAGGAGGAGCTGAGGACTGTGCAGAAGAAGCTGAGGAGGAAGATCAGGCAAGGGGAAGCCAGCTACAGGAGGAAGATGGAAGAGCAGCTGCAGCAGCAGAACATCCAGGGAGTGTGGAGGAGCCTGAAAACCATCTCAGGTTTCAAGCCCCCCCTGTCCAGGCAGAGGGGGACCTTCAGTGGGTTAACGATCTGAATTCTCACTTTCTGAGATTTGATCAATCACCCACCCCTCCCCCCGCACAGCTGCAAACCCACACCCCCACGGCTGGACAATGGCCCACACCCGACCCTCTTCACACCTCTGCTTCAGTCCATCAGCTCACCACTCATCCTCCACCACCAATCCCCAGCGCACAGTCACCCCACTCCACCCCTGTCCTTCACAGCAGCACAGGTGAGGAGAGAGCTGAGGAGCATTAAAACCAGGAAGTAACCAGTACCAGAAGGCATCAGATCCAGGCTCCTTAATTCCAGCGCAGATGAAATTTGTGGAGTTTTGGAGCATGTCTTCAACATGAGCCTAAAGCTGAGGGTGGTGGTACCACAGGTCTGGAAGACCTCCTGTGTGGTACCAGTGCCAAAGACACACGCCGCTAAAGACCTCAGCAGCTTCAGGCCGGTGGCTCTCACGCCCCATCTGATGAAGACACTGGAGAGGCTGGTCCTGGACCACCTCCGCTCCACCGTGAGCTCAGCCATGGATCCGCTGCAGTTTGCGCACCCGCCTGCCATTGGACTGGAGGCTGCCGCCACCTTCCTGCTGCACCGCTCTCTCTCTCACCTCGAGAACCCTGGCAGCGCTGTGAGAATTCTGTTCTTTGATTTCTCCAGCGCCTTCAACACCATCCAGCCACTGCTGCTGAGGGACAAGCTGGAGTCGGCTGGTGTGGACTGTGACCTGGCAGAGTGGATCCTGGACTCACGAACCGACCCCAGTTTGTGAGAGCCCGGGATTGTGTGTCTGACACTCTGACCTGCAGTGTGGGGGCGCCGCAGGGCACTGTCCTCGCGCCCTTCCTCTTCACCCTCTACACCTCGGACTTCAGACACAACACGGACAGCTGTGTTCTGCAGAAGTTCTCTGACGACTCTGCCATCATCGGACTCATCACGGACGACGATGACGCAGAGTACAGAGGACTAACGCAGGACTTTGTGGACTGGTGTCAGCAGAACCACCTCCTCATCAACGCGGGAAAGACCAAGGAGATGCTGGTGGACTTCCGCAGACGCCACTCCACTGCCCCCTCACCAGTGAACATCCAGGGAAGGGACATTGAGAGAGTGGACTCATACAAGTACCTGGGTGTTCATCTGAACCACAAACTGGACTGGACTCATAACACAGACGCACTGTACAGGAAGAGTCAGAGTCGGCTCTACCTCCTGAGGAGACTCAGGTCTTTTGGAGTGTCAGGGCCTCTCCTGAGGACCTTCTACGACTCTGTGGTGGCATCAGCCGTCCTGTACGGTGTGGTCTGCTGGAGCAGCAGCATCACAGAGAGGGAGAGGAAGAAGCTGGACAAGGTCATCAAGAAGTCCAGCTCCGTCCTGGGCTGTGCTCTGGACTCAGTGCGTGAGGTGGGGGACAGAAGGGTCCTGGCTAAACTCACGTCTATGGACGATGAGTCCCACCCCCTGCAGGACGCTCTGTCTGCTCTGGAGAGCAGCTTCAGTGACTGATTCACCCTCGCTGTGTGAAGGAGAGGTTTGGCAGGTCTGTCCTTCTGCTGCTGTCAGACTTTACAATGAACACTGTTAGCCCTGAACATGTGTCATTCACCCGCTACAATCATGTGCAATATAATTTATCATACTATTAATACACTTTTACCTCACCATAGTCACTTACTGTATATAACATACACTTGAGCCACTTTAGTTACCATTTTTACTGTAAATGAGAGTGTGCACTTTATACTTTATATTGTATTTTTTATGACCATGTTTATTTATCCTATTTTATTGCATGCGCCTATTTCTTTCATTCCTGTCCTAAACTGTGTGTTGCAACAGTGGAATTTCCCCATTGTGGGACAAATAAAGGATCTCTATCTTATCTTATCTTATGGTAATATTTTTGCTTTTCTTGTCACTGTTTCATGATTCTACGATGATTTATATAATAAAAGAAGAAGAAGAATGTGCACATTCCTACGTCATGGGGCGGGGCCCCAGTCACTGACGGACACTTTTGAGGCTCCACCCACTTTCTGTTTTTTGTCCAATACACAATAATAATGTTTACATTCTATTTAAAAGTGCACGGAGCAGGCACTAGGGGGCGACACAGAGCTTCAGGTGTGGGACCTTCACACGGGCCTCACCCTCACCACCAACACAACACTGTTTAAACAGGATGCCCTCCCCCTCGTGTGTGTTTAAACAGGATGCCCTCCCGGCTCTTGTGTTTAAACAGGATGCCCTCCCCCTCATGTGTGTTTAAACAGGATGCCCTCCCCCTCATGTGTGTTTAAACAGGATGCCCTCCCCCTCATGTGTTTAAACAGGATGCCCTCCCCCTCATGTGTGTTTAAACAGGATGCCCTCCCCCTCATGTGTGTTTAAACAGGATGCCCTCCCCCTCATGTGTGTTTAAACAGGATGCCCTCCCCCTCATGTGTGTTTAAACAGGATGCCCTCCCCCTCATGTGTTTAAACAGGATGCCCTCCCCCTCATGTGTGTTTAAACAGGATGCCCTCCCGGATCTTGTGTGTTTAAACAGGATGCCCTCCCCCTCATGTGTGTTTAAACAGGATGCCCTCCCCCTCGTGTGTGTTTAAACAGGATGCCCTCCCCCTCATGTGTGTTTAAACAGGATGCCCTCCCGCTCATGTGTTTAAACAGGATGCCCTCCCCCTCGTGTGTGTTTAAACAGGATGCCCTCCCCCTCGTGTGTGTTTAAACAGGATGCCCTCCCCCTCGTGTGTGTTTAAACAGGATGCCCTCCCGGCTCTTGTGTGTGTGTTGAAGCAGGAGGGCAGGAAGACGCTGGAGAACCAGGTGAAGAGGCTGGAGATGGTGGAACGACGAGAAAACAAACTGAAGGACGACATCCAGACCAAGTCCCAGCAGATCCAGCAGATGGCGCACAAGATCCTGGTAACATTATACTTTTACACATTTATACTTCACTTCAGGTTCAGAGACCTAGACTCTCTGTGTTCTGGATCCACTTTGGCTCTGGATACATTTTACTCATGAACCAAACAAAAGCACAGGCTGTGAGCGTCTGATTCTTCTTCTGCACAAACACAGATGAAAGGCCTCCATGTCCTAAAGCTCCACCTCCTGGAGATCCAGCGCTCATGACCTGGTGCCTCCTCCTCAAATTCAACATTTGAATTTAGCCCAAATACAAACGCCAAAAGTCCTCCTCCAGGAGGGTCAGTCCTCCTCCAGGAGGGTCAGTCCTCCTCCAGGAGGGTCAGTCCTCCTCCAGGAGGGTCAGTCCTCCTCCAGGAGGGTCAGTCCTCCTCCAGGAGGGTCAGTCCTCCTCCAGGAGGGTCAGTCCTCCTCCAGAGCCAGGAGCTGGTGTTTCGGTGCTTGTGTTTTCTCCTCCGTACCACTGGGACACAGACTGGGACACAGACTGGGACACAGACTGGGACACAGACTGGGACACAGACTGGGACACAGACTGGGACACAGACTGGGACACAGACTGGGACACAGACTGGGACACAGACTGGGACACAGACTGGGACACAGACTGGGACACAGACTGGGACACAGACTGGGACACAGACTGGGACACACACTGGGACACAGACTGGGACACAGACTGGGACACAGACTGGGACACAGACTGGCCCTTTGAGCAGCTGATGGTCACTTTTTAGGCTGAATCCAGCCTGAGCCCGGGGCCTCGCTCCTGTCAAACAGATCTAGATATCATTTGGTCCCGTTCTTTAAAGTCTTTATCTGAAACACATAAAACAGTCGAGGCAAAATATTCATCTTAATCCCTTCCACTCTCGAGGCCAAACTTAGATCTGGGATTCAATTCCATTTAGATAGATCTGTTTTTAGGTTTGAAATAATATTTTTATGATTTGAAGTTAATGCCCCAGTCCTTCACTGATCACTGACCAGATTTCATTTCGTCGTTCATCTCGGCTCATAACTGAAAGTGATGTTTTGAACATTCATCTTGTAACATGTGCCTGTCTGGACAAAAGGCACTGGGCGTGAGCTTCACATTCTCCAGACTCTGGAGCACGTGGTTGATGGATGATGCAGCAGAATACAATACACCAAGGACCTTCTCCAGACCTGATCAGAAAGGCTCCTGGACGTCTCACGCACACAAGATGAGACGACGTCTAAATGAATCGCATCGTTCTAGAACGGCCCAACAAGATCAGACCGTGCCACTCCATATTCCTGTCTTTTTATTCTTTCTGGTGCATAATCATTGTCCCGTGCCCTCAGTAATGGAGCGGGGGATGATCTGTGGACTCTCCACAGACCTGTGCTCCGCCCTCTTTAACGAAGATGTCTCGCTTTCAACGATCTGTGGCTCCTCAGGTCTTCTCTGTTTGAGTCCAGTGCGTGATCCATGAGGCTTTTGTCACTTATGTCCACCGTTTCTAGCTCGGGCGTCTCCTCAACTCCTCGTGATTTTTCAGATGATTCCTGTGCTAACTCTGTAGCCTCTGCTAGCGCCGATATTAGCCTAGCGTGTTCCTCGTTTTTGTTTGCAGTAAACCCAGCTCACTTTGGGTTTCTCTTTTCGCGGGGGACGTTGTCTCAGAGCTGAGTTTCTACAGTGTCACTGTGTGCGGGTCCCGCCCAGAATTCACACATTCACACACTTCAGAGTTCTACAACAAAATCTCTGACGACAGTAAGTGACAATTTGCACAAACTGACAGTTTAATCCTTATTATTATTTATTTATTTATTTATTTAAAACAAGGACAGTGCACAGATAACATTAAACTCAATGAGTAGAGATGCTCTGCACCAGATTTAGCTACAAGCTACTTTCCATCTGTAGTCCTTGGGCAGGTTTTAAATGAACAACAACAAACAAGATTTGTTTACAAAGTAGCACCCGTTATACACCGAATAAATAAACAAATCATCAGCAGAGATTCTAAAATACAATAGTTCATCATTATTAGGAGCACTTTAAAATACAATTAATAATTTATCAATAACAAGACCTTCCAAAATTACAATTATCAAATTCATCATAAAACCTTTAAATTAAATAAACAATTCATAAATACAATTACCACACGAATTGCTAAAAATACAAATCTCATCCTTAACACGATGCTCCAAGAGTCGTCTAAAATCAGTCAGAATGTTTACAAAAGCCTAATGTGGACAGGCCTGTCTGCTCAAAAGCCATTGTCTCAGCCCATGTGAGAAGAACAGATAGTTTGAACATGTTTTTAACTCAGTTGGAAGTGTGTTCCAGTTTTTTGCTGCAGTGAAGGAGAAAGCGGATTGTCCCATCACTGTACGTTTAAGGGGAACAGTCAGATCATAATTTAGAGTTGAGCGAGATGTTCTAGTCATCTGCTCTGATCGTAACTGAAAAAAGCCTCTTAAGGGAGGTGGAGCTGCATTATAAAGAATTTTATAGAGTAGACGCATTTCAGAATAGAGAATCATATTTTCAAAGTTTAACAAGTTATATCTGTTCAGTATATTACAATGATGATAATTTAATGATTTTTTATCAAAAACTTTGAGGGCTTGCTTAAACGTACAAGTGAAAATACAATTTTGAGGATAATAGTATTTGTTTCCATCATTAGTTATAAAAACCAAACTGACTTTCTGTTCAATGTGATCACAATTGTCACTAAAGCTGCTGCTGCTTCAGACCAGATCCTGCTGAGACGAGCGGATTACAGTCATTATGGGGTTAATTCTGCTAATGCCACTAATACTTCAAATACTAATACTTCAAATACCACTAAAGCTACGACTGCACTTCAAATACCACAACTACTACGACTGCAGTACTACTACTACAACTGCAGTACATTTACTACGACTGCAGTACATTTACTACGACTGCAGTACAACTACTACGACTGCAGTACATTTACTACGACTGCAGTACATTTACTACGACTGCAGTACATTTACTACGACTGCAGTACATTTACTACGACTGCAGTACATTTACTACGACTGCAGTACATTTACTACGACTGCAGTACATTTACTACGACTGCAGTACATTTACTACGACTGCAGTACATTTACTACGACTGCAGTACAAATACTACAACTGCAGTACTACTACGACTGCAGTACAAATACTACAACTGCAGTACAAATACTACAACTGCAGTACAAATACTACAACTGCAGTACAAATACTATGACTGCAGTACATCTACTACGACTGCAGTACAAATACTACGACTGCAGTACTTCAGAGCCCGGTGCCTCGTCTGCTGTTTGTGTTTGAACTTTCCGTTTGTGACGCTGGACACAATGAACAGAACCAGAAGCTTCTGTCTGGACCTCCATCTGTTTCATGCAAGTCTTTATTTATGTTTAGGACTGTAGCTCTGTACCTCTGACTGTAGCTCTGTAGCTCTGACTGTAGCTCTGTAGCTCTGACTGTAGCTCTGTAGCTCTGACTGTAGCTCTGTACCTCTGACTGTACCTCTGACTGTAGCTCTGTACCTCTGACTGTACCTCTGACTGTACCTCTGACTGTAGCTCTGACTGTAGCTCTGACTGTAGCTCTGACTGTAGCTCTGTAGCTCTGACTGTAGCTCTGTAGCTCTGACTGTAGCTCTGTACCTCTGACTGTACCTCTGACTGTACCTCTGACTGTACCTCTGACTGTAGCTCTGACTGTAGCTCTGTAGCTCTGACTGTAGCTCTGTAGCTCTGACTGTAGCTCTGTACCTCTGACTGTAGCTCTGTACCTCTGACTGTAGCTCTGTACCTCTGACTGTAGCTCTGTACCTCTGACTGTAGCTCTGACTGTAGCTCTGTACCTCTGACTGTAGCTCTGACTGTAGCTCTGACTGTAGATCTGTAGCACTGACTATAGCTCTGTACCTCTGACTGTAGCTCTGTACCTCTGACTGTAGCTCTGTACCTCTGACTGTAGCTCTGACTGTAGCTCTGACTGTAGCTCTGTACCTCTGACTGTAGCTCTGACTGTAGCACTGACTGTAGCTCTGTAGCTCTGACTGTAGCTCTGTAGCTCTGACTGTAGCTCTGACTGTAGCTCTGACTGTAGCTCTGTAGCTCTGTACCTCTGACTGTAGCTCTGACTGTAGCTCTGTACCTCTGACTGTAGCTCTGACTGTAGCTCTGTACCTCTGACTGTAGCTCTGACTGTAGCTCTGTACCTCTGACTGTAGCTCTGACTGTAGCTCTGTAGCTCTGACTGTAGCTCTGACTGTAGCTCTGTACCTCTGACTGTAGCTCTGACTGTAGCTCTGACTGTAGCTCTGTACCTCTGACTGTAGCTCTGACTGTAGCTCTGACTGTAGCTCTGACTGTAGCTCTGTACCTCTGACTGTAGCTCTGTACCTCTGACTGTAGCTCTGACTGTAGCTCTGTAGCTCTGACTGTAGCTCTGACTGTAGCTCTGAACCTGTGACTGTAGCTCTGACTGTAGCTCTGACTGTAGCTCTGTAGCTCTGACTGTAGCACTGACTGTAGCTCTGACTGTAGCTCTGTACCTCTGACTGTAGCACTGACTGTAGCTCTGTACCTCTGACTGTAGCACTGACTGTAGCTCTGTACCTCTGACTGTAGCTCTGACTGTAGCTCTGTACCTCTGACTGTAGCTCTGTACCTCTGACTGTAGCACTGACTGTAGCTCTGTACCTCTGACTGTAGCTCTGTACCTCTGACTGTAGCTCTGACTGTAGCTCTGTACCTCTGACTGTAGCTCTGACTGTAGCTCTGTACCTCTGACTGTAGCTCTGTAGCTCTGACTGTAGCTCTGACTGTAGCTCTGAACCTGTGACTGTAGCTCCTTACCTCTGACTGTAGCTATAACTGTTGTCCTGTAACTCTGACTGTAGCTCTGTCAGTAGTGCTAACTGTAGCTTTGTAGCTCTGACTGTAGACTGATAGCCCTGACTGTAGCTCTGACAGTAGTTCTGTAGCTCAGACTGTAGCTTTGTAGCTCTGACTGTAGCTCGGTAGCTCTGAAAGTAATTCTGGTAACTGTAACTCTGACTGTAGTTCTGGTGACTGTAGCTCTGTCAGTAGCTTTGTAGCTCTGACTGTAGCCCGATAGCTGTGACTGTACCTCTGACAGTAGTTCTGTAGCTCAGAACGTAGCTCTGACTATACTTCTGACTTTACCTCTGACTGTAGCTCTGACTGTAGCTCTGACTGTAGCTCTGCATGTCGATGTCCTCAAACTCAGATGTTCCTCAGGTTCAGATGTTCTTCTTGTTCAGATGTTCCTCTGGTTCAGATGTTCTTCTTGTTCAGATGTTCTTCTTGTTCAGATGTTCTTCTTGTTCAGATGTTCTTCTTGTTCAGATGTTCCTCTGGTTCAGATGTTCTTCTTGTTCAGATGTTCCTCAGGTTCAGATGTTCCTCTGGTTCAGATATTCTTCTTGTTCAGATGTTCCTCTGGTTCAGATGTTCTTCTTGTTCAGATGTTCCTCAGACAGTCACATGTCCATGGTTTTATTCAGGAGTTGGAGGAGAACCTTCGTGATGCTCAGTCCACGGCTCAGAGGATGGAGACTCAGCTGGTGCAGAAAGAGCGACTGTTTGAGGACAAGATCAAGGTGAGCGCTTCAGTGTTTAAACACTCTGAGTGTCACAGTGTGCACCATTCAAACGTTCATGACTGAGGCCAAGTGTAAAAGTGTGACTCACAGATAAATCAATAAAAGTATATTTGTTTTAGGTTTCATTACCAAAGTTTACAGCATTTAGTGTTTAAACTCACCCGTGACTCACCCGTGACTCACCCGTGACTCACCCGTGACTCACCCGTGACTCACCCGTGCTGTGTTTAAACTCACCCCTGACTCACCCGTGCCGTGTTTAAACTCACCCGTGCTGTGTTTTGACTCTGACTCACCCGTGCCTCACCCGTGCCTCACCCGTGCCTCACCCGTGCCTCACCCGTGCCCCTCTGTTCTCAGGTGCTCGAGGCTCAGATGAAAGTGGATTTGGCCGATAAAGAAAGTCTTGAGGCTCGACGAGCTCAACAGGAAGAAGAAACCAGAGAGAACTGTAAACTGATCAGTGAACAGAAGGCCGTGAGTGACATTCTTTATCTGAGCCGTTAGCGCCTCCTACTGTCTGTTCAAATGCACCGAGGCCCAAGGGCCGTCCAATCACAGCAGCTCGTTTGTGTCACGTGTGCAGTGTTTATAGAAAGTGTTGGTGAGCCTTCTGAAGCTAATGCTAGCACAGGTTCAGAGTTGTTTCTTGTTCTGTCTCTGTTTAATTGTGAAGTATTATAGTCGTGTTAGTATTAGTGCAGTTAATAAAGTCACTGGACAAAGCTCCACTCAGGCCTTAATCCTGTCATTCAGACTCACCCGAGGCTCTGACAGACGGCATTCTGGGAGATTGTGTCTGAACAGCACTGATATCTTCACGTGGTTTTTCAATATCAGTCTGAGAATCATTCATTTTAACACCACTAAATAAATAAATGTGGATGCTCTGCTCATAAAGTGTGCAGCTTCAGGATGAACAGCAGGTCCTTCAGGTTCTCAGTGACAGGACGTTAAGGACCTGTGTTTGTGCAGACCATCAACGCCATGGACTCCAAGATGAAGAACCTGGAGCAACGGATCGCAGAACTGTCCGAGGCAAACAAGCTCGCAGCCAACAGCAGCATCTACACGCAGAAGAACATGTGAGTGACACGTACACGCAGAAGAACATGTGAGTCTGACATGTACACGCAGAAGAACATGTGAGTCTGACACGTACACGCAGAAGAACATGTGAGTGACACGTACACGCAGAAGAACATGTGAGTGACATGTACACGCAGAAGAACATGTGAGTCTGACACGTACACGCAGAAGAACATGTGAGTGACATGTACACGCAGAAGAACATGTGAGTGACATGTACACGCAGAAGAACATGTGAGTCTGACACGTACACGCAGAAGAACATGTGAGTGACACGTACACACAGAAGAACATGTGAGTGACATGTACACGCAGAAGAACATGTGAGTGACACGTACACGCAGAAGAACATGTGAGTGACACGTACACGCAGAAGAACATGTGAGTGACACGTACACGCAGAAGAACATGTGAGTGACACGTACACGCAGAAGAACATGTGAGTGACACGTGACACGCAGAAGAACATGTGAGTGACACGTACACGCAGAAGAACATGTGAGTGACACGTACACGCAGAAGAACATGTGAGTGACACGTACACGCAGAAGAACATGTGAGTGACACGTACACGCAGAAGAACATGTGAGTGACACGTACACGCAGAAGAACATGTGAGTGACACGCATACGCAGAAGAACATGTGAGTGACACGTACACGAAGAAGAACATGTGAGTGACACGTACACGCAGAAGAACATGTGAGTGACACGTACACGCAGAAGAACATGTGAGTGACATGTACACGCAGAAGAACATGTGAGTGACACGTACACGCAGAAGAACATGTGAGTCTGACACGTACACGCAGAACATCTACACGCAGAAGAACATGTGAGTGACACGTACACGCAGAAGAACATGTGAGTGACATGTACACGCAGAAGAACATGTGAGTCTGACACGTACACGCAGAAGAACATGTGAGTGACACGTACACGCAGAAGAACATGTGAGTCTGACACGTACACGCAGAAGAACATGTGAGTGACACGTACACGCAGAAGAACATGTGAGTGACACGTACACGCAGAAGAACATGTGAGTGACATGTACACGCAGAAGAACATGTGAGTCTGACACGTACACGCAGAAGAACATGTGAGTGACACGTACACGCAGAAGAACATGTGAGTCTGACACGTACACGCAGAAGAACATGTGAGTGACACGTACACACAGAAGAACATGTGAGTGACACGTACACGCAGAACATCTACACGCAGAAGAACATGTGAGTCTGACACGTACACGCAGAAGAACATGTGAGTCTGACACGTACACGCAGAAGAACATGTGAGTGACACGTACACGCAGAAGAACATGTGAGTGACACGTAAACGCAGAAGAACATGTGAGTGACACGAAAACGCAGAAGAACATGTGAGTGACACGTACACACAGAAGAACATGTGAGTGACACGTACACGCAGAACATCAACATGCAGAAGAACATGTGAGTCTGACACGTACACGCAGAAGAACATGTGAGTGACACGTACACGCAGAAGAACATGTGAGTGACACGTACACACAGAAGAACATGTGAGTGACACGTACACGCAGAACATCTACATGCAGAAGAACATGTGAGTCTGACACGTACACGCAGAAGAACATGTGAGTGACACGTACACGCAGAAGAACATGTGAGTGACACGTACACACAGAAGAACATGTGAGTGACACGTACACACAGAAGAACATGTGAGTGACACGTACACGCAGAACATCTACATGCAGAAGAACATGTGAGTCTGACACGTACACGCAGAAGAACATGTGAGTGACACGTACACGCAGAAGAACATGTGAGTGACACGTACACGCAGAAGAACATGTGAGTCTGACACGTACACGCAGAAGAACATGTGAGTCTGACACGTACACGCAGAAGAACATGTGAGTGACACGTACACGCAGAACATCTACATGCAGAAGAACATGTGAGTCTGACACGTACACGCAGAAGAACATGTGAGTGACACGTACACGAGGGATGAAGAGGACAGAGGGAGTAAAGTGTGTGTGATTCCAGGAAAGCTCAGGAGGAGATGATCTCGGAGCTCCGGCAGCAGAAGTTCTACCTGGAGTCTCAGGCCGGGAAACTGGAGGCTCAGAACGCAAAGCTGGAGGAACATCTGGAGAAGATCAGCCAACAAGAACAGAGCAAGAGGAGCAGACTGATGGAGCTGGAGAGCCGCCTGAGAGAGGTACACAGAGACACACAGAGACACACAGAGACACACAGAGACACACACAGAGAGACACAGAGAGACACAGAGAGACACACACAGAGAGACACAGAGACACACAGAGACACACAGAGACACACAGAGACACACACAGAGAGACACAGAGAGACACAGAGACACAGAGAGACACACAGAGACACACAGAGACACACAGAGACACAGAGAGACACAGAGACACACAGAGACACAGAGAGACACACAGAGACACACAGAGACACACAGAGACACAGAGAGACACAGAGACACACAGAGACACAGAGAGACACACAGAGACACACAGAGACACAGAGAGACACAGAGACACACACAGAGAGACACAGAGAGACACAGAGACACAGAGAGACACACAGAGACACACAGAGACACACAGAGACACACAGAGACACACAGAGACACACACAGAGAGACACAGAGAGACACAGAGAGACACAGAGACACACAGAGACACAGAGAGACACAGAGAGACACAGAGACACACAGAGACACACACAGAGACAGAGAGACACACAGAGACACACAGAGAGACAGAGACACACACAGAGACACACAGAGACAGAGACACACACAGAGACAGAGAGACACACAGAGACACACAGAGAGACAGAGACACACAGAGACACACAGAGACACACAGAGACACACAGAGAGACACACACAGAGACACACACACAGACAGACACACAGAGACACACAGAGACACACACAGAGACACACACAGAGACACACAGAGACACACAGAGACACACAGAGACACACAGAGACACACAGAGAGACAGAGACACACACAGAGACACACAGAGACAGAGACACACACAGAGACAGAGAGACACACAGAGACACACAGAGAGACAGAGACACACACAGAGACACACAGAGACAGAGACACACACAGAGACAGAGAGACACACAGAGACACACAGAGACACACAGAGACACACAGAGAGACACACACAGAGACACACACACAGACAGACACACAGAGACACACAGAGACACACACAGAGACACACACAGAGACACACAGAGACACACAGAGACACACAGAGACACACAGAGACACACAGAGACACACAGAGACACACAGAGACACACAGAGACAGAGAGACACACAGAGACACACAGAGAGACAGAGACACACACAGAGACACACAGAGACACACAGAGACACACAGAGAGACACACACAGAGACAGACACACAGAGACACACAGAGACACACACAGAGACACACACAGAGACACACAGAGACACACAGAGACACACAGAGACACACAGAGACACACAGAGAGACACACACAGAGACACACACACAGACAGACACACAGAGACACACAGAGACACACACAGAGACACACACAGAGACACACAGAGACACACAGAGACACACAGAGACACACAGAGACACACAGAGACACACAGAGACACACAGAGACAGAGAGACACACAGAGACACACAGAGAGACAGAGACACACACAGAGACACACAGAGACACACAGAGACACACAGAGACACACAGAGACACACACAGAGACAGAGAGACACACAGAGACACACAGAGACAGAGAGACACACAGAGACACACAGAGAGACAGAGACACACACAGAGACACACAGAGACACACACAGAGACACACACAGAGACACACAGAGACACACAGAGACACACAGAGACACACACACACACACACACAGAGACACACACAGAGACACACACACACACACTCAGTCTGAGGTGGACCATTGGCCTCTAAACTGTTAAATCCACCATAAGAACTGATTAAACCACATTTGGTTCTGACTTGGTTGTGTGGTTCGTCTCAGTCGTTGTGTGGTTGTGTGGTTCGTCTCAGTCGTGTCGTTGTGTGGTTCGTCTCAGTCGTTGTGTGGTTGTGTGGTTGTGTGGTTCGTCTCAGTCGTGTCGTTGTGTGGTTGTGTGGTTGGTCTCAGTCGTTGTGTGGTTGTGTGGTTGGTCTCAGTCGTTGTGTGGTTGGTCTCAGTCGTTGTGTGGTTGTGTGGTTGGTCTCTGTCGTTCTATAATCATGAGGTTGAACCCTGTTATTTCCTCTGATGACATGAGCTTTTTTTATCTGCTGCTGCGTCCCACGATTTCCCGCTGAGCGTCGCCTGCTCGGGTGTTTGTCCTTTTGACGACCCACAGCCTATAATCGTGTTTTCAACTCAGTCAGACCTTTAAGTTCTATATCTAAACTTTTGTGAGATTTACTTGGATATAATGTAATAAGTTGTTATTTGGGACAAAGGGCTGAACGATTTGTGAAAAATATATAGTTGTGATTACGTTAAGTGTTTAAATATCGATCTTTAGACACAACGGCAGCTCTAGTCTGGCTCTTTTGGTCGTGCTGAATTTATTTAAATGGGTCTTTTTTCCAGAGTTTGTTCATTTGTTCATTTGTTCATTTACCAGACAGTTTCATCAGGTCCATTTCAGTCGACCAATCAGTGCACACTTCATTAAAACTGTGTCTTAAACATGTCTGTGCTGCAGATGGGTCTGGAGCACGAGGAGGAGAAGCTGCAGATCAAGCGTCAGGTGTCGGAGCTGAACATTTCTCTTCAGGAGCGAGAGTCTCAGATCAGCAGCCTGCAAGCCGCTCGAATGGCCCTGGAGAACCAGCTCCAGCAGGCCAAGACCGAACTGGAGGAGACCACGGCGGAGGCCGAGGAGGAGATCACCGCTCTGAGGGTGAGGGGAGGAGCTGAGGATGAGGGGCGGAGCTGAGGGCGAGGAGGAGATCACCGCTCTGAGGGTGAGGGGAGGAGCTGAGGATGAGGGGCGGAGCTGAGGGCGAGGAGGAGATCACCGCTCTGAGGGTGAGGGGCGGAGCTGAGGGCGAGGGGGGGAGCTGAGGGCGAGGAGGAGCTGAGGCCGAGGAGGAGATCACTGCTCTGAGGGTGAGGGGCGGAGCTGAGGGGGACAGGGCGGAGCTGAGGGCGAGGGGGAGCTGAAGGTGAGGAGGAGATCACTGCTCTGAGGGTGAGGGGAGGAGCTGAGGATGAGGGGGCGGAGCTGAGGGCGAGGAGGAGCTGAGGGCGAGGGGGAGCTGAGGCCGAGGAGGAGATCACTGCTCTGAGGGTGAGGGGGAGGAGCTGAGGGCGAGGGGGGCGGGGCTGAGGGGGGCAGAGCTGAGGCCGAGGAGGAGATGACTGCTCTGAGGGTGAGGGGGGCGGAGCTGAGGCCGAGGAGGAGATCACTGCTCTGAGGGTGAGGGGGCGGAGCTGAGGGCGAGGGGGCGGAGCTGAGGGCTGAAGGTGAGGAGGAGATCACTGCTCTGAGGGTGAGGGGCGGAGCTGAGGCCGAGGAGGAGATCACTGCTCTGAGGGTGAGGGCGGAGCTGAGGGCGAGGGGGCGGAGCTGAGGGCGAGGAGGAGATCACTGCTCTGAGGGTGAGGGGGCGGAGCTGAGGCCGAGGGGGCGGGCTGAGGCCGAGGAGGAGATCACTGCTCTGAGGGTGAGGGGGCGGAGCTGAGGCCGAGGGGGGCGGGGCTGAGGCCGAGGAGGAGATCACTGCTCTGAGGGTGAGGGGGGCGGAGCTGAGGCCGAGGGGGGCGGGGCTGAGGCCGAGGAGGAGATCACTGCTCTGAGGGTGAGGGGAGGAGCTGAGGCCGAGGGGGCGGGCTGAGGCCGAGGAGGAGATCACTGCTCTGAGGGTGAGGGGGCGGAGCTGAGGGCGAGGGGGCGGAGCTGAGGGCGAGGAGATCACTGCTCTGAGGGTGAGGGGGCGGAGCTGAGGCCGAGGAGGAGATCACTGCTCTGAGGGTGAGGGGGCGGAGCTGAGGGCGAGGGGGCGGAGCTGAGGGCGAGGAGGAGATCACTGCTCTGAGGGTGAGGGGGCGGAGCTGAGGCCGAGGGGGGCGGGGCTGAGGCCGAGGAGGAGATCACTGCTTTGAGGGTGAGGGGGCGGAGCTGAGGGCGAGGGGGCGGAGCTGAGGGCGAGGAGATCACTGCTCTGAGGGTGAGGGGGCGGAGCTGAGGGCGAGAGGGGCGGAGCTGAGGCCGAGGAGGAGATGACTGCTCTGAGGGTGAGGGGGCGGAGCTGAGGCCGAGGAGGAGATGACTGCTCTGAGGGTGAGGGGGCGGAGCTGAGGGCGAGAGGGGCGGAGCTGAGGCCGAGGAGGAGATGACTGCTCTGAGGGCGAGGGTGGCGGACCTGAGGCTTGTGTTTTGTGTTTTTCTCGTCAGAATCACAGAGATGAGATCCAGAGGAAGTTTGACGCTCTGAGAGACAGCTGCTCCGTGAGTCACTTCTGTT
The DNA here is from genome assembly GCA_019453435.1 of Rhinogobius similis. NCBI lineage: Eukaryota > Metazoa > Chordata > Actinopteri > Gobiiformes > Gobiidae > Rhinogobius > Rhinogobius similis. The sequence continues at coordinate 30,835,279 of CM033623.1, read as the reverse complement.
CAACTCACACTGAAACTACACCCAAACATCACCCAAACTACACCCGAACATCACCCAAACTACACCCGAACATCACCCAAACTACACCCGAACATCACCCAAACTACACCCGAACATCACCCAAACTACACCCGAACATCACCCAAACAACACCAGAACAACACCCAAAAATCACCCAAACTACACCCGAACATCACCCAAACTACACCCGAACATCACCCAAACATCACCCAAACTACACCCGAACATCACCCAAACTACACCCGAACATCACCCAAACGACACCCAAACATCACCCAAACTACACCCGAACATCACCCAAACTACACCCGAACATCACCCAAACTACACCCGAACATCACCCAAACATCACCCAAACTACACCCGAACATCACCCAAACTACACCCGAACATCACCCAAACTACACCCGAACATCACCCAAACTACACCCGAACATCACCCAAACTACACCCGAACATCACCCAAACTACACCCGAACATCACCCAACATCACCGAACATCACCCAAACTACACCCTAACAACACCTAAACTACACACGAACATCACCCAAACTACACCCGAACATCACCCAAACTACACCCGAACATCACCCAAACTACACCCGAACATCACCCAAACTACACCCGAACATCACCCAAACTACACCCGAACATCACCCGAACATCACCCGAACATCACCCGAACATCACCCGAACTACACCCGAACTACACCCGAACATCACCCAAAGTACACCCGAACATCACCCAAACTACACCCGAACATCACCCAAACTACACCCGAACATCACCCAAACTACACCCGAACATCACCCAAACTACACAAAAACTACACCCAAACATCACATATCTAATAAACTACACCAGGACTACACGATTAAAAGCACAAACACGGTGCAGAAAGAGCCCGTGGTCCGATTGTCCCTGAAAACCATCGGCACCAAAGGGCTGCACCTTCTGGAGACACATTTTATGATGAACGTGTCATTTTGCTCTAATTTACACAAACCACTCAACATCGAATCCACAAACTGAAGCAGAAGCTCTGATCTTCAGGATGTTTCCGTTTCTGAACATTTAAACGTCAAAACAATGCGGTGTATATTTTCTGTCCACGGCGTGTGCGCCCCCTGCAGGTGATCACAGACCTGGAGGAGCAGCTCACTCAGCTCAGTCAGGAGAACGCCGAGCTCAACCGGCAGAACTTCTACCTCTCCAAACAACTGGACGAGGCTTCAGACGACACCGAGGACCGACTGCAGCTCAGCCAGGAAGTGGAGCGGCTCAGGAGGGAGGTGTCCGACCGAGAGATGCACCTCAACAACCAGAAACAGGTGACCCACAACCACCACAACCACAACAACCACCACAACCACAACACAAACCACACACAGAGGAGGAGGAGGAGGAGCGGCTCAGGAGGGAGGGGCTCAGGAGGGAGGGGCTCAGGAGGGAGGGGCTCAGGAGGGAGGTGTCCGACCGAGAGATGCACCTCAACAACCAGAAACAGGTGACAACCACAACCACAACCACAACAACCACACACAGAGGAGCAGGAGGAGGAGCGGCTCAGGAGGGAGGGGCTCAGGAGGGAGGGGCTCAGGAGGGAGGGGCTCAGGAGGGAGGTGTCCGACCGAGAGATGCACCTCAACAACCAGAAACAGGTGACAACCACAACCACAACCACAACAACCGCACAAACCACAACCACAACATAAACCACACACAGAGGAGCAGGAGGAGGAGGAGGAGCGGCTCAGGAGGGAGGGGTCCGACCGAGAGATGCAGGTCAGAGGTCAGTCACAAAACCCTCACAGATGTGTAAAAAGTCTGAGCAGAACATTGTGACTGTGACGACTCAAATGTAAGAATGAAAATAACTCTAGAAGGAGCTCAGATCAATCAAAATAGGATTCTAATGAAGTTACTTAATGAACCCGGACAGTGTTATTACGTCTGTAAGTTATAAGTCAACATTCGATTGTGAATGTCTGCTTTTGTTGTCATTAGTTCCATGTAGACGTTAGCAACATTAGCATAATCAGCATTATCTAATTAGCATTAATGTTAGCATTTATAAGTGCAGAAGCTCCACAGTAGCAGCTTCACAGTGTGCTCTCTACAGTCCTCAGGTCAGGGGAGTTCCTCAGGGCTGCGTCTTGTCTCTTGTATTATTCACACTGTAACGAGACAAAATGAATTACTCTTTAAATCTGCAGAAGACCTCAGCTCTGATCAGACGAAGTCACATTCCAGCTCGACAAATTCACTTTGGATCTGTTCATGTGGCACCGGGTCTGGTTTTCCTGTTGTGACGTCGTGACGCTCTTTTGTTTCTCTTTGTCTTTGTGTAATGGTTTGATGAGCTCTCGTGGGCAGGACAGACCACCCCCGATCTTTCAACGCATGTTCTCTGCCGTGTTCTCCCTCAGAACATCGAGACCCTGAAGACCACGTGCAGCATGCTGGAGGAGCAGGTGGTGGAGCTGGAGAGTCTGAACGACGAGCTGCTGGAGAAGGAGAGGCAGTGGGAGGCCTGGAGATCAGCTCTGGAGGACGAGAAGAACCAGGCCGAGCGACGCACCAGGGAGCTGCAGAGAGTGCTCGACTCGGAGAAACAGAACCGGTACCAAAGCCCAGGCCCCTGTTTGTCCCCCGTTTAGACGTGTTATTATAATGTACACTGGACGTAAAAGTGGTACAGTTTGAGCACGAACGTTCCATTTTGTGCCGGGGCCTTTTTCACTGAAGGTGGCAGCGCTGTATCTGTAAAAGACCAAAACTAAATGAACTCTGTGGGACGTGTTCTGAGGAGGAGCGGCCTGAAGTCTCCTCAGTGACCTGCTCTTGTGACTTCAGTGACCTTCTCTTGTGACCTTCTCTTGTGACCTCAGTGACCTTCTCTTGTGACCTTAGTGACCTTCTCTTGTGACCTTAGTGACCTTCTCTTGTGACCTTCTCTTGTGACCTTCTCTTGTGACCTTCTCTTGTGACCTCAGTGACCTTCTCTTGTGACCTCAGTGACCTTCTCTTGTGACCTCATTGACCTTCTCTTGTGACCTTCTCTTGTGACCTCAGTGACCTTCTCTTGTGACCTCAGTGACCTTCTCTTGTGACCTTCTCTTGTGATCTTCTCTTGTGACCTTCTCTTGTGACCTCAGTGACCTTCTCTTGTGACCTCAGTGACCTTCTCTTGTGACCTTCTCTTGTGACCTCAGTGACCTTCTCTTGTGACCTTCTCTTGTGACCTTCTCTTGTGACCTCAGTGACCTTCTCTTGTGACCTTCTCTTGTGACTTCAGTGACCTTCTCTTGTGACCTTCTCTTGTGACCTCAGTGACCTTCTCTTGTGACCTCAGTGACCTTCTCTTGTGACCTTCTCTTGTGACCTTCTCTTGTGACCTCAGGCTGCGTGCAGACCAGCGCAGTTCCGAGTCTCGCCAGGCGGTGGAGCTGGCCGTGAAAGAGCACAAAGCAGAGATTCTGGCTCTGCAGCAAGCGCTGAAGGAGCAGAGACTGAAGGCCGAGAGTCTGTCTGACACCGTGAGTCCGACCATAACACACACCAGAACTACACCAGGACTACACCAGAACTACACCAGAACTACACCAGAGTCACACCAGGACTACACCAGGACTACACCAGAACTACACCAGAACTACACCGGAACTGTACGCCAGAACTACACCAGGACTAAACCAGAACTACACCAGGACTAAACCAGGACTACACCAGGACTAAACCAGGACTACACCAGGACTACACCAGAGTCACACCAGAACTTCACCAGGACTACACCAGAACTACACCGAAACTGTACACCAGAACTACACCAGAACTGTACAACAGAGTCACACCAGAACTACACCAGAGTCACACCAGAACTACACCAGAGTCACACCAGAACTACACCAGGACTACACCAGAGTCACATCAGGACTACACCAGAACTACACCAGAGTCACACCAGAACTACACCAGGACTACACCAGGACTACACCAGGACTACACCAGAACTACACCAGAACTACACCAGGACTACGCCAGAGTCACACCAGAACTACACCGGAACTACACCAGAGTCACACCAGGACTACACCAGAACTACACCAGGACTACACCAGAGTCACATCAGGACTACACCAGAACTACACCAGAACTTCACCAGGACTACACCAGGACTACACCAGAACTACACCAGAGTCACACCAGAACTACACCAGAGTCACACCAGAACTACACCAGAACTACACCAGGACTACGCCAGAACTACACCGAAACTGTACACCAGAACTACACCAGAACTGTACAACAGAGTCACACCAGAACTACAACAGAGTCACACCAGAACTACACCAGAGTCACACCAGAACTACACCAGAACTACACCAGAACTACACCAGAACTACACCAGGACTACACCAGGACTACGCCAGAACTACACCGAAACTGTACAACAGAGTCACACCAGAACTACACCAGAGTCACACCAGAACTACACCAGAGTCACACCAGAACTACACCAGGACTACACCAGGACTACACCAGAACTACACCAGAGTCACACCAGGACTACACCGGAACTACACCAGAGTCACACCAGAACTACACCAGGACTACGCCAGAGTCACACCAGAACTACACCGGAACTACACCAGAGTCACACCAGGACTACACCAGAACTACACCAGGACTACACCAGAGTCACATCAGGACTACACCAGAACTACACCAGAGTCACACCAGAACTACACCAGGACTACACCAGGACTACACCAGTACTACACCAGAACTACACCAGGACTACACCAGAGTCACACCAGAACTACACCAGAACTACACCAGGACTACACCAGAACTACACCAGAACTACACCAGAGTCACATCAGGACTACACCAGAACTACACCAGAGTCACACCAGAACTACACCAGAACTACACCAGGACTACACCAGGACTACACCAGAACTACACCAGAACTACACCAGAACTACACCAGGACTACGCCAGAGTCACACCAGAACTACACCAGAGTCACACCAGGACTACACCAGAACTACACCAGAACTACACCAGAACTACACCAGAACTACACCAGGACTACGCCAGAGTCACACCAGAACTACACCGGAACTACACCAGAGTCACACCAGAACTACACCAGGACTACACCAGAGTCACATCAGGACTACACCAGAACTACACCAGAGTCACACCAGAACTACACCAGGACTACACCAGGACTACACCAGTACTACACCAGAACTACACCAGGACTACACCAGAGTCACACCAGAACTACACCAGAACTACACCAGGACTACACCAGGACTACACCAGGACTAAACCAGGACTACACCAGGACTACACCAGAACTACACCAGGACTACACCAGGACTACACCAGAACTACACCAGAACTACACCAGAGTCACACCAGAACTACACCAGAACTACACCAGGACTACACCAGTACTACACCAGAACTACACCAGAACTACACCAGGACTACGCCAGAGTCACACCAGAACTACACCAGGACTACACCAGAGTCACACCCGAACTACACCAGAGTCACACCCGAACTACACCAGGACTACACTGGAACTGTACACCAGAATCACACCAGAACTACACACCAGAACTACACCAGGACTACACCAGGACTACACCAGAACTACACCAGGACTACACCAGGACTACACCAGAACTGCACCAGAGTCACACCAGAACTACACCAGAGTCACACCAGAACTACACCAGAACTACACCAGGACTACACCAGAACTACACCAGAACTACACCAGGACTACGCCAGAGTCACACCAGAACTACACCAGGACTACACCAGGACTACACCAGAGTCACACCCGAACTACACCAGGACTACACTGGAACTGTACACCAGAGTCACACCAGAACTACACCAGAGACACACCAGAACTACATCAGAACTACATCAGAACTACACCAGAGTCACACCAGGACTACACCAGAACTACACCAGAACTACACCAGAACTACACCAGACACATTAAACACAGCTGTGGACGTTGTCTTTGTCGTCCTCAGCTCAACGACCTGGAGAAGAAACACGCCATGTTAGAGATGAACGCACGCAGTCTGCAGCAGAAACTGGAGACGGAGAGAGAACTGAAGCAGAGGCTGATGGAGGAGGTGAGGGGGGGAGAGAGGGGGAGGGAGGGGGAGGGAGGGGAGTGAAAGAGAACTGAAGCAGAGGCTGATGGAGGAGGTGAGAGGGGGAGGGAGGGAGGGGGAGAGAGGCGGAGGGAGGGAGGGGAGTGAGAGAGAACTGAAGCAGAGGCTGATGGAGGAGGTGAGAGGGGAGCAAGGGAGGGGAGAGAGGCGGAGGGAGGGAGGGGAGTGAGAGAGAACTGAAGCAGAGGCTGATGGAGGAGGTGAGAGGGGGAGGGAGGGAGGGGGAGAGAGGCGGAGGGAGGGGAGTGAGAGAGAACTGAAGCAGAGGCTGATGGAGGAGGTGAGAGGGGGAGCAAGGGAGGGGGAGAGAGGCGGAGGGAGGGAGGGGAGTGAGAGAGAACTGAAGCAGAGGCTGATGGAGGAGGTGAGAGGGGGAGGGAGGGAGGGGGAGAGAGGGGGAGGGAGGGGAGTGAAAGAGAACTGAAGCAGAGGCTGATGGAGGAGGTGAGAGGGGGAGCAAGGGAGGGGGAGAGAGGCGGAGGGAGGGAGGGGAGTGAGAGAGAACTGAAGCAGAGGCTGATGGAGGAGGTGAGAGGGGGAGCAAGGGAGGGGGAGAGAGGCGGAGGGAGGGAGGGGAGTGAGAGAGAACTGAAGCAGAGGCTGATGGAGGAGGTGAGAGGGAGACACAGGTAGTAAACACGTCTTACATAAATACTGTCAAAGCCAGATTTAACTCTTCTTTGGTTAAAATCAAATGTGACGTCCCCACAGCGTTTATAGCAGTTATAGCGGCAAAAATGGTGCTAGCAGTTACAGCGGTTAAAGTGGTGCTAGCAGTTATAGCGGCTAAAGTGGTGCTAGCAGTTATAGCGGCAAAAATGGTGCTAGCAGTTACAGCGGTTAAAGTGGTGCTAGCAGTTACAGCGGTTAAAGTGGTGCTAGCAGTTATAGCGGCTAAAGTGGTGCTAGCAGTTATAGCGGCAAAAATGGTGCTAGCAGTTACAGCGGTTAAAGTGGTGCTAGCAGTTACAGCGGCTAAAGTGGTGCTAGCAGTTATAGCGGCTAAAGTGGTGCTAGCAGTTATAGCGGCTAAAGTGGTGCTAGCAGTTATAGCGGCTAAAAGCGGCTAAAGTGGTGCTAGCAGTTATAGCGGCTAAAGTGGAGCTAGCAGTTATAGCGGCTAAGTGTTGCTAGCAGTTATAGCGTCTAAAGTGGGGCTAGCAGTTATAGCGGCTAAAGTGGTGCTAGCAGTTATAGTGGCTAACGTGGTGCTAGCAGTTATAGCGGCTAAAGTGGAGCAAGCAGTTATAGCGGCTAAAGTGGTGCTAGCAGTTATAGCGGCTAAAGTGTTGCTAGCAGTTATAGCGGCTAAAGTGGGGCTAGCAGTTATAGCGGCTAAAGTGGGGCTAGCAGTTATTTTATTTTTTATTTTATTTATTTATTTAAGGAAAAGGGGGAACAATGCATATTAATGAACATTTACACAAACGTAAATATGCCAGATTATAGCCCAAGGCTAATTTCCATCTGCAGACCCCCTGCAGGTCACAGAAAGATAAGAACACACAGTACACTTCAGTTAAACAGAGACAGGAAAACAAGGTTTAGTCGTGTTAGTACAACTACAAACATTCAACAGAACAAGTCCAAGAGTCACAGACAACAATTAAGACACATCTGTATTGCACAAGCCCTTCTACTGCGGAGTCCTATTACACACACCCTTAATTGCACTGATCCCTATTGCACACACCCTTACATTGCACTGATCCCTATTGCACATACCCATATTGCACTAATCCCTATTGCACACACTCTTATATTGCACTGATCCCTATTGCACACACCCTTATATTGCACTGATCCCTATTGCACTCACCCTTATATTGCACTGATCCCTATTGCACACACCCTTATATTGCACTGATCCCTATTGCACACACCCTTATATTGCACTAATCCCTATTGCACACACTGACGTGAAGATATAGTTAAGCGTATGTTGCACATGAGTAGTTTGAACATATTTGTGCTCACACATGACACATGTTTGTCTCTCTCAACCATGATTTTAAATGTTTCTTAAAAGTAGTAAAACGTGTGCTTTCCCTCACTGAGAGTGGAATAGTGTTCAGAATGTTACACTGTGGTGTGACCAGACGTTTTGGGAGAAGGCAGTTGGCCTGAGCGGTCGCTCACAGTCGCCTCTGACGGTGGATCGAGTTATTCTTGATCCAGCAGAGCTGACAGATTCTGGTTTGATAAAATCATTCAATGGTGGAGGCGCCATACCATGTAGGACCTTATAGATCAGACAGGCCGCTTTAAATTGTTTAAAGTTTACAAAATTTAAAAAATTATATTTATCAAGAATTTGGCAATGGTGGTAAGAAAAGGGTTTCTTATCTAGGATTTTCAATGCTCTTTTATAACAAGCTTCAATGGGTCCAATAACAGAAAGACTTGTATAGGACCAGCTTGTGATACAGTACTCCATATGAGACAGTATCATTGAGTGCTGCTTTATCAGTTAAGGATGGCCCAATATGTTTAAAATTTCGAATATTAAAATTGATAGTTTTTACAATTTTTCTTACATGTTTTCTAAAGGACAGTCTTGAATCTGGTACCACTCCAAGGTATTTAAATTCATCAACATTTCTTAATTCTTGTCCTCCCAGGTCTATTTTCGCTGGGACCAGGGTTGTTGTTGCTTTGGTAAAGAACATAGATACTGTTTTTTTTTTACATTAAGGCAGTTATAGCGGCTAAAGTGGTGCTAGCAGTTATAGCGGCTAAAGTGGGGCTAGCAGTTATAGCGGCTAAAGTGGAGCTAGCAGTTATAGCGGCTAAAGTGGGGCTAGCAGTTATAGCGGCTAAAGTGGAGCTAGCAGTTATAGCGGCTAAAGTGGGGCTAGCAGTTATAGCGGCTAAAGTGGGGCTAGCAGTTATAGCGGCTAAAGTGGGGCTAGCAGTTATAGCGGCTAAAGTGGTGCTAGCAGTTATAGCGGCTAAAGTGGGGCTAGCAGTTATAGCGGCTAAAGTGGTGCTAGCAGTTATAGCGGCTAAAGTGGTGCTAGCAGTTATAGCGGCTAAAGTGGGGCTAGCAGTTATAGCGGTTAAAGTGGTGCTAGCAGTTATAGCGGCTAAAGTGGGGCTAGCAGTTATAGCGGCTAAAGTGGGGCTAGCAGTTATAGCGGCTAAAGTGGAGCTAGCAGTTATAGCGGCTAAAGTGGTGCTAGCAGTTATAGCGGCTAAAGTGGGGCTAGCAGTTATAGCGGCTAAAGTGGTCCATATTTAAATCTGAGTGCGTATCGTGGCGACCACATGGACCAATCAGGAAGAGGTTGTTAACAGTCTCCGCCCCTCGGTGGGAGGAGACGGCGGAAGCACTTGATTGGTCAGTTATTATTGTAATAACTTGATTTAGGAAAAACCAATGAGAAAAGCCCAGGATCCTGTGAATCAGAATCAGAATTACTTTATACATTCTAAGGGGAAATTCTTTTTGTTACACGTGCAACCGAACAGTAGAGACAGTAAGTATTAAAACAATATAAGATACAATAGATCTATATAATGTCTGCCCCATTTAACTTATAAAGTGTCTTTATTAATCAACTAAACCCCCGATATGAACAATTTACAATAAGCTTAACTCTACTGTCCTTGTCTATTTACATATTCACATGATCATGTACAGTTTGAGTGGACTAATATTGCACAGTGGACTAATATTGCACAGTGGACTAATATTGCACAGTGGACTAATATTGCACAGTGGACTAATATTGCACAGTGGACTAATATTGCACAATGACTTCACAAGTGGATTTCCAGCACAGAGTTCAGTGTTTGAATGATTTCCTGTGTCTCTCGGTGGTGCCTCGTGGCAGTAACAGTCTGTTGCTAAATGAGATCTTGACCAGCTCTTTGTGGAGCGGGTGGGGGGGGGGGGGGGTCCAGAATAGAAAACATCCTCCTCCAACACAACATCAGAGTCCAGCTCCCCCCTCACAACATGTCCGGCCTTCTTGATGATCTTGTTGAGTCTATTAGTGTCCCTCAGGCCACAGCATACGTGATGGCACATCCACCATAGACTCGTAGAACATCCTGAGCATCGTCCTGCAGATGTCAAAGGACCTCAGCCGCCTCAGAAAGTAGAGACGGCTCTGGCCCTTCTTGTAGACAGTGTCTACGTTCTTGCCTCAGTCCAGTTTATTGTCCAAATACACCCACAAGTACTTGTACTCCTCCACAATGTCCACACTGACCCCCTGGATGGAGATGGGGGTCACGGCAGCTTTGATCCTCCTCAGATCCACCACCAGTTCTTTGGTCTTCGTCACGTTGAGCTGAAGGTGGTTATTCTCGCTCCAGGTGACAAAGTTGTCCACCACAGTCCTGTACTCCCTCTCATCACCACCGCTGATGCATCCAACCACTGCAGAGTCGTCAGAGAACTTCTGAAGGTGGCAGGACTCTGTGCAGTGGTTGAAGTCTGTGGTGTAGAGGGTGAAGAGGAAAGGAGAGAGGACGGTCCCTTGCGGCGCCCCGGTGTTGCTGATGACACTGTCAGACACACAGCTCTGCAGCCGCACATACTGTGGTCTGCCAGTGAGGTAATCCACAATCCAGGACACAAGAGGACTATCTACTTGCATCGCTGTCAGCTTCTCAGCCAGCAGAGCCGCCTGATGGTGTTGAACGCACTGGAGAAGTCAAAGAACATGATTCTCACAGTGGTAGCCGGCTTGTCCAGGTGGGCGTAGACTCTGTGGAGCAGGTAGATGATGGGGTCGTCCACTCCGAGGTGGTGCTGGTAGGCAAACTGGAGAGGGTCCTGTAGATGCTGCACCATGGGTCGCAGCTGCTCCAGGACGAGTCGTTCCAGAGTCTTCATGACGTGGGAGGTCAGTGCCACGGGCCTGTAGTCCTTGGGGTCGCTGGGACGCGGCGTCTTCGGGACAGGGACGAGGCACGATGTCTTCCACACCAGGGGGACTCTCTGAAGACTCAGGCTCAGGTTGAAGATCTGTTGCAGAACTCCACTGAGCTGGGGGGCACAAGCTTTCAGGACTCTGGGGCTCACGCCATCAGGGCCTGCAGCTTTTCCAGCTCGGAGTCTCTGCAACTGTCCCCTCACCTGGTCAGCAGTGAAGGTCAGTGTGGAGGTGTCAGGAGGGGGAGGGGTGCCGGTGATCTCCAGGAGAGTGCAGTCAGACTGAGGGTTTGAGCACAAGGTGTGAGCAGAGGGGTGGGGGGAGGGAGGGAGAGAGGAGTGGCTGCTGGCTGCCGCTCTGCAGTAGAGACTTCTGGGAGGAGGTCAGAGACTGCAGTGTCATAACGGTTGAAGAACCTGTTAAACACATTGGCCTTGTCCACACTGCCCTCGATGCCTCCACCTCTGGTTGGCTTGTATCCAGTGACGGTGGAGCATCATTTTAGCTCCAGATGTGAGTTTGACCCAAACAGTCACAGAGTGAAGGCCCCAGTGTCACAGGAAGAGAAGCTCGTCCTGATGGAGCAGGAGCCTCCTGGACACTTCTATGAGGGACACTTCTGTGTGGGACACTTCTGTATGGGACACTTCTGTATGGGACACTTCTGTATGGGACACTTCTGTATGGGACACTTCTGTGTGGGACACTTCTGTGAGGGACACTTCTGTGAGGGACACTTCTGTGTGGGACACTTCTGTGTGGGACACTTCTGTGAGGGACACTTCTGTGAGGGACACTTCTGTGTGGGACACTTCTGTGAGGGACACTTCTGTGAGGGACACTTCTGTTTGGGACACTTCTGTGTGGGACACTTCTGTGTGGGACACTTCTGTGAGGGACACTTCTGTGAGGGACACTTCTGTGTGGGACACTTCTGTGAGGGACACTTCTGTGAGGGACACTTCTGTGGGGGACACTTCTGTGTGGGACACTTCTGTGTGGGACACTTCTGTATGGGACACTTCTGTGTGGGACACTTCTGTGTGGGACACTTCTGTGAGGGACACTTCTGTATGGGACACTTCTGTGGGGGACACTTCTGTGAGGGACACTTCTGTGAGGGACACTTCTGTGTGGGACACTTCTGTGTGGGACACTTCTGTGAGGGACACTTCTGTGAGGGACACTTCTGTGTGGGACACTTCTGTGAGGGACACTTCTGTGAGGGACACTTCTGTGGGGGACACTTCTGTGTGGGACACTTCTGTGTGGGACACTTCTGTGAGGGACACTTCTGTGAGGGACACTTCTGTTGGGGACACTTCTGTGAGGGACACTTCTGTGAGGGACACTTCTGTGAGGGACACTTCTGTATGGGACACTTCTGTATGGGACACTTCTGTATGGGACACTTCTGTGTGGGACACTTCTGTGAGGGACACTTCTGTGAGGGACACTTCTGTGAGGGACACTTCTGTGGGGGACACTTCTGTGAGGGACACTTCTGTGAGGGACACTTCTGTGTGGGACACTTCTGTGAGGGACACTTCTGTGAGGGACACTTCTGTGGGGGACACTTCTGTGTGGGACACTTCTGTGGGGGACACTTCTGTGTGGGACACTTCTGTGGGGGACACTTCTGTGGGGGACACTTCTGTGGGGGACACTTCTGTGAGGGACACTTCTGTGAGGGACACTTCTGTGAGGGACACTTGAGGGACACTTCTGTGGGGGACACTTCTGTGAGGGACACTTCTGTGGGGGACACTTGAGGGACACTTCTGTGGGGGACACTTCTGTGAGGGACACTTCTGTGGGGGACACTTCTGTGAGGGACACTTCTGTGAGGGACACTTGAGGGACACTTCTGTGTGGGACACTTCTGTGTGGGACACTTCTGTGGGGGACACTTCTGTGAGGGACACTTCTGTGAGGGACACTTGAGGGACACTTCTGTGAGGGACACTTCTGTGAGGGACACTTCTGTGAAGGACACGGCGGCAGCAGTCGATGGCCGTCCAGTGATATGTACTGTCTATGGTTCAAATGTTTTTTAAATTCTGAGTTAAATGTCTGAGTCGGAAGATGTTCTTCAGATGTTCCACCTGATTTGATCTTCTCCGACGTTGGTTCCTCATGAATGGTTCTCCTGACGTTGGTTCCTCATGAATGGTTCTCCTGACGTTGGTTCCTCATGAATGGTTCTCCTGTGCTCCGCAGCAGGGAAAGCTGCAACAGCAGATGGATCTTCAGAAGAGTCACATCTTCAGACTGACTCAGGGCCTTCAGGACGCTCTGGACCAGACCGACATGTTAAAGACCGAGAGGACCGACCTGGAGTACCAGCTGGAGAACATCCAGGTCAGACCGCCCCTCTGCTCCTCTGGTTCTCCTCTGGTTCTCCTCTGGTTCTCCTCTGGCTCTCCTCTGGCTCTCCTCTGGCTTTCCTCTGGCTCTCCTCTGGTTCTCCTCTGGTTCTCCTCTGGTTCTCCTCTGGCTCTCCTCTGGCTCTCCTCTGGCTCTCCTCTGGCTCTCCTCTGGCTCTCCTCTGGTTCTCCTCTGGCTCTCCTCTGGCTCTCCTCTGGCTCTCCTCTGGCTCTCCTCTGGTTCTCCTCTGGTTCTCCTCTGGTTCTCCTCTGGCTCTCCTCTGGCTCTCCTCTGGCTTTCCTCTGGTTCTCCTCTGGTTCTCCTCTGGTTCTCCTCTGGCTCTCCTCTGGCTCTCCTCTGGCTCTCCTCTGGCTCTCCTCTGGTTCTCCTCTGGTTCTCCTCTGGCTCTCCTCTGGTTCTCCTCTGGCTCTCCTCTGGCTCTCCTCTGGCTCTCCTCTGGCTCTCCTCTGGTTCTCCTCTGGTTCTCCTCTGGCTCTCCTCTGGTTCTCCTCTGGCTCTCCTCTGGTTCTCCTCTGGTTCTCCTCTCTGGTTCTCCTCTGGTTCTCCTCTGGCTCTCCTCTGGCTCTCCTCTGGCTCTCCTCTGGCTCTCCTCTGGTTCTCCTCTGGCTCTCCTCTGGTTCTCCTCTGGTTCTCCTCTTGCTCTCCTCTGGCTCTCCTCTGGCTCTCCTCTGGTTCTCCTCTGGTTCTCCTCTGGCTCTCCTCTGGTTCTCCTCTGGCTCTCCTCTGGCTCTCCTCTGGTTCTCCTCTGGTTCTCCTCTGGCTCTCCTCTGGCTCTCCTCTGGTTCTCCTCTGGTTCTCCTCTGGCTCTCCTCTGGCTCTCCTCTGGTTCTCCTCTGGTTCTCCTCTGGCTCTCCTCTGGTTCTCCTCTGGCTCTCCTCTGGCTCTCCTCTGGCTCTCCTCTGGCTCTCCTCTGGTTCTCCTCTGGTTCTCCTCTGGTTCTCCTCTGGCTCTCCTCTGGCTCTCCTCTGGTTCTCCTCTGGTTCTCCTCTGGCTCTCCTCTGGCTCTCCTCTGGCTCTCCTCTGGCTCTCCTCTGGTTCTCCTCTGGTTCTCCTCTGGCTCTCCTCTGGCTCTCCTCTGGTTCTCCTCTGGCTCTCCTCTGGCTCTCCTCTGGCTCTCCTCTGGCTCTCCTCTGGTTCTCCTCTGGTTCTCCTCTGGCTCTCCTCTGGCTCTCCTCTGGCTCTCCTCTGGTTCTCCTCTGGTTCTCCTCTGGCTCTCCTCTGGCTCTCCTCTGGCTCTCCTCTGGTTCTCCTCTGGCTCTCCTCTGGTTCTCCTCTGGTTCTCCTCTGGCTCTCCTCTGGCTCTCCTCTGGTTCTCCTCTGGTTCTCCTCTGGCTCTCCTCTGGTTCTCCTCTGGCTCTCCTCTGGCTCTCCTCTGGCTCTCCTCTGGCTCTCCTCTGGCTCTCCTCTGGTTCTCCTCTGGTTCTCCTCTGGTTCTCCTCTGGCTCTCCTCTGGCTCTCCTCTGGTTCTCCTCTGGTTCTCCTCTGGCTCTCCTCTGGCTCTCCTCTGGCTCTCCTCTGGCTCTCCTCTGGTTCTCCTCTGGTTCTCCTCTGGCTCTCCTCTGGCTCTCCTCTGGCTCTCCTCTGGCTCTCCTCTGGCTCTCCTCTGGTTCTCCTCTGGTTCTCCTCTGGCTCTCCTCTGGCTCTCCTCTGGTTCTCCTCTGGCTCTCCTCTGGCTCTCCTCTGGCTCTCCTCTGGTTCTTGTTCCAAATCCCAGGTTGGAGAAACTTCTTAAGAACTTGAGTCTTTGAAGTAAATGTTCCTCGTTGATCTTGTCCCTCCTAAACCCGGACTGAACCAGGACTGAACCAGGACTAACCCAAGACTGAACCAGGACTGAACCAGGGCTACATCAGGTCTTTTTGCTCCTTCAGGCGGTGTATTCTCATGAGAAGGTGAAGATGGAGGGAACAATCTCGCAGCAAACCAAACTCATCGACTTCCTGCAGGCCAAGATGGACCAGCCAGCCAAGAAGAAAAAGGTCCGAGCCGTATTGGGTGGTTTTCTTGTGACCGCTCCTCTCATGTTCCTCTCATGTTCTCTCATGTTCCTCTCATGTGCCTCTCTCATGTTCTTCTCATGTTCCTCTCATGTTCTCTCATGTTCCTCTGTCATGCTCTTCTCATGTTCCTCTCATGTTCTCTCATGTTCCTCTGTCATGCTCTTCTCATGTTCTTCTCATGTTCTCTCATGTTCCTCTCATGTGCCTCTCTCATGTTCTGCTCATGTTCCTCTCATGTTCTTCTCATGTTACTCTCATGTTCCTCCTTCATGTTCTTCTCATGTTCCTCTCTCGTGTTCCTCTGTCATGTTCTTCCCATGTTCCTCTCTCATGTTCCTCTTTCATGTTCCTCTCTCATGTTCCTCTCTCATGTTCCTCTTTCATGTTCCTCTCTCATGTTCCTCTCTCATGTTCCTCTCTCATGTTCCTCTCTCATGTTCCTCTCATGTTCTTCTCATGTTACTCTCATGTTCCTCCTTCATGTTCTTCTCATGTTCCTCTCATGCTCTTCTCATGTTCTTCTCATGTTCCTCTCATGCTCTTCTCATGTTCCTCTCATGTTCTTCTCTCATGTTCTTCTCTCATGTTCTTCTCTCATGTTCTTCTCTCATGTTCTTCTCTCATGTTCCTTTCTCATGTTCCTCTCTCATGTTCCTCTGTCATGTTCTTCTCATGTTCCTCTCTCATGTTCTTCTCATGTTCCACTCTCATGTTCATCTCATGTTCCTCTCTCATGTTCCTCTCTCATGTTCCTCTCATGTTCTTCTCATGTTCCTCTCTCATGTTCTTCTCATGTTCCTCTCTCATGTTCTTCTCATGTTCCTCTCTCATGTTCCTCTCTCATGTTCCTCTCATGTTCCTCTCATGTTCCTCTCTCATGTT
>CM033623.1:30751385-30816385 GCA_019453435.1 Rhinogobius similis | reverse complement strand
TCCTCCCTCTCCCCCTCCTCCCCCTCCTCCTCCTCCTCCCTCCTCCTCCCCCTCCTCCTCCTCCTCCTCCCTCCTCCTCCTCCTCCCCTCCTCCCTCCTCCTCCCCTCCTCCCTCCTCCTCCTCCTCCCTTCCTCCTCCTCCTCCTCCTCCTCCTCCCTCCTCCTCCTCTCCTCCTCCCTCTCCTCCTCCTCCCCCTCCTCCTCCCCCTCCTCTCCTCCTCCTCTCTCCTCCCTCCTCCTCCTCCCTCCTCCTCCCCCTCCTCCTCCTCCCTCCTCCTCCTCCCTCCTCCTCCTCCTCCTCCTCCCTTCCTCCTCCTCCCTCCTCCTCCTCCTCCCTCCTCCCTCCTCCTCCTCCCTCCTCCTCCTCCTCCTCCTCCTCCCTTCCTCCTCCTCCTCTCCTCCTCCCTCCTCCTCCTCCTCTTCCTCCTCCCTCTCCTCCCTTCCTCCTCCTCCCTTCCTCCTCCTCCCTCCTCCTCCTCCTCCTCCTCCTCCCTTCCTCCTCCTCCCTTCTTCCTCTTTCCTCCTCCTCCCTTCTTCCTCCTTCCTCCTCCTCCTCCCTTCTTCCTCCTCCTCTCCCTCCTCCTCCCTTCCTCCTCCTCCCTCCCTCCTCCTCCTCCTCCTCCTCCTCCTCCTCCCTCCTCCTCCTCCCCCCCTCCCTCCTCCCCTCCTCCTCTCTCCTCCTCCTCCTCCTCCCCCCCTCTCCCTCTCCTCCTCCCTCCTCCTCCTCCTCCTCCTCCTCCTCCTCCTCCTCCTCCTCCTCCTCCTCCTCCTCCTCCCCCTCCTCCTCCTCCTGCATGGTCTTTGTGTCTTTTTTGTGTAGATTGTGTCGTTTGTTTCCGCTGCAGTTTAAACTGTTCAGCCTCATGTGGACAGAGACACACACGCTTTAAACATGTTCTGCTACACACGTGGTCTGTTACACACATGCTCTGTTACACATGCTCTGTTACACATGCTCTGTTACACACATGCTCTGTTACACATGCTCTGTTACACACACATGTTCTGCTACACATGTGGTCTGTTACACACACATGTTCTGCTACACACGTGGTCTGTTACACACACATGTTCTGCTACACACGTGGTCTGTTACACACACATGTTCTGCTACACACTTGGTCTGTTACACACACATGTTCTGCTACACACTTGGTCTGTTACACACACATGTTCTGCTACACACGTGGTCTGTTACACACACATGTTCTGCTACACACGTGGTCTGTTACACACACATGTTCTGCTACACACTTGGTCTGTTACACACACATGTTCTGTTACACACACATGTTCTGTTACACACACATGTTCTGTTACACACACATGTTCTGTTACACACATGTTCTGTTACACACATGTTCTGTTACACACATGTTCTGTTACACACATGTTCTGTTACACACATGTTCTGTTACACATGTTCTTCTCACAGTGTAAATCTTCAGACCGTTCCTGCTTTAGTGGGTCTTTGGTTCCTCTAACGGTTCCTGGTCCTGTGTGTTGCAGAGTTCGGGCGTCGTGTGAAGGAGCGGATGCATCACAACATTCCTCACCGCTTCACGGTGGCTCTGAACATGAGAGCGGCCAAATGTTCCGTGTGCCTGGACACGGTGCACTTCGGGAGACAAGCGGCCACGTGTTTAGGTTTGTGCCGCACAGGTTCTCGCTGCAAACGTTCTCGCTGTAGACGTTCTTGACAGTGGTCCTCCTCGCTGGTCCTGACAGTTCTTCTCGTTCCAGAATGCCGGACCCTGTGCCACCCCAAGTGCTCGCCCTGCCTGCCTGCCACGTGTGGGCTCCCGGCTGAGTTGGCGTCTCATTTCTCGGAGGCGTTGTGTCGAGAGAAGACCAGCTCTCCGGCTCTGCAGGTGAAGGAGGCGAGCGGACACGTGCGTCTGGAGGGATGGATGAAGCAGCCCAGGTCAGTCCCACGTTCACGCGCGACACTGAGGGTCACAGCAGTGTCTGAACAATGTTGAATGTCTGGTCAGGAACGGGAAGCGCGGGCAGCAGGGCTGGGAGCAGAAGTACGTGGTGCTGGACGGGACCAAAGTGTCTGTGTTTGACAGCGAGCCCTCAGAAGGTACCCGCAAACCACAATAAGACCAGACGTGTGACGTGTGTTTGTGACGTGTGTTTGTGTGACGTGTTTGTGTCGTGTGTTTGTGTTTGTGTGTCTGTGTGACGTGTTTGTGACGTGTGTTTGTGTGACGTGTGTTTGTGTGTGTTGTGTGTTGTGTGTTTGTGTGACGTGTGTGTTGTGTGTTCAGATGGTTGTCAGCCTGAGGAGGAGTTAGAGTTGTGTTTTCCTGATGGAGAAGTGTCGGTGCTGGGAGCTGTGGGAGCCTCGGAACTCATCAACACGGCAAAGTCAGGTGCGGCCCTGTCGACATCCACCTCCCACATTCTCTCTCCTCAGACAGACCTCCTTTTCTCCTCCCACATTCTTGTGCCCCTCTCACATATGCTCTCCTCTCACGTTCTGGTGCTCCTCTCTCGCGCTCCTCTCACCTGCTCCTCTCTCGCGCTCCTCTCTCGTGCTCCTCTCTCCTGCTCCTCTCTCGCGCTCCTCTCACGTGCTCCTCTCTCACGCTCCTCTCTCGTGCTCCTCTCTCCTGCTCCTCTCTCGCGCTCCTCTCACGTGCTCCTCTCTCGCGCTCCTCTCTCGTGCTCCTCTCTCCTGCTCCTCTCTCGCGCTCCTCTCACGTGCTCCTCTCTCGTGCTCCTCTCACGCGCTCCTCTCTCGTGCTCCTCTCTCGCTCTCCTCTCTCGCTCTGCTCTCCTCTCTCGCGCTCCTCTCTCGTGCTCCTCTCTCCTGCTCCTCTCTCGCGCTCCTCTCACGTGCTCCTCTCTCACGCTCCTCTCTCGCGCTCCTCTCACGTGTTCCTCTCACGCGCTCCTCTCTCGTGCTCCTCTCTCGCTCTGCTCTCCTCTCTCGCTCTGCTCTCCTCTCTCGCGCTCCTCTCACGTGCTCCTCTCTCACGCTCCTCTCTCGCGCTCCTCTCACGTGCTCCTCTCTCGCGCTCCTCTCACGCGCTCCTCTCTCGCTCTGCTCTCCTCTCTCGCTCTGCTCTCCTCTCTCTCGCGCTTTCCTCTCAAGGCTCTCTCTCTTCGCTCTGCTCTCCTCTCTCGCTCTGCTCTCCTCTCTCGCTCCTCTCTCGCGCTCCTCTCACGTGCTCCTCTCTCACGCTCCTCTCACCCGCTCCTCTCTCGCGCTCCTCTCTCACGCTCCTCTCTCGAGCTCCTCTCTCGCGCTCCTCTCACGTGCTCCTCTCTCACGCTCCTCTCTCGCGCTCCTCTCTCGCTCTCCTCTCTCGCGCTCCTCTCACGTGCTCCTCTCTCACGCTCCTCTCTCGCGCTCCTCTCACGTGCTCCTCTCTCGCGCTCCTCTCTCGTGCTCCTCTCTCCTGCTCCTCTCACCTGCTCCTCTCACCTGCTCCTCTCACGCGCCTCCTCTCACGTGCTCCTCTCTCCTGCTCCTCTCTCGCTCTCCTCTCTCGCGCTCCTCTCACGTGCTCCTCTCTCACGCTCCTCTCTCGCGCTCCTCTCACGTGCTCCTCTCTCGCGCTCCTCTCTCGTGCTCCTCTCTCCTGCTCCTCTCACCTGCTCCTCTCTCCTGCTCCTCTCCCCTCACCTGCTCCTCTCTCGTGCTCCTCTCTCACCTGCTCCTGCTCACTCCTGCCTCCTCTCACGTGCTCCCTCTCTCCTGCTCCTCTCTCAAGGCCCTCTCTCGCTCCTCTCCTCTCTCCTGCTCCTCTCTCGCGCTCCTCTCTCGTGCTCCTCTCCTCTCTCCCGCTCCTCTCTCGCGCTCCTCTCTCCTGCTCCTCTCTCGTGCTCCTCTCTCGTGCTCCTCTCTCGTGCTCCTCTCTCGCGCTCCTCTCTCGCGCTCCTCTCTCCTGCTCCTCTCTCGCTCCTCTCTCGCTCCTCTCTCCTGCTCCTCTCTCGTGCTCCTCTCTCTGCGGTCTCTCTCTCAGTGCTCCTCTCACGCTACCTCCTCTCACGTGCTCCTCTCTCGCGCTCCTCTCTCGTGCTCCTCTCTCCTCTCCTCTCTCGCGCTCCTCTCTCGCGCTCCTCTCACGTGCTCCTCTCACGCCTCCTCTCACGTGCTCCTCTCTCGCGCTCCTCTCTCGTGCTCCTCTCTCCTGCTCCTCTCACCTGCTCCTCTCTCCTGCTCCTCTCTCGTGCTCCTCTCCTCTCACCTGCTCCTCTCTCGTGCTCCTCTCCCCTCACCTGCTCCTCTCACGCGCCTCCTCTCACGTGCTCCTCTCTCCTGCTCCTCTCTCGCGCTCCTCTCTCGCGCTCCTCTCTCCTGCTCCTCTCTCAAGGCCCCTCTCTCTCCTGCTCCTCTCTCGCGCTCCTCTCTCGTGCTCCTCTCTCCTGCTCCTCTCTCCTGCTCCTCTCTCGTGCTCCTCTCTCGCGCTCCTCTCTCGCGCTCCTCTCTCGTGCTCCTCTCCTCTCTCCTGCTCCTCTCTCGCCCTCTCTCGTGGCTCCTCTCCTCTCACCTGCTCCTCTCTCGCTCCTCTCTCCTTGCTCCTCTCTCGTGCTCTCTCTCGTGCTCCTCTCTCGTGCTCCTCTCTCTCGCTCCTCTCTCGCGCTCCTCTCTCCTGCTCCTCTCCTCTCTCGCTCCCTCTCTGCCCCTCTCTCGTGCTCCTCTCTCCTGCTCCTCTCTCCTGCTCCTCTCTCCTGCTCCTCTCTCGTGCTCCTCTCCTCTCACCTGCTCCTCTCTCGCGCTCCTCTCTCCTGCTCCTCTCTCGTGCTCCTCTCTCGTGCTCCTCTCTCGTGCTCCTCTCTCCAGCTCCTCTCTCGCTCCCCTCTCTCCTGCTCCTCTCTGCTCCTCTCTCGTGGTTCCTCTCCTCTCACCTGCTCCTCTCTCAAGGTCTCTCTCCTGCTCCTCTCTCCTGCTCCTCTCTCGTGCTCCTCTCTCGTGCTCCTCTCTCGTGCTCCTCTCTCCTCTCCTCTCGCTCTCCTCTCCTCAAGGCTCCTCTCACCTGCTCCTCTCACGCGCCTCCTCTCACCTGCTCCTCTCTCCTGCTCCTCTCTCCTGCTCCTCTCTCGCGCTCCTCTCTCCTGCTCCTCTCTCCTGCTCCTCTCTCGCTCTCCTCTCCTCTCTCGCGCTCCTCTCTCCTGCTCCTCTCTCCTGCTCCTCTCTCGTGCTCCTCTCCTCTCACCTGCTCCTCTCTCGCGCTCCTCTCTCCGCTCCTCTCTCCTGCTCCTCTCTCCTGCTCCTCTCCTGCTCCTCTCCTCTCACCTGCTCCTCTCTCCTGCTCCTCTCCTCTCACCTGCTCCTCTCTCGCGCTCCTCTCTCGTGCTCCTCTCCTCTCACCTGCTCCTCTCTCCTGCTCCTCTCCTCTCACCTGCTCCTCTCTCGCGCTCCTCTCTCGTGCTCCTCTCCTCTCACCTGCTCCTCTCTCGCGCTCCTCTCTCCTGCTCCTCTCTCGTGCTCCTCTCTCGTGCTCCTCTCTCGTGCTCCTCTCTCGCGCTCCTCTCTCGCGCTCCTCTCTCCTGCTCCTCTCCTCTCTCGCGCTCCTCTCTCGCGCTCCTCTCTCGTGCTCCTCTCCTCTCTCGCGCTCCTCTCTCCTGCTCCTCTCTCCTGCTCCTCTCTCGCGCTCCTCTCTCGTGCTCCTCTCCTCTCACCTGCTCCTCTCTCGCGCTCCTCTCTCCTGCTCCTCTCTCGTGCTCCTCTCTCGTGCTCCTCTCTCGTGCTCCTCTCTCGCGCTCCTCTCTCGCGCTCCTCTCTCCTGCTCCTCTCTCGCGCTCCTCTCTCGTGCTCCTCTCCTCTCACCTGCTCCTCTCTCGCGCTCCTCTCTCCTGCTCCTCTCTCGTGCTCCTCTCTCGTGCTCCTCTCTCGTGCTCCTCTCTCCTCTCCTCTCTCGCTCTCCTCTCTCGCGCTCCTCTCACGTGCTCCTCTCACGCGCCTCCTCTCACCTGCTCCTCTCTCCTGCTCCTCTCTCCTGCTCCTCTCTCGCGCTCCTCTCTCCTGCTCCTCTCTCCTGCTCCTCTCTCGCTCTCCTCTCCTCTCTCGCGCTCCTCTCTCCTGCTCCTCTCTCCTGCTCCTCTCTCGTGTGCTCCTCCTCCTCTCACCTGCTCCTCTCTCTCCTCTCTCTCAGCTCCTCTCTCCTGCTCTCTCTCGCTCCTCTCCCCCGCACCTCTCTCGCTCTCCTCTCTCGTGCTCCTCTCTCCTGCTCCTCTCTCCTGCTCCTCTCTCAGGTTCCTCTCTCTCGCGCTCCTCTCTCTTGCTCCTCTCTCGTGGTTCTCTCCTCTCTCCTGCTCCTTCTCTCGCTCCTCTCTCGTGGTTCTCTCCTCCTCACCTGTCTCCTCTCTCGCCCTTCTCTCCTGCTCCTCTCTCGTGCTCCTCTCTCGTGCTCCTCTCTCGTGCTCCTCTCTCGCTCTCTCGCGCTCCTCTCTCCTGCTCCTCTCCTCTCTCGCGCTCCTCTCTCGCGCTCCTCTCTCGTGCTCCTCTCCTCTCTCGCGCTCCTCTCTCCTGCTCCTCTCTCCTGCTCCTCTCTCGAGCTCCTCTCTCGTGCTCCTCTCCTCTCACCTGCTCCTCTCTCGCGCTCCTCTCTCCTGCTCCTCTCTCGTGCTCCTCTCTCCTGCTCCTCTCTCAGGTCCTCTCTCAGCTCCTCTCTCGCGCTCCTCTCTCCTGTTCCTCTCTCAGCTCCCTCTCTCGCTCCTCTCCTCTCTCACCTGCTCCTCTCTCGCTCCTCTCTCCTGCTCCTCTCTCGTGCTCCTCTCTCGTGCTCCTCTCTCGTGCTCCTCTCTCCTCTCCTCTCTCGCTCTCCTCTCTCGCGCTCCTCTCACGTGCTCCTCTCACGCGCCTCCTCTCACCTGCTCCTCTCTCCTGCTCCTCTCTCCTGCTCCTCTCTCGCTCTCTCTCCTGCTCCTCTCTCCTGCTCCTCTCTCGCTCTCTCTCCTCTCTCTCGCGCTCCTCTCTCCTGCTCCTCTCTCCTGCTCCTCTCTCGTGCTCCTCTCCTCTCACCTGCTCCTCTCTCGCGCTCCTCTCTCCGCTCCTCTCTCCTGCTCCTCTCTCCTGCTCCTCTCTCCTGCTCCTCTCCTCTCACCTGCTCCTCTCTCCTGCTCCTCTCTCCTCTCACCTGCTCCTCTCTCGCGCTCCTCTCTCGTGCTCCTCTCCTCTCACCTGCTCCTCTCTCCTGCTCCTCTCCTCTCACCTGCTCCTCTCTCGCGCTCCTCTCTCGTGCTCCTCTCCTCTCACCTGCTCCTCTCTCGCGCTCCTCTCTCCTGCTCCTCTCTCGTGCTCCTCTCTCGTGCTCCTCTCTCGTGCTCCTCTCTCGCTCCTCCTGTCCCTCGCTCCTCCTCTCTCTCCTCCTCTCCTCTCTCAGCTCCTCTCTCGCTCCTCTCTCGTGGTTCCTCTCCCTCTCAAGGCTCCTCTCACGTGCTCCTCTCTCCTGCTCCTCTCTCGCGCTCCTCTCTCGTGCTCCTCTCCTCTCACCTGCTCCTCTCTCGCGCTCCTCTCTCCTGCTCCTCTCTCGTGCTCCTCTCTCGTGCTCCTCTCTCGTGCTCCTCTCTCGCTCCTCTCTCGCGCTCCTCTCTCCTGCTCCTCTCTCGCGCTCCTCTCTCTCGTGCTCCTCTCCTCTCAACCTGCTCCTCTCTCAAGGCCCCTCTCTCCTGCTCCTCTCTCGTGCTCCTCTCTCGTGCTCCTCTCTCGTGCTCCTCTCTCCTCTCCTCTCTCGCTCTCCTCTCTCGCGCTCCTCTCACGTGCTCCTCTCACGCGCCTCCTCTCACCTGCTCCTCTCTCCTGCTCCTCTCTCCTGCTCCTCTCTCCTGCTCCTCTCTCGCGCTCCTCTCTCCTGCTCCTCTCTCCTGCTCCTCTCTCGCTCTCCTCTCCTCTCTCGCGCTCCTCTCTCCTGCTCCTCTCTCCTGCTCCTCTCTCGTGCTCCTCTCCTCTCACCTGCTCCTCTCTCGCGCTCCTCTCTCCGCTCCTCTCTCCTGCTCCTCTCTCCTGCTCCTCTCTCCTGCTCCTCTCCTCTCACCTGCTCCTCTCTCCTGCTCCTCTCCTCTCACCTGCTCCTCTCTCGCGCTCCTCTCTCGTGCTCCTCTCCTCTCTCCTGCTCCTCTCACCTGCTCCTCTCTCGTGCTCCTCTCCTCTCTCCTGCTCCTCTCACCTGCTCCTCTCTCGTGCTCCTCTCCTCTCTCCTGCTCCTCTCACCTGCTCCTCTCTCCTGCTCCTCTCCTCTCACCTGCTCCTCTCACCTGCTCCTCTCACCTGCTCCTCTCTCGCGCTCCTCTCTCCTGCTCCTCTCCTCTCTCCTGCTCCTCTCACCTGCTCCTCTCTCCTGCTCCTCTCCTCTCACCTGCTCCTCTCTCGCGCTCCTCTCCTCTCTCGCTCTCCTCTCTCACGCTCCTCTCACCTGCTCCTCTCTCCTGCTCCTCTCCTCTCACCTGCTCCTCTCTCGCGCTCCTCTCTCGCGCTCCTCTCTCCTGCTCCTCTCACCTGCTCCTCTCTCGCGCTCCTCTCACCTGCTCCTCTCTCGCGCTCCTCTCACCTGCTCCTCTCACGCGCCTCCTCTCACGTGCTCCTCAGACATCTCGTACGTGCTGAAGCTGGAGTCGCGCCCTCACACCACGTGTTGGCCGGGGCAGTGCCTGTACTTCATGGCGCCCAGTTTCCCGGACAAACAGCGGTGGGTGGCGGTGCTGGAGTCGGTGGTCGCCGGGAGCCGAGGATCCAGAGACAAAGGAGAAGCCGACGCCGTGAGTGATGTTTGTGTCTTTAACCCGGTGTCCTGCCTCCTGCTGGACAGAGAGCGACACAGATTATGACATCACCGCATAAGTGTAACTATGGTTCTATGGGGCCGTCTATGAAACCGTGTCCAGATGAAACCTTTGAAACCTTTTGTACGATGGAACACTCTGGACCAATGAGGGACTACGCTGACTTGTTTCATTGTTGTGTTGAGGTGAAGTGGCCTTTATCTCCGCCTGTCATTAGCAAACAGGCTAGCTCGACTCTGCACAGTCACAGCAACTGCAAGAAGAAAGAAAAACAGATTTGGTTAGTTTGTGTGAGTTCTGACTCAGAGGAACGTGAGCAGAACATCATCTGCAAAGTGTCTGGTCCTCAGGGCAAGGCTTTACTTCAGAAACACCTCGGTCAACAAGGACTTTTGATTCTTTTCTGTTTCCTCCTTTCACCTCTGTCTTTCTCTCTCTCCATGTTCTGATCCACGTCTGTCTGGTTCTGTCGTCTCATGGTTCTGTCGTCTCATGGTTCTGTTGTCACATGGTTCTGTTGTCACATGGTTCTGTTGTCTCATGGTTCTGTCGTCACATGGTTCTGTCGTCACATGGTTCTGTCGTCTCATGGTTCTGTCGTCTCATGGTTCTGTCGTCACATGGTTCTGTCGTCTCATGGTTCTGTCGTCACATGGTTCTGTCGTCACATGGTTCTGTCGTCACATGGTTCTGTCGTCACATGGTTCTGTCGTCACATGGTTCTGTTGTCACATGGTTCTGTCGTCTCATGGTTCTGTCGTCACATGGTTCTTTTGTCACATTGTTCTGTTGTCACATGGTTCTGTCGTCTCATGGTTCTGTTGTCACATGGTTCTGTCGTCTCATGGTTCTGTTGTCACATGGTTCTGTTGTCACATGGTTCTGTCGTCTCATGGTTCTGTTGTCACATGGTTCTGTCGTCACATGGTTCTTTTGTCACATGGTTCTGTCGTCTCATGGTTCTGTCGTCTCATGGTTCTGTTGTCACATGGTTCTGTTGTCACATGGTTCTGTTGTCTCATGGTTCTGTCGTCACATGGTTCTGTCGTCACATGGTTCTGTCGTCTCATGGTTCTGTCGTCTCATGGTTCTGTCGTCACATGGTTCTGTCGTCACATGGTTCTGTCGTCACATGGTTCTGTCGTCACATGGTTCTGTCGTCACATGGTTCTGTTGTCACATGGTTCCTTGGTTGTGTTCCGTTGGCTTCAGGCTGGTGGTTCTGGTTCTAAGAGGCAGAAGACTCTATCTCCTCTGGTGCAGGTACAGTCGCCGGAGCATGCAGCGCCCCCTTCCCTCTGTGTGTGTCTCTACAGCGCCCCCTTCCCTCTGTGTGTGTCTACAGCGCCCCCTTCCCTCTGTGTGTGTCTCTACAGCGCCCCCTTCCCTCTGTGTGTGTCTGCAGCGCCCCCTTCCCTCTGTGTGTGTCTCCACAGCGCCCCCTTCCCTCTGTGTGTGTCTACAGCGCCCCCTTCCCTCTGTGTGTGTCTCTACAGCGCCCCCTTCCCTCTGTGTGTGTCTCTACAGCGCCCCCTTCCCTCTGTGTGTGACTCTACAGCGCCCCCTTCCCTCTGTGTGTGTCTACAGCGCCCCCTTCCCTCTGTGTGACTCTACAGCGCCCCCTTCCCTCTGTGTCTCTACAGCGCCCCCTTCCCTCTGTGTGTGTCTCTACAGCGCCCCCTTCCCTCTGTGTGTGTCTCTACAGCGCCCCCTTCCCTCTGTGTGTCTCTACAGCGCCCCCTTCCCTCTGTGTCTCTACAGCGCCCCCTTCCCTCTGTGTGTGTGTCTCTACAGCGCCCTTCCCTCTGTGTGTGTCTACAGCGCCCCCTTCCCTCTGTGTGTGTCTACAGCGCCCCCTTCCCTCTGTGTCTCTACAGCGCCCCCTTCCCTCTGTGTGTGTCTTCAGCGCCGCCTTTCCCTCTGTGTGTGTGTCTACAGCGCCCCCTTCCCTCTGTGTGTGTCTCTACAGCGCCCCTTCCCTCTGTGTCTCTACAGCGCCCCCTTCCCTCTGTGTCTCTGCAGCGCCCCCTTCCCTCTGTGTGTGTCTCTACAGCGCCCCCTTCCCTCTGTGTCTCTACAGCGCCCCCTTCCCTCTGTGTCTCTACAGCGCCCCCTTCCCTCTGTGTGTGTCTACAGCGCCCCCTTCCCTCTGTGTGTGTCTCTACAGCGCCCCCTTCCCTCTGTGTGTGTCTGCAGCGCCCCCTTCCCTCTGTGTGTGTCTCTACAGCGCCCTCTTCCCTCTGTGTGTGTCTGCAGCGCCCCCTTCCCTCTGTGTGTGTCTCTACAGCGCCCTCTTCCCTCTGTGTGTGTCTGCAGCGCCCCCTTCCCTCTGTGTGTGTCTCTACAGCGCCCCCTTCCCTCTGTGTGTGTCTCTACAGCGCCCCCTTCCCTCTGTGTGTGTCTACAGCGCCCCCTTCCCTCTGTGTGTCTCTACAGCCCCCTTCCCTCTGTGTCTCTACAGCGACCCCATCCCTCTGTGTGTCTCAACAGCGCCTCTTCCCTCTGTGTGTGTCTGCAGCGCTCTTCCCTCTGTGTCTCTACAGCGCCCCCTTCCCTCTGTGTCTCTACAGCGCCCCCTTCCCTCTGTGTGTCGGCAGCGCCCCCTTCCCTCTGTGTGTCTCTACAGCGCCCCCTTCCCTCTGTGTGTCTGCAGCGCCCCCTTCCCTCTGTGTCTCTACAGCACCCCCTTCCCTCTGTGTGTCTACAGCGCCCCCTTCCCTCTGTGTCTCTACAGCGCCCCCTTCCCTCTGTGTGTGTCTCTACAGCGCCCCCTTCCCTCTGTGTGTGTCTCTACAGCGCCCCCTTCCCTCTGTGTCTCTACAGCGCCCCCTTCCCTCTGTGTCTGTCTCTACAGCGCCCCCTTCCCTCTGTGTCTGTCTCTACAGCGCCCCCTTCCCTCTGTGTCTCTACAGCGCCCCCTTCCCTCTGTGTCTCTACAGCGCCCCCTTCCCTCTGTGTCTCCACAGCGCCCCCTTCCCTCTGTGTGTGTCTACAGCGCCCCCTTCCCTCTGTGTGTGTCTCTACAGCGCCCCCTTCCCTCTGTGTCTCCACAGCGCCCCCTTCCCTCTGTGTGTGTCTCTAGCGCCCCCTTCCCTCTGTGTGTGTCTACAGCGCCCCCTTCCCTCTGTGTGTCTACAGCGCCCCCTTCCCTCTGTGTGTGTCTCTACAGCGCCCCATCCCTCTGTGTGTGTCTACAGCGCCCCCTTCCCTCTGTGTGTGTCTTGAGCGCCCCTTCCCTCTGTGTGTGTCTCTACAGCGCCCCCTTCCCTCTGTGTGTGTCTACAGCGCCCCCTTCCCTCTGTGTGTGTCTCTACAGCGCCCCCTTCCCTCTGTGTGTGTCTACAGCGCCCCCTTCCCTCTGTGTGTGTCTCTACAGCGCCCCCTTCCCTCTGTGTGTGTCTACAGCGCCCCCTTCCCTCTGTGTGTGTCTTCAGCGCCCCCTTCCCTCTGTGTCTCTACAGCGCCCCCTTCCCTCTGTGTGTGTCTCTACAGCGCCCCCTTCCCTCTGTGTGTGTCTCTACAGCGCCCCCTTCCCTCTGTGTGTCTCCACAGCGCCCCCTTCCCTCTGTGTGTGTCTCTACAGAGCCCCCTTCCCTCTGTGTCTCTACAGCGCCCCCTTCCCTCTGTGTGTGTCTCTACAGCGCCCCCTTCCCTCTGTGTGTCTTTACAGCGCCCCCGTCCCTCTGTGTGTGTCTCTAGAGCGCCCCTTTCCCTCTGTGTCTCTAGAGCGCCCCCGTCCCTCTGTGTGTCTCCACAGCGCCCCCTTCCCTCTGTGTCTCCACAGCGCCCCCTTCCCTCTGTGTGTCTACAGCGCCCCCTTCCCTCTGTGTGTGTCTCTACAGCGCCCCCTTCCCTCTGTGTGTGTCTACAGCGCCCCCTTCCCTCTGTGTGTGTCTGCAGCGCCCCCTTCCCTCTGTGTGTGTCTGCAGCGCCCCCTTCCCTCTGTGTGTGTCTCTACAGCGCCCCCTTCCCTCTGTGTCTCTACAGCGCCCCCTTCCCTCTGTGTGTGTCTACAGCGCCCCCTTCCCTCTGTGTGTGTCTACAGCGCCCCCTTCCCTCTGTGTGTCTGCAGCGCCCCCTTCCCTCTGTGTGTCTCTACAGCGCCCCCTTCCCGTGTGTGTGTCTGCAGCGCCCCCTTCCCTCTGTGTCTCTACAGCGCCCCCTTCCCTCTGTGTGTCTACAGCGCCCCCTTCCCTCTGTGTCTCTACAGAGCCCCCTTCCCTCTGTGTGTGTCTACAGCGCCCCCTTCCCTCTGTGTGTCTGCAGCGCCCCCTTCCCTCTGTGTGTGTCTACAGCGCCCCCTTCCCTCTGTGTGTCTACAGCGCCCCCTTCCCTCTGTGTGTGTCTCTACAGCGCCCCCTTCCCTCTGTGTGTGTCTCTACAGCGCCCTCTTCCCTCTGTGTGTGTCTTCAGCGCCCCCTTCCCTCTGTGTGTGTCACTACAGCGCCCCCTTCCCTCTGTGTCTCTACAGCGCCCCCTTCCCTCTGTGTGTGTCTGCAGCGCCCCCTTCCCTCTGTGTGTCTCTACAGCGCCCCCTTCCCTCTGTGTGTGTCTGCAGCGCCCCCTTCCCTCTGTGTGTGTCTGCAGCGCCCCCTTCCCTCTGTGTGTGTCTCTACAGCGCCCTCTTCCCTCTGTGTGTGTCTGCAGCGCCCCCTTCCCTCTGTGTGTGTCTCTACAGCGCCCTCTTCCCTCTGTGTGTGTCTGCAGCGCCCCCTTCCCTCTGTGTGTCTCTACAGCGCCCCCTTCCCTCTGTGTGTGTCTCTACAGCTCCCCCTTCCCTCTGTGTGTGTCTACAGCGCCCCCTTCCCTCTGTGTGTGTCTGCAGCGCCTTCCCTCTGTGTGTGTGTCTGCAGCGCCCCCTTCCCTCTGTGTCTCTACAGCGCCCCCTTCCCTCTGTGTGTGTCTCTACAGCGCCCTCTTCCCTCTGTGTGTGTCTGCAGCGCCCCCTTCCCTCTGTGTGTGTCTCTACAGCGCCCCCTTCCCTCTGTGTGTGTCTCTACAGCGCCCCCTTCCCTCTGTGTGTGTCTGCAGCGCCCTCTTCCCTCTGTGTGTGTCTCTACAGCGCCCCCTTCCCTCTGTGTGTGTCTCTACAGCGCCCCCTTCCCTCTGTGTGTGTCTACAGCGCCCCCTTCCCTCTGTGTGTGTCTCTACAGCGCCCCCTCCTGTTTGCTGCATGTCTGTGCTCTGAGCTGCACGCTCTCTGCTGCCCCCTGCTGCTTCTGCTGGCAATGACCCTTGACCCCTGACCTTGACCCCTGACCTTGACCCCTGACCTTGACCCCTGACCTCTGTATGAGGCCCATCAGCTTCAATTTATTTAAGTTTAAAATGATGTCGATAAAGTTTCATGACGTTTGTTTGTTTTGGATAAAAACAGGTCAAATGTGGGACGTCCCACAAAAACATGGAATATTAATCTGGAATCAGAACTCGGTGCAGAGACCTGCCTCAGGGGCATCCTGCCGGACCGACGCCTCCAGCGGGACCGCCACAGAACACATGACCGTAACACGTGACCGCCACAGAACATGTGACCGTAACACGTGACCGTAACACGTGACCGTAACACGTGACCGTCACAGTACACGTGACCGTAACACGTGACCGCCACAGAACACATGACCGTAACACGTGACCGCCACAGAACATGTGACCGTAACACGTGACCATAACACGTGACCGCCACAGAACACATGACCGTAACACGTGACCGCCACAGAACACGTGACCGCAACACATGACCGCCACAGTACACGTGACCGCAACACGTGACCATAACACGTGACCACCACAGAACACGTGACTGTAACACGTGACCGCCACAGAACACGTGACCGTAACACGTGACCGCCACAGAACACGTGACCGTAACACGTGACCACCACAGAAAATGTGACCGTAAAACGTGATCGTAACACGTGACCGCCACAGAACACGTGACCGTAACACGTGACCACGACAGAACACGTGACCGTAACACGTGACCATAACACGTGACCGCCGCAGAACACGTGACCGCCACAGAACATGTGACCGTAACACGTGACCGTAACACGTGACCACCACAGAACACATGACTGTAACACGTGACCACCACAGAACACGAGACTGTAACACGTGACCGTAACACATGACTGTAACACGTGACCGTAACATGTGACCATAACACGTGACCGCCACAGAACACGTGACCGTAACACGTGACCGTAACACGTGACCGTAACACGTGACCACCACAGAACACATGACTGTAACACGTGACCACCACAGAACACATGACCGTAACACGTGACTGCCACAGAACACGAGACTGTAACACGTGACCGTAACACGTGACCGTAACACGTGACTAACACGTGACCGTAACACGTGACCATAACACGTGACCACCACAGAACACGTGACCATAACACGTGACCGCCACAGAACATGTGACTGTAACACGTGACCGCCACAGAACACGTGACCGTAACACGTGATTGCCACAGAACACGTGACCGCCACAGAACATGTGATTGTAACACGTGACCATAACACGTGACCGCCACAGAACACGTGACGTAACACATGACCACCACAGAACACGTGACCGTAACACATGGCCGCCACAGAACACGTGACCGTAACACGTGACTGTAACACGTGACCGTAACACGTGACCGTAACACGTGACCGTAACACGTGACCACCACAGAACACGTGACCGTAACACGTGGCCGCCACAGAACACATGACCGTAACACGTGACCACCACAGAAGACGTGACCATAACACGTGACCGTAACACGTGACCACAACACGTGACCGCCACAGAACATGTGACCATAACACGTGACCGCCACAGAACATGTGACCGTAACACGTGACCACAACACGTGACCACCACAGAAGACGTGACCATAACACGTGACCACAACACGTGACCACAACAGAACATGTGACCATAACACGTGACCGCCACGCGTGACTTTCACAGGACACTTGACCGTCACATAACATGTGCTTGTGTGGGCCTGGGTGGGCCCATGCTTGTGTGGGCCGGTGTGGGCCCATGCTTGTGTGGGCCCGTGCTTGTGTGGGCCTGGGTGGGCCCCTGCTTGTGTGGGCCGGTGTGGTCCCATGCTTGTGTGGGCCTGGGTGGGCCCCTGCTTGTGTGGGCCGGTGTGGGCCCGTGCTTGTGTGGGCCCGTGCTTGTGTGGGCCTGGGTGGGCCCGTGCTTGTGTGGGCCTGGGTGGGCCCCTGCTTGTGTGGGCCTGGGTGGGCCCCTGCTTGTGTGGGCCCGTGCTTGTGTGGGCCCGTGCTTGTGTGGGCCTGGGTGGGCCCCTGCTTGTGTGGGCCTGGGTGGGCCCCTGCTTGTGTGGGCCCCTGCTTGTGTTGGCCCGTGCTTGTGTGGGCCTGGGTGGGCCCGTGCTTGTGTGGGCCGGTGTGGGCCCGTGCTTGTGTGGGCCCCTGCTTGTGTGGGCCCGTGCTTGTGTGGGCCTGGGTGGGCCCGTGCTTGTGTGGGCCTGGGTGGGCCCCTGCTTGTGTGGGCCCCTGCTTGTGTGGGCCCGTGCTTGTGTGGGCCTGGGTGGGCCCCTGCTTGTGTGGGCCGGTGTGGTCCCATGCTTGTGTGGGCCTGGGTGGGCCCCTGCTTGTGTGGGCCGGTGTGGGCCCGTGCTTGTGTGGGCCCCTGCTTGTGTGGGCCGGTGGTTCTCCCTGGTCCGGCTCGGGCCGTTCACCAGTGACTTCCTGTTGTCAGATCACAGTGAAGTCAGTGTTTGCTCGAGGTCGACTCAAACGGCCTCAAAAGGCGTCTGCTCTGCTGCCCCGGGACCCGCCGGGACCTCTGGGACGGGCCGACCCGAGGGGCACTTGGGCGGGAACGGGATCAAAACCCAGACCTGGATGTTTGTCTGTTCAGGTTTATTCTTTTTTTTTTTTTTTACTGAGTTTGAGCTCCTGCTGAACGTGTGACGCTAACTCTGTACTGACTGAGAAATCACAAGGCTCTCTGCTGCCCCCTGCTGACCTGTGTGTGAGGCTCTCTGCTGCCCCCTGCTGACCTCTGACCTGTGTGTGAGGCTCTCTGCTGCCCCCTGCTGACCTCTGACCTGTGTGTGAGGCTCTCTGCTGCCCCCTGCTGACCTCTGACCTGTGTGTGAGGCTCTCTGCTGCCCCCTGCTGACCTCTGACCTGTGTGTGAGGCTCTCTGCTGACCTCTGACCTGTGTGTGAGGCTCTCTGCTGCCCCCTGCTGACCTGTGTGTGAGGCTCTCTGCTGCCCCCTGCTGACCTCTGACCTGTGTGTGAGGCTCTCTGCTGACCTCTGACCTGTGTGTGAGGCTCTCTGCTGCCCCCTGCTGACCTCTGACCTGTGTGTGAGGCTCTGCTGCCCCCTGCTGACCTCTGACCTGTGTGTGAGGCTCTCTGCTGCCCCCTGCTGACCTCTGACCTGTGTGTGAGGCTCTCTGCTGCCCCCTGCTGACCTCTGACCTGTGTGTGAGGCTCTCTGCTGCCCCCTGCTGACCTCTGACCTTTGATCTTTCTGTGTTTGAGCAGAAGCTCCTGGGGAATTCTCTGCTGAAGTTGGAGGGAGACGATCGTCTGGACATCAACTGCACGCTGCCCCTGACAGACCAGGTCAGTGTCCCAAAGGAGCCGACACTTCAGCGCCCCCTTCTGTCCCAGAGCGCCCCCTTCTGTCCCAGAGCCCCCTGTGTGTCCTAGAGCGCCCCCTGTGTGTCCCAGAGCGCCCCCTGTGTGTCCCAGAGCCCCCTGTGTGTCCTAGAGCGCCCCCTGTGTGTCCCAGAGCGCCCCCTTCTGCCCCAGAGCGCCCCCTGTGTGTCCCAGAGTGCCCCCTTCTGTCCCAGAGCGCCCCCTTCTGCCCCAGAGCCCCCTGTGTGTCCCAGAGCGCCCCCTTCTGTCCCAGAGCGCCCCCTGTGTGTCCCAGAGCGCCCCCTTCTGCCCCAGAGCGCCCCCTTCTGTCCCAGAGCCCCCTGTGTGTCCCAGAGCGCCCCCTTCTGTCCCAGAGCGCCCCCTTCTGTCCCAGAGCGCCCCCATCTGTCCCAGAGCCCCCAGGGTGTCCCAGAGCGCCCCCGGCTGTCCCAGAGCGCCCCTTCTGCCCCAGAGCGCCCCCTTCTGTCCCAGAGCCCCCTGTGTGTCCCAGAGCGCCCCCTTCTGTCCCAGAGCGCCCCCTTCTGTCCCAGAGCGCCCCCTTCTGTCCCAGAGCCCCCTTCTGTCCCAGAGCGCCCCCTTCTGTCCCAGAGCGCCCCCTTCTCTCATGTCCCTCAAACCCTGGAGTCTCTGGTTCAGTCTCTGTGTCCCTCGTCACAAACACGTCCTGTTGAACTCCCTCCGTCTGTGACCTTTGTCCAGGTCAAACACATTAATGAGACTCTTCTGTTTGAATCGTCTCAGACTCTGAACACCATTAGTGCTAATGCTAATGCTAATCCGCACCGTAATGTTTGTTCAGCACTAACTTCACTAAATTGCGTGAGCGCCAGGCGCCATCTGCTGGCTGGATGTACTCATTAAGTGTCACTGCAAACAGAGAAATCCTGTCATTTAGTCAATAATAAACGTGTTTAGTTTCAAAACATGAGACGCAGATTTAAAGGAGAACAACAATATGAAAAATGCTGAATATTTTTTCAAATATGAATCTATTTTTAAATCCATTGTTCATATATTAGTGTATATTTACATATATTTACATATATTTACTTTTTAGACCATTTTATTACAAAAGTAGAATTAACCCTATTGTTTGACGATGAAATGATTATTTCTATTGTGCATTAAGACATTTTTAACCAAATAAATGTGTCTCTGTGTTCTCCCTGTGTCTCTGTGTTCTCCCTGTGTCTCTCTGTGTTCTCTCTGTGTCTCTGTGTTCTCCCTGTGTCTCTGTGTCTCTCTGTGTCTCTGTGTTCTCCCTGTGTCTCTGTGTTCTCCCTGTGTCTCTGTGTTCTGTGTCTCTCTGTGTCTCTGTGTTCTCCCTGTGTCTCTGTGTTCTCCCTGTGTCTCTGTGTTCTCCCTGTGTCTCTCTGTGTTCTCTCTGTGTCTCTGTGTTCTCCCTGTGTCTCTGTGTTCTCCCTGTGTCTCTCTCTGTGTTCTCCCTGTGTCTCTGTGTTCTCCCTGTGTCTCTGTGTTCTCCCTGTGTCTCTGTGTCTCTCTGTGTCTCTGTGTTCTCCCTGTGTCTCTGTGTTCTCCCTGTGTCTCTGTGTTCTCTCTGTGTCTCTGTGTTCTCCCTGTGTCTCTGTGTTCTCCCTGTGTCTCTGTGTTCTCTCTGTGTCTCTGTGTTCTCCCTGTGTCTCTGTGTGTTCTCCCTGTGTCTCTCTGTGTTCTCCCTGTGTCTCTCTCTGTGTTCTCCCTGTGTCTCTGTGTTCTCCCTGTGTCTCTGTGTCTCT
This sequence comes from Rhinogobius similis, assembly GCA_019453435.1. NCBI lineage: Eukaryota > Metazoa > Chordata > Actinopteri > Gobiiformes > Gobiidae > Rhinogobius > Rhinogobius similis. The sequence continues at coordinate 30,797,259 of CM033623.1, read as the reverse complement.
GTGTCTCTGTGTTCTCCCTGTGTCTCTGTGTTCTCTCTGTCTCTCTCTGTGTTCTCCCTGTGTCTCTCTCTGTGTTCTCTCTGTGTCTCTGTGTTCTCCCTGTCTCTCTGTGTCTCTGTGTTCTCCCTGTCTCTCTGTGTCTCTCTGTGTTCTCCCTGTGTCTCTGTGTTCTCCCTGTCTCTCTGTGTCTCTCTGTCTCTCTGTGTTCTCTCTGTGTCTCTGTGTTCTCCCTGTCTCTCTGTGTCTCTCTGTCTCTCTGTGTTCTCTCTGTGTCTCTGTGTTCTCCCTGTCTCTCTGTGTCTCTCTGTCTCTCTGTGTTCTCCCTGTCTCTCTGTGTCTCTCTGTGTTCTCCCTGTGTCTCTGTGTTCTCCCTGTGTCTCTGTGTTCTCCCTGTGTCTCTCTGTGTTCTCCCTGTGTCTCTGTGTTCTCCCTGTGTCTCTCTGTGTCTCTGTGTCTCTCTGTGTCTCTGTGTCTCTGTGTTCTCCCTGTGTCTCTGTGTTCTCTCTGTGTCTCTGTGTCTCTGTGTCTCTGTGTTCTCTCTGTGTCTCTGTGTTCTCTCTGTGTCTCTGTGTCCTCCCTGTCTCTGTGTTCTCTCTGTGTCTCTGTGTTCTCCCTGTGTCTCTGTGTCTCTGTGTCTCTGTGTTCTCCCTGTGTCTCTGTGTTCTCTCTGTGTCTGTCTCTGTGTCTCCAGCTGGTCCTTGTGGGCTCTGAAGAAGGACTTTACGCTCTGAACGTCATAAAGAACTCTCTGACTCACATCCCAGGCCTGAGCTCCGTGTTCCAGATCCAGATCCTCAAAGAGCTCGACAAACTGCTCATGATCACAGGTAAAACCACCAGATCACAGGTAAAACCACCAGATCACAGGTAAAACCACCAGATCACAGGTAAAACCACCAGATCACAGGTAAAACCACCAGATCACAGGTAAAACCACCAGATCACAGGTAAAACCACCAGATCACAGGTAAAACCACCAGATCACAGGTAAAACAACCAGATCACAGGTAAAACCACCAGATCACAGGTAAAACCACCAGATCACAGGTAAAACCACCAGATCACAGGTAAAACCACCAGATCACAGGTAAAACCACCAGATCACAGGTAAAACCACCAGATCACAGGTAAAACCACCAGATCACAGGTAAAACCACCAGATCACAGGTAAAACCACCAGATCACAGGTAAAACCACCAGATCACAGGTAAAACCACCAGATCACAGGTAAAACCACCAGATCACAGGTAAAACCACCAGATCACAGGTAAAACAACCAGATCACAGGTAAAACCACCAGATCACAGGTAAAACCACCAGATCACAGGTAAAACCACCAGATCACAGGTAAAACCACCAGATCACAGGTAAAACCACCAGATCACAGGTAAAACCACCAGATCACAGGTAAAACCACCAGATCACAGGTAAAACCACCAGATCACAGGTAAAACCACCAGATCACAGGTAAAACCACCAGATCACAGGTAAAACCACCAGATCACAGGTAAAACCACCAGATCACAGGTAAAACAACCAGATCACAGGTAAAACCACCAGATCACAGGTAAAACAACCAGATCACAGGTAAAACAACCAGATCACAGGTAAAACCACCAGATCACAGGTAAAACAACCAGATCACAGGTAAAACCACCAGATCACAGGTAAAACCACCAGATCACAGGTAAAACCACCAGATCACAGGTAAAACCACCAGATCACAGGTAAAACCACCAGATCACAGGTAAAACCACCAGATCACAGGTAAAACAACCAGATCACAGGTAAAACCACCAGATCACAGGTAAAACAACCAGATCACACACAGACACACACACACACACACACAGAGACACACACTGTACACACACACACACACACACACACACACACACACAGGGGTTACACATGATTTAGTAAAAAATATCAGGACAGATGCTCCCATATGCTTAAAGATAAACACTAATGTGTGTGTGTGTGTGTGTGTGTGTGTGTGTGTCTCTGTGTGTGTGTGTGTCTCTGTGTGTGTGTGTGTCTCTGTGTGTGTGTTGTGTGTTCTCAGGTGAAGAGCGGGTCTTGTGTCTCGTCGACATAAAGAAAGTGAAACAGTCTCTGTCTCAGTCTCATCTGCCGACGCCTCCCGACCTCTGCCCCCTGGTGTTTGACACCGTGAAGAGCTGCCACCTGTTCTCCTCTGGGAAGGTCAGGATCATTTATACTACGACGACTAGTACTAGTACTACTACTATTACTACTGCTACTACTACTACTGCTGCTGGTGTAGACTTGACTTGTTCTTTCCTCAGATCGACGGTGGTTTGTGCGTCTGTGCAGCGACGGCAAACAAGATCATCATCATGAGACACAACGAGAGCCTCAACAAGTTCTGCATCCGCAAAGTGAGAACAGCGCCCCCTACAACCGCACAGTGTGAACGGGGACACGTGTGAACCAGTGTGAACGTGTGAACCAGGACACGTGTGAACCAGTGTGAACGTGTGAACCAGTGTGAACCAGGACACACATGAACCAGGACACGTGTGAACCAGGACACGTGTGAACCATGACACGTGTGAACCAGTGTGAACGTGTGAACCAGTGTGAACGTGTGAACCAGGACACACATGAACCAGGACACGTGTGAACCAGGACACGTGTGAACCATGACACGTGTGAACCATGACACGTGTGAACCAGTGTGAACGTGTGAACCAGGACACGTGTGAACCAGTGTGAACGTGTGAACCAGGACACGTGTGAACCAGGACACGTGTGAACCATGACACGTGTGAACCAGGACACGGTGAACCAGTGTGAACGTGTGAACCAGTGTGAACGTGTGAACCAGGACACGTGTGAACCAGGACACACATGAACCAGGACACACATGAACCAGGACACACATGAACCAGGACACACATGTGAACCAGTGTGAACCAGGACACACATGAACCAGGACACACGTGTTCAAAGTGTGGACCAGACACACGTGTTCAAAGGGTGGACCAGGACACACGTGTGGACCAGGACACACGTGTTCAAAGGGTGGACCGGGACACACGTGTTCAAAGTGTGGACCAGGACACACGTGTTCAAAGGGTGGACCAGACACACGTGTGGACCAGGACACACGTGTTCAAAGGGTGGACCAGACACACGTGTGGACCAGACACACGTGTTCAAAGGGTGGACCAGGACACACGTGTGGACCAGACACACGTGTTCAGGGGGGTCACTCAGACGTTTGTGTTTCAGGAGATTGAGACGTCGGAGCCCTGCAGCTGCATCCACTTCACTGGTTACAGCATCATCATCGGAACAAACAAGTTCTACGAGATCGAGATGAACCAGTACGTTCTGGAAGGTACGAGCTCCTCCCACTTTTATGTTCATGTGTTTGTGGTTCCTCTCACGTCGTAAACACTGAACACGGATGGCTTTGTTCCTCGGCGTCTTCTTGGTTTGCTCTGTCTTGTTGTGGGCAACGTGAATGGACCAAAAAATGAAGCCCAAAAGTGCAGAAGTGTCACTTGATTCTTATTTGTTGTTGTTTGTTTGTGTTCAGTAGTTTCAGGCAGGACACTCCACGTCACGTCACATTTACAAAACAGCTGTGATGTGATTCATTTTGGGTGTATTTCCACCTCTAGAGTTAACATTCTGTTTGTGCAGAGTTCTTGGATAAAAACGACGTGACTCTGGCCTCGGCCGTGTTCGCTGCTTCCTCGCACAGTTTTCCCATCTCCATCATCCAAGTGACGACGGCGCCGCAGAAGGACGAGTACCTGCTCTGTTTCCACGGTAACGCTCATCAGAGTCGCTGTGCTCTGGAACAGTTCAGTTCATTTTCATGAAAACAAGGCCAGTTACGTCGCCCGGATGGACCAGTAGTTACAACGGCTAAAGTGGAGCTAGCAGTTAGGGGTCACTTCCTGTTTGGTCACTGTTTTACGGTAACTGCTACAGTTAGCCTGAACATCGCGCGTCTTAGTGATAGCAACTAAATTGTGCAAGCGCTAGGCGCCATCTGCTGGCTGCATGCTCTCAGTGTCAGGGCAAACAGCAGAGAAATCCTTTCATTTAGTCCATAATGAACTTTTTTTGTTTCAAAACATGAGCAATGGCAAAATGAAGGTCCTCCAGGGCAGGTTTAAGGCTTAAAACAAGATGAAAAATGCAGAAGGTTTCCTTTAAACTGAAACCTTGTACCCAAGTGTTGAGGGATTCAGAGCGAGGGATAAAGTGTCGTGATGAACTGTTGGACAACAGAAGGTTTTCTGAACGTTGTTTCCTGCAGAGTTTGGCGTGTTCGTGGACGCGTACGGGCGCAGGAGCAGGACCGAGGACATCAAATGGAGCCGCCTGCCTCTGTCCTTCGGTCAGTCTCACCGTTAAAGATCAGTCAGACATGAGTTCAAAGGCACTCATGTCACTCACGCTCTGTCTCCTCAGCCTACAGAGAGCCGTACCTGTTTGTCACCTACTTCAACTCTGTGGACGTGATCGAGGTCCAGGGCCACTCCGCTCTGGGGTCAGACTCACCTCCAACACAACATCAGACACTACAGAGGCACCAGGACGGCCCCTCAAACCACGAGGCCACAGCACGCACACACAACGAACACACAAACACAAACACAGCACACAAACACCACAGAGACACCAGGACGGCCCCTCAAACCACGAGGCCACAGCACGCACACACAACGAACACACAAACACACACCACACAAACACACAAACACCACAGAGACACCAGGACGGCCCCTCAAACCACGAGGCCACAGCACGCACACACAACGAACCCACAAACACACACCACACAAACACACAAACACCACAGAGACACCAGGACGGCCCCTCAAACCACGAGGCCACAGCACGCACCCACAAACACACACCACACAAACACACAAACACCACAGAAGCACCAGGACGGCCCCTCAAACCACGAGGCCACAGCACGCACACACAACGAACACACAAACACAAACACAGCACACAAACACCACAGAGACACCAGGACGGCCCCTCAAACCACGAGGCCACAGCACGCACACACAACAAACCCACAAACACACAGCACACAAACACACAAACACCACAGAGACACCAGGACGGCCCCTCAAACCACGAGGCCACAGCACGCACACACAACGAACCCACAAACACAACGAACACACAATACACGAACACACAAACACCACAGAGACACCAGGACGGCCCCTCAAACCACGAGCCCGCAGCACGCACACACAACGAACCCACAAACACACAATACACGAACACACAAACACCACAGAGACACCAGGACGGCCCCTCAAACCACGAGCCCGCAGCACGCACACACAACGAACCCACAAACACACAGCACACAAACACAACGAGCCCGCAGCACGCACACACAACGAACCCACAAACACACGAACACACAAACACACAAACACCACAGAGACACCAGGACGGCCCCTCAAACCACGAGGCCACAGCACGCACACACAACGAACACACAAACACAAACACAGCACACAAACACCACAGAGACACCAGGACGGCCCCTCAAACCACGAGGCCACAGCACGCACACACAACGAACACACAAACACAAACACAGCACACAAACACCACAGAGACACCAGGACGGCCCCTCAAACCACGAGGCCACAGCACACACACACAACGAACCCACAAACACCACGAACACACAAACACACAAACACCACAGAGACACCAGGACGGCCCCTCAAACCACGAGCCCGCAGCACGCACACACAACGAACCCACAAACACACAAACACACAAACACCACGAACACACAAACACCACAGAGACACCAGGACGGCCTCTCAAACTACGAGGCCACAGCACGCACACACAACGAACACACAAACACACAGCACACAAACACAACGAGCCCGCAGCACGCACACACAACGAACCCACAAACACACGAACACACAAACACACAAACACCACAGAGACACCAGGACGGCCCCTCAAACCACGAGGCCACAGCACGCACACACAACGAACACACAAACACAACGAACACACAAACACCACGAACACACAAACACACAAACACCACAGAGACACCAGGACGGCCCCTCAAACCACGAGCCCGCAGCACGCACACACAACGAACCCACAAACACAACGAACACACAATACACGAACACACAAACACCACAGAGACACCAGGACGGCCCCTCAAACCACGAGGCCACAGCACGCACACACAACGAACCCACAAACACACGAACACACAATACACGAACCCACAAACACACACCACACAAACACAACGAGCCCGCAGCACGCACACACAACGAACACACAGGACACAAACACACAAACACCACAGAGACACCAGGACGGCCCCTCAAACCACGACCACACAGCACACACACACAACGAACCCACAAACACAAACACCACGAACACACAAACACCACAGAGGCACCAGGATGGCCCCTCAAACCACGAGCCCACAGCACGCACACACAACGAACACACAAACACAAACACAGCACACAAACACACAAACACCACAGAGGCACCAGGACGGCCCCTCAAACCACGAGGCCACAGCACACACACACAACGAACCCACAAACACACACCACACAAACACCACAGAGACACCAGGACGGCCCCTCAAACCACGACCACACAGCACACACACACAACGAACCCACAAACACAAACACCACGAACACACAAACACACACTAAGCTTTTCCTTCCCATTTTATTTTCAAACCAAACTGGACAAAGGTTCACGTCAGACGAGCTCTTACACACGTCACACGTTTGCGCTTCTTTAAAGCTGGTGCTGGTCTTGACAGTTCCTCTGTGTTCAGGTTCTTGACAGTTCCTCTGTGTTCAGGTTCTTGACAGTTCCTCTGTGTTCAGGTTCTTGACAGTTCCTCTGTGTTCAGGCCGCACTCGTACGCTCACCTGGACATCCCAAACCCTCGATACCTGGGCCCCGCCGTGTCTTCGGGGGCCGTGTACCTGGCCTCCTCGTTCCAGAACAAACTGAGGGTCGTCTGCTGCAAAGGAAACCTGCTCCAGAGCGAAGATCTGCAGAGGCAGGGGTCAGGGAGGAGGTGAGGCAGCTGAACACGCACTGAACACATGCCTGAGCACACACTGAACACACACTGAACACACGCCTGAGCACGCACTGAGCACGCACTGAACACTGAACTGAACACACACTGAGCACGCACTGAACACACACTGGACACACTGAACACACACTGAGCACGCACTGAACACACACTGGACACACTGAACACACGCCTGAGCACGCACTGAGCACGCACTGAACACTGAACTGAACACACACTGGACACACTGAACACACGCCTGAGCACGCACTGAACACACGCCTGAGCACGCACTGAACACACGCCTGAACACACACTGAACACTGAACTGAACACACACTGAACACGCACTGAACACACGCCTGAACACACACTGAACACTGAACTGAACACACACTGAACACGCACTGAACACACGCCTGAGCACGCACTGAACACACGCCTGAACACACGCCTGAGCACGCACTGAACACACGCCTGAACACACTGAACACACACTCTACACACACGCCTGAACACACAACTGAACACGCACTGAACACACGCCTGAGCAAGCACTGAACACGCACTGAACACACACTGACCTCACACTGAACACACTGAACACACTGAACACACACTGAACACACACTGAGCACGCACTGAACACACTGAACACACTGAACACACACTGAACACACACTGAGCACGCACTGAGCACACACTGACCTCACACTGAACACACACTGAGCACACACTGACCTCACACTGAACACAGAGGCAGGGGTGAAGGTCACCTGGTGTAGGGCTGGTGTCTCTGAAGTGGAGGAGGTGGTGGAGGAGGTGGTGGAGGTGGAGGTGCAGGACTCACACTTTGTTTGACTTTTCTGGCACAAATGTAAACCTTTGAAAATGTGGTAAAATAATATATTTTTATTTTTTTCCAGGAGGAGAGGTTCATTTTTTATCTGTGGGAAATCATGAAAAGACTTTGTCTGGAAAGTTTGAAATGTAATTTAAGTAAAAACAAACTGTAAATAAAGTTTTTGTACAAAGTGTGCAGTACCTGCCTCTTAAAGGCGACACGTCATGAACACGACTCGTCTCCAGTAACACGTGACCAAACTCACGCGTGGGACGTGTTTATGGTCTGTGAATACAGAGGCTTTTCTGAAGCTCTGACTCCAAAGACATCACCACCACAGCTCCACCTCACCTCGGCCAGAACTAAACCAGGTTTGGAGTAAAACGTGTACTAAAGTCACTGGGTGCACCAGTGTGTGTGAGACCAGAGCCCTTCCACATCAGGGTCACCATAAACCTCGTGTAAAGTTTGAGGAAATGCATTCAAGTAAAGTAGCACTAAAGGACTTTGAAATACTTTGTGTAAAGATTGTGCTAAAATAAACCTGCCGTAGTTTGTTTTTTGTTATTGCGCTGAGTGCAGCTTCAGCACGTTCTAACCCTTTAAACAGCTCTACATTTACACTACAGTGGTGTTTGGAGCGGGCGAGAGCTGTCATAGTTTACTCCAAAAGTGTCAGTAGAACATGAGAGTGCTCCGAGCGAGTGTAGTGCACTGATATCACTCCAGCATAAAGCATTCAAGTCTGTGGGTTGTTTTCTGATATTGATCACATGTACACAAGGACACCAAAGTGCACCAAATAAAAGTATGACAAAATGTTTTGTAATGAAGTGTCTTTAGCTTCCATATTTGTGGTCAAAAAAATCTATATTTGACTGGATTAACATCCTGGTCAATGCACTACACATTTCTACACTACACATTGTCACTTCCAAGTGTCGTACTAAAGTGTACCGTTTATAAATCCTCTGACAATGATGTAACTTAACAAAAAAAAACTAAATCTTGAGTGTGTGAGTTCACTCATAACGTTTTAACACAAAAGTGTGTGTTAGTGTCTGATGGTGGAAATGTACACCATCAACTAAATGCAATGAATTAAATGCACTTTTAATACAATCCACGAAGAGCTCTTCTGACATATGTTTGTTATATCACGTAGAACGTTAACTTTCACTACAAAAGTACCAGCTCTAAGTACATCTGACCAGAGCCGTGAGCTGGTGAATCAAACGGCGGTGGCTCATACAGTTTGAGAGAATCGACTTTAAGTGCACGACCTTCAAGTTCATTCATTAAACACACATTTCAGTACAATCCATCTGGAAAAGCACGTGTTTTAGCTTCTTACTGTGTAATACACTCTGAGACAATGACACAAACGCACACTTGGACAGCACCAGCTGTAAGTGGATTTGTTTTACGTGTATTTTAGTCAGAATTATTTTGAGGGACATCTTTCGACAGTAGGGGCTCTACTCTGAGCTCCTCCGTGTGACTGAGCCCCTCTGCCTCTGGGGGGCGTCGCTCTGAGGAGGAAACTCACACTGACGCGAAGTACATTCGTCTGCGCCGCCATGTTTGTTTAGGTTCGTCTATTTGACTCCCGCTCAAACACATTGCAGCCTGTGATTGGTCCGGCACACAGTGGTCGGTGCAGCCCTGACAGGGCCGGGCCTTCTGGACCTGGTCCTGTGGGTCATTGAAGCTCATGACCAGGTGACACAGGAACATGGAGTAAATGTAGAGCTTTGTCTTTGACTCAGCTCTGTCTTCACCACAGCCCCATACAGGGCTGCACCTGTCACCACAACAGCCCCATACAGCGGCCACATCACTGCAGGGCTGCACCTGTCACTCTCACACTCCCTCCTTCACTCTGAACAAGACCCTGAAATACTGAACTCCTCCCCTGGAGACAGGACGCTCCTCCTGGAGACGCCTTTCCCCCCTTGAGGACCTGAGCTCAGATTCAGTCGCTTCACACTCGACTCAAACGTCCCATGTGTGGGTGAGTGGGGGAGTGGGGGAGTGAGTGAGTGGGGGAGTGGGGGAGTGAGTGGGTGGGTGGATGAGTGGGTGAGTGAGTGAGTGAGTGAGTGAGTGAGTGAGTGAGTGAGTGAGTGAGTAGGTGGGTCCTTATGCTTTCAGAGACTCAAAGGTGGTAAATAAATGTATAAAAATGTGACCAATTACCATTTTCCTCTTAATGTCGTCTTCAGCCCAAACAAGCGCGGCCCTCCGACCTACAACGAGCACATCACCAAACGTCTGGCCGCCAACCCGGACCCCGGGACCCCTCACCGCTACAGAGAGGCCAGCGCGGACCCCGGGACCCCTCACCGCTACAGAGAGGCCAGCGCGGACCCCGGGACCCCTCACCGCTACAGAGAGGCCAGCGCGGACCCCGGGACCCCTCACCGCTACAGAGAGGCCAGCGCGGACCCCGGGACCCCTCACCGCTACAGAGAGGCGCGCACAGAGTTCAGGCGCGAGCGCTCTCCCAGCCGGCCCCTGGAGCGGCCCCAGCAGAGGGAGAAGTCGCCGGGGCGTCTGCTGGAGGGCCGGGGGGCCGGGTCCCCGGGCAGGGCCCTCCTGGAGCGGTCCCCGGGCCGGGCCATGGACCCTCGGCCGGAGCGCTCGCCCGGCAGAGCCATGGACGGCCGCAGAGACAGGTCCCCGGGGCCGGGCCGGGGGCCCGAGGGCCGGTTTGAGGAGCGAGAGAGACAGAGGCTGCACACGGGGTCCGGACGCACTCCCATCAACCCCAACAAGGTACAGGGGCCCCTGGGGGACACAAACATAACGACAAAGGGGAAACAAGCGAGGAGTTATAGATGTTTCTTTGTCGCTATAGAAACACCTAAACCCTGGAGGATGGACGGAAATCTTATTGAACAAAACTCCGTTGCCTTTGCCGGCATAGATTTCATTCAGTTGGAGGTGATATGGATTATAAAACAATTTGTAAGAATAAGAGCTTAGTGTAGTATAGATAGTTGCGATAATCGTGGAGTCCCTCAAGGGTCTGTTTTGGGCCTAAGACTTTTCATTCTTTGTTAATGATTTGTGTGACGTGTCCACGATATTGTTCACACTGTGGAATATTACAGCCAAAGAAACCAGCAGGAGGCTCCTCCAAGACAAGTACGAGTCAGGTTTGTGAAGAGGCAGATCACTCATTAAGGACACCTTTCTTTTTGCTAAAAGGTTACACACTGGGGCTTTAACTAAACTCATTGTATGTGGACAAAACCAAAATTATGCTTTCTGTCTTTTTGTGCAGAAGACTGAAACCACTGTTTCTAAAATCTGATTTATTGAAATATTTTTATATAAACACAAAATGCATTTAAGTGAAAGGGTGACGAGGAAAGGGTGGGTTAGACTTTTCCTGTGTGTTTATTTATACACGAGTATTGTGAATTCACTTTGTTGATTTACTTTAGTTTGAGGAGAATCAGATTGTTATTCTGTTGGTTTTTGACTTGATCCTTGGGTTCTATTTCATTTCAGTAAAGCTGCACCATGTGACTACAGCCCCCTGGGGCCATCTTAAACACACCTGTGGGTGGCGCTACACATACATGAATGTATCACCCTCTTTCTTCCTCCTGTTCGTTGGCCGTTGTTTGTGTCACGGATCGCGGCTGCTGTGTTCCTCCTCGTGGTCCGTGTGCAGTTTGGTGAGCGTTTTCGCTCTGGATTTCCTGTTGCAGAGCGGCTGGCTGATACACTGTTGTGCTAACATTGCTCTGCTTGTGCCGTTGCCGTTAAATGCGCGGTGTTGCCGCCTTCTGGTGTGGAGAGATGTTGCAACTCGTTTCGGTTTACTCTCCTCGTTGTATTGTCCCGACTTCTTTGTTCAGTGAATTGTTCTGTTATTTGTTTACACTGCAGCAGAGTTTGTTCTGTTTTCGGAGGCGGCTATGGTTCTCCTTCATCAAGATCACACGAGGATTATGTTCCTGGAGATACCGCCTGGTTAGGACCCGGAGTGGGCTCCTCCCGTAAAGCAGTGTGGCAGTCTGGTGGTATGGACGGACGTTGGACCAGGGCTATGACCCCAGGGTGGACCATCTCCAAACACAATTGGAAGCAACGTGTAAGACCCATAGAACTCAAATTAAAACTGGAAGATGAATCCAAAATGGCGCCCTGTTCTCGTCTGCCTGGACGAACTCCATCTACTTAGATGAACTGTTCCTCATCTCCTCCTGGAGGATCTCTCTACACTGGTGGACTGCTCCTCGTCCTCCTGGAGGATCTCTCTACACTGGTGGACTGCTCCTCGTCCTCCTGGAGGATCTCTCTACACTGGTGGACTGCTCCTCGTCCTCCTGGAGGATCTCTCTACACTGGTGGACTGCTCCTCGTCCTCCTGGAGGATCTCTCTACACTGGTGGACTGCTCCTCGTCCTCCTGGAGGATCTCTCTACACTGGTGGACTGCTCCTCGTCCTCCTGGAGGATCTCTCTACACTGGTGGACTGCTCCTCGTCCTCCTGGAGGATCTCTCTACACTGGTGGACTGCTCCTCGTCCTCCTGGAGGATCTCTCTACACTGGTGGACTGCTCCTCGTCCTCCTGGAGGATCTCTCTACACTGGTGGACTGCTCCTCGTCCTCCTGGAGGATCTCTCTACACTGGTGGACTGCTCCTCGTCCTCCTGGATGAACTCTTTAAAGCCTCCTCCCTCTTGAGTGGTTCTGGTTCAGTCCAAGTGGATGTCAGTCCTAGTTCATCTGCAGCCTGTCCGTCCGTGGGAGTAGGATCTCTCCTTCACTGTGGTTCTCCTCAGGTTTATACTTTGTCCCGTGGGGTTTTTTGTAGTTTTTCCTGAAGGAGGGTCAAAGGACAGGGGCATTCTGGGACAGTTATCTGAACTGCTTTGACCTGTGGCCCATCGAGGCAACTGTTGTTGTGATTTTGGGCATTAGAAACATAAATGGATTTGATTTGATTTGATTTGATTCTTCCCTGTGGCCTGAGCTCATTGGCGCATGACCCCAAAAAAGTTCTTTACTTCCGCATTTACTTCCTGATACGGAGGCGGCCATCTTTGTTTTATGGAGGCGGCCATCTTTGTTTTATGGAGGCGGCCATCTTTGCTTTAGGGCGCCACGTGACCACAATCCCCCATGATGCTTTGAGGGAGCGACCACGCAGCTTACAAGTTTTTGTGTTAGCGTTAGCTTGTGTGATTGTAATTGTGTTCTTCATGTTAGACACACGTGAGTCTGAAATGAAATCAAATACACTCCCAGGTGTCTGTCTGACCAGGTCACGTGCTGCTGTTTGTATCGTCCGACGCTCGGCTCACACGTGTTTGCAACTTCATATAAAAACGGTAATTTCGGTGATTTTATAAACGGTAGAAAAGAACATTTCCTTCTATTTTATTTAAATACCGATAATAATTAAGTACTGTCTGCAATTTTAATGTGACATTTTAGAAAAAAACGCTGGCCCCAAGTGGCTGCAGTACCTCGCACGGCCACAAATCAACCTGGGACACGGACAGAGGGGGCGGGGCTTATCCAGTTCATTTAATACATCCATGGTAAAACCATGGATACCATGGCTGCTGCTCAACAACATCTGCTGGTGAATCGGGCCCCTCTGCGTGTGTTGTCCCATCCTGATGCCGCCTCATTGGCTGCTTCAGTTTGGATAAGACCGACGGCTCTAGCTGCGGCTCCTCCCTTTGCTGAATGGCTTTGAGGAGGAGCAGGGGGTTCTGTCGGATGATGCTGCAGGAGAAGGGCCAACAGGGTTGTGTCGTTTGCCTTACCTTGCCTTTTTTCAGACAATTCGAGCGGGTGACTTACGTGACGCCTATTTTCATGTGCCCATACATCCGGGTCACCGTCCCTACCTATGGTTCACCTTCTAAGGCTTAGCCTACGAGTACAATGTGCTGCCGTTTGGCCTGCCCCTGTCTCCTCTCCGGAGGAGAGGTTTTCGAGTATTGAATTATCTCGGTCCAATTTGACTTCTCTTGGTCTTCAACTCAATACAGAGAAAAGCCAACTTGTACCAAGCAAATCGGAGTATTTGGGGATTGATCTGAACTCCGACACAATGAGGGCCTTCCTGTTTTTCTCAGCGCACTTTGATCGCTCTGCAATGTCAGAGACTCTTAGGCCTCTGAGGTCGAGCTGTGCGAGCGTGTTTGCAGAGCGGTGTCACGGGACAGATGTGGACCCCGTGTCTTGCAGCTTGACGGTTGTGTTGTCCTTCCTGCGGTATCTTTTGGACCACGATCAGAATCCATTTTGCGGGGGCCATTTTGCTGCCATCTCTATGGCTCATGGGCAGTGTGACAGGTGGGCCGCAGGTGGACCGCACTTGATTCCATCCTGGGATCTGCATGTGGTCCTCAGGGCACTTTGCCTGCCCCCGTTGGAGCCATTGTCTGACCTGGACCTTCGGCTTCTCAGCTTGAAAACACTCTTTGTCTCATGTCATCGGCTGAGCGACCGAGTGAGCTTGCTGCCTTTTCTGTTGGGGCAGGGTGCCTTTGCTTTGGGGATGAGGGCCGGGGGGTTCATCTCCTGCCAAACCAAGCCTTCCTATCAAAAGTGTTGCTGCGTGACTATGTGGCTAAGCCTTCGGTCTTGCCTTCCTTTTTTCCTCTCCGATCCTCAGCGGAGGCTGAGAGGCTGCTCTCTTCATTCAGTGGACAGTCTTTTTGTGATCTGGGCCGTTACAGAACAGCGGCTGGCCCACTGGTCAGCTGGTCTAATATCAGTGGCTTATAGTCGTGTGGCTACACCCTGGGCGCTGTTCAGAGGTGCGCCCCTGCAGGAGGCGTGTCGTGCTGCCTGTTTGTTGTTTGTTACAGTCACACACGTCTGGGCCTCACTGACAGGACCAAACCCGGTGACCCGCTCTGTCTGGGTCACACATCGGGGCTGGTTTCGCCCAGTGTTAGAAAGAGGCACTCGATCCATTCATGTGTAGCGCCACCCACAGGTGTGTTTAATATGACATCATGCTCCTGACCCCAGGGGCCGTAGTCACATGGTACAACTGTCATAGAACCAGGGTTACATACGTAAACAAACACCAAATAACTGTTCAGGACGTTCTCTAGTAGCATTTGAAGTACGGGTCACCTGGTGGGTCACACATGGGGCACACGTTGGGTCACACTTGGGTCACACGTGGGTCACACGGTGGGTCACACGTGGGTCACACTTGGGTCACACTTGGGTCACACGTGGGTCACACGTGGGTCACACGGTGGGTCACACAGTGGGTCACATGGTGGGTCACACGTGGGTCACACAGTGGGTCACATGGTGGGTCACACGTGGGTCACACATGGGTCACACTTGGGTCACACATGGGTCACACTTGGGTCACACGTGGGTCACACTTGGGTCACCTGGTGGGTCACACGTGGGTCTCACTTGGGTCATACTTGGGTCACACTTGGGTCACACGTGGGTCACACGTGGGTCTCACTTGGGTCACATGTGGGTCTCACTTGGGTCACACGTGGGTCACACGTGGGTCACACGTGGGTCACACATGGGTCACACGTGGGTCACACTTGGGTCACACTTGGGTCACATGTGGGTCTCACTTGGGTCACACGTGGGTCACACGTCACTTGGGTCACACTTGGGTCACACAGGTCACACATGGGTCACACTTGGGTCTCACTTGGGTCTCACTTGGGTCACACGTGGGTCTCACTTGGGTCACACTTGGGTCTCACTTGGGTCACACTTGGGTCACACTTGGGTCAACTGGTGGGTCACACTTGGGTCACACTTGGGTCACACATGGGTCACACTAGGGTCACGTGGGTCACACTTGGGTCTGCGTGGGTCACACTTGGGTCACACGTGGGTCACACTTGGGTCACACTTGGGTCACACTTGGGTCACACTTGGGTCACACTTGGGTCACACTTGGGTCACACGTGGGTCTCACTTGGGTCACACTTGGGTCACACTTGGGTGGTCACACTTGGGTCACACTTGGGTCACACTGGGTCTCACTTGGGTGACACTTGGGTCTCACTTGGGTCACCTGGGTCTCACTTGGAGTCACACTTGGGTCACACGGGTCTCACTTGGGTCACACTTCACAGGTCACACTTGGGTCTCACTTGGGTCACGGTCACAGGTCACACTTGGGTCTCACTGGGTCACACTTGGGTCACACGTGGGTCTCACTTGGGTCACACTTGGGTCACACTTGGGTCTCACTTGGGTCACACTTGGGTCACACGTGGGTCACACTTGGGTCTCACTTGGGTCTCACTTGGGTCACACTTGGGTCACACTTGGGTCACACGTGGGTCTCACTTGGGTCACACGTGGGTCACACGTGGGTCACACTTGGGTCACACTTGGGTCACACTTGGGTCACACGTGGGTCTCACTTGGGTCACACTTGGGTCTCACTTGGGTCACACTTGGGTCACACTTGGGTCACACGTGGGTCTCACTTGGGTCACACTTGGGTCACACTTGGGTCTCACTTGGGTCACACTTGGGTCACACTTGGGTCTCACTTGGGTCACACTTGGGTCACACGTGGGTCTCACTTGGGTCACACTTGGGTCACACGTGGGTCACACTTGGGTCACACTTGGGTCTCACTTGGGTCACACTTGGGTCACACTTGGGTCACCTGGTGGGACACACGGTGGGTCACACTTGGGTCACACTTGGGTCACACTTGGGTCACACTTGGGTCACACGTGGGTCTCACTTGGGTCACACTTGGGTCACCTGGTGGGACACACGGTGGGTCACACTTGGGTCACACTTGGGTAACACTTGGGTCACACGTGGGTCACACTTGGGTCACACGTGGGTCTCACTTGGGTCACACTTGGGTCACACTTGGGTCACACGTGGGTCTCACTTGGGTCACACTTGGGTCACACGTGGGTCACACTTGGGTCACACTTGGGTCTCACTTGGGTCACACTTGGGTCACACTTGGGTCACCTGGTGGGACACACGGTGGGTCACACTTGGGTCACACTTGGGTCACACTTGGGTCACACTTGGGTCACACGTGGGTCTCACTTGGGTCACACTTGGGTCACCTGGTGGGACACACGGTGGGTCACACTTGGGTCACACTTGGGTAACACTTGGGTCACACGTGGGTCACACTTGGGTCACACGTGGGTCTCACTTGGGTCACACTTGGGTCACACTTGGGTCACACAGTGGGTCACATGGTGGGTCACATGGTGGGTCACACGTGGGTCACACAGTGGGTCACATGGTGGGTCACACTTGGGTCACACGTGGGTCACACAGTGGGTCACATGGTGGGTCACATGGTGGGTCACACGTGGGTCACACGTGGGTCACACAGTGGGTCACATGGTGGGTCACACGTGGGTCACACAGTGGGTCACATGGTGGGTCACACGTGGGTCACACATGGGTCACACTTGTGTCACACGTGGGTCTCACTTGGGTCACACGTGGGTCACACTTGAGTCACCTGGTGGGTCACACGTGGGTCTCACTTGGGTCACACGTGGGTCACACTTGAGTCACCTGGTGGGTCACACGTGGGTCTCACTTGGGTTTCACTTGGGTCACACTTGGGTCACACGTAGGTTTCACTTGGGTCACCTGGTGGGACACACGGTGGGTCACACTTGGGTCACCTGGTGGGTCACACTTGGGTCACCTGGTGGGACACACGGTTGGTCACACTTGGGTCACACTTGGGTCACACTTGGGTCACACTTGGGTCTCACTTGGGTCACACTTGGGTCACACTTGGGTCACACTTGGGTCTCACTTGGGTCACACTTGGGTCACACTTGGGTCTCACTTGGGTCACACTTGGGTCACACGTGGGTCTCACTTGGGTCACACTTGGGTCACACTTGGGTCTCACTTGGGTCACACTTGGGTCACACGTGGGTCTCACTTGGGTCACACTTGGGTCACACTTGGGTCACACGTGGGTCTCACTTGGGTCACACTTGGGTCACACTTGGGTCACACGTGGGTCTCACTTGGGTCACACTTGGGTCACACTTGGGTCACACTTGGGTCACACTTGGGTCACACTTGGGTCACACTTGGGTCACACTTGGGTCACACTTGGGTCACACTTGGGTCACACGTGGGTCTCACTTGGGTCACACGTGGGTCTCACTTGGGTCACACTTGGGTCACACTTGGGTCACACGTGGGTCTCACTTGGGTCACACTTGGGTCACACTTGGGTCACACGTGGGTCTCACTTGGGTCACACTTGGGTCACACTTGGGTCACACTTGGGTCACACGTGGGTCTCACTTGGGTCACACTTGGGTCACACTTGGGTCTCACTTGGGTCACACTTGGGTCACACTTGGGTCACACTTGGGTCACACTTGGGTCACACTTGGGTCACACGTGGGTCACACTTGGGTCACACTTGGGTCACACTTGGGTCACACTTGGGTCACACGTGGGTCACACGTGGGTCTCACTTGGGTCACACGTGGGTCACACGTGGGTCACACGTGGGTCTCACTTGGGTCACACGGTGGGTCACACGTGGGTCACACATGGGTCACACTTGGGTCACACATGGGTCACACTTGGGTCACACTTGGGTCACACGTGGGTCTCACTTGGGTCACACTTGGGTCACACGTGGGTCTCACTTGGGTCACACGTGGGTCACACGTGGGTCACACTTGGGTCACACTTGGGTCACACGTGGGTCTCACTTGGGTCACACTTGGGTCTCACTTGGGTCACACTTGGGTCACACGTGGGTCTCACTTGGGTCACACTTGGGTCACACTTGGGTCTCACTTGGGTCACACTTGGGTCACACTTGGGTCTCACTTGGGTCACACTTGGGTCACACGTGGGTCACACTTGGGTCACACTTGGGTCACACGTGGGTCTCACTTGGGTCTCACTTGGGTCACACTTGGGTCACACGTGGGTCACACTTGGGTCACACTTGGGTCTCACTTGGGTCTCACTTGGGTCACACTTGGGTCACACTTGGGTCACACGTGGGTCTCACTTGGGTCACACGTGGGTCACACGTGGGTCACACGTGGGTCACACTTGGGTCACACTTGGGTCACACTTGGGTCTCACTTGGGTCACACTTGGGTCTCACTTGGGTCACACTTGGGTCACACGTGGGTCTCACTTGGGTCTCACTTGGGTCACACTTGGGTCACACGTGGGTCACACTTGGGTCACACTTGGGTCACACTTGGGTCACACTTGGGTCACACTTGGGTCACCTGGTGGGACACACGGTGGGTCACACTTGGGTCACACTTGGGTCACACTTGGGTCACACTTGGGTCACACTTGGGTCACACTTGGGTCTCACTTGGGTCTCACTTGGGTCACACTTGGGTCACACTTGGGTCACCTGGTGGGACACACGGTGGGTCACACTTGGGTCACACTTGGGTCACACTTGGGTCACACGTGGGTCACACGTGGGTCACACTTGGGTCACACGTGGGTCTCACTTGGGTCACACTTGGGTCACACTTGGGTCACACAGTGGGTCACATGGTGGGTCACACTTGGGTCACACGTGGGTCACACAGTGGGTCACATGGTGGGTCACACGTGGGTCACACGTGGGTCACACGTGGGTCACACAGTGGGTCACATGGTGGGTCACACGTGGGTCACACAGTGGGTCACATGGTGGGTCACACGTGGGTCACACATGGGTCACACTTGTGTCACACGTGGGTCTCACTTGGGTCACACGTGGGTCACACTTGAGTCACCTGGTGGGTCACACGTGGGTCTCACTTGGGTCACACGTGGGTCACACTTGAGTCACCTGGTGGGTCACACGTGGGTCTCACTTGGGTTTCACTTGGGTCACACTTGGGTCACACGTAGGTTTCACTTGGGTCACCTGGTGGGACACACGGTGGGTCACACATGGGTCACACTTGGGTCACCTGGTGGGTCACACTTGGGTCACCTGGTGGGACACACGGTGGGTCACACTTGGGTCACACTTGGGTCACACTTGGGTCTCACTTGGGTCACACTTGGGTCACACTTGGGTCACACTTGGGTCTCACTTGGGTCACACTTGGGTCACACTTGGGTCTCACTTGGGTCACACTTGGGTCACACGTGGGTCACACTTGGGTCACACTTGGGTCTCACTTGGGTCACACTTGGGTCACACGTGGGTCTCACTTGGGTCACACTTGGGTCACACTTGGGTCACACGTGGGTCTCACTTGGGTCACACTTGGGTCACACGTGGGTCACACGTGGGTCACACTTGGGTCACACTTGGGTCACACTTGGGTCACACTTGGGTCACACTTGGGTCACACTTGGGTCACACGTGGGTCTCACTTGGGTCACACGTGGGTCTCACTTGGGTCACACTTGGGTCACACTTGGGTCACACGTGGGTCTCACTTGGGTCACACTTGGGTCACACTTGGGTCACACGTGGGTCTCACTTGGGTCACACGTGGGTCACACGTGGGTCTCACTTGGGTCACACTTGGGTCACACTTGGGTCACACTTGGGTCACACTTGGGTCTCACTTGGGTCACACTTGGGTCTCACTTGGGTCACACTTGGGTCACACTTGGGTCACACGTGGGTCACACGTGGGTCACACTTGGGTCACACGTGGGTCTCACTTGGGTCTCACTTGGGTCACACGTGGGTCACACGTGGGTCTCACTTGGGTCACACTTGGGTCACACTTGGGTCACACTTGGGTCACACTTGGGTCACACTTGGGTCACACTTGGGTCTCACTTGGGTCACACTTGGGTCACACTTGGGTCACACTTGGGTCACACGTGGGTCTCACTTGGGTCACACGTGGGTCACACGTGGGTCTCACTTGGGTCACACTTGGGTCTCACTTGGGTCACACTTGGGTCACACTTGGGTCACACTTGGGTCACACTTGGGTCACACTTGGGTCACACTTGGGTCACACTTGGGTCACACTTGGGTCACACGTGGGTCTCACTTGGGTCACACGTGGGTCACACGTGGGTCTCACTTGGGTCACACTTGGGTCTCACTTGGGTCACACTTGGGTCACACTTGGGTCACACTTGGGTCACACTTGGGTCACACTTGGGTCACACGTGGGTCACACTTGGGTCACACTTGGGTCACCTGGTGGTGGCTCTGACTCCAGGGCACTTTATTTTCTCTCAAACCAGGTTTTTATTCTTTCAGGTGTGGGACCAGTCCTCCGTCTGAGAGGAGGAACGTGCTGCTGCCACAGAGGGGAGGGAGGAGGAGGAGGAACGAGGAGGAGGAACGAGGAGGAGGAACGAGGAGGAGGAACGAGGAGGAGGAACGAGGAGGAGGAACGAGGAGGAGGTGTACTTTCGCCCTCCTCCTCTGCCACATTTTAAACAGCAAACACGTAGCAAAAATCACAAAAATCTGAATTCTGTCGTCTGCTTCTCCTCCTCTGCTCCTTCTTCACTCCTCATCCTCTTCCTCTGCTCCTCCTCCTCTGCTCCTCCTCCTCTGCTCCTCCTCTTCGTTCGCTGAGCACAATCGAAGACATAATCATTCAGAAGAATCTGGAGCACAGAGTCCCTCCCCCAGCTGCAGCAGAGGCCCTGCCACACCTGTCCCCTGCCCCTGTCCCCTGTCCCCTGTCCCCTGCCCCTGTCCCCTGCCCCTGTCCCCTGCCCCTGTCCCCTGCCCCTGTCCCCTGCCCCTGTCCTGTACATAGGAGACATACTTTTCTACGATGACCTGAAGCCGACGTGAAGCGTCTATTTTTGTTATGAAGTGGTTCATGTCCTGAATGTTCAGCTCTGATTGTCTCCAACAACCTCAGACTACACTTTAATTATTAGTGTCCCAGAGCGGGCCGGAGCGGGCCAGAGCGGGCCGGAGCGGGCCAGAGCGGACCACAGTGTCCCAGAGCGGACCACAGTGGACCAGAGCGGACCAGAGCGGACCACAGTGGACCAGAGCGGACCACAGTGTCCCAGAGCGGACCACAGTGTCCCAGAGCGGACCACAGTGTCCCAGAGCGGACCACAGTGTCCCAGAGCGGACCACAGTGGACCAGAGCGGACCACAGTGTCCCAGAGCGGACCACAGTGGACCAGAGCGGACCAGAGCGGACCACAGTGGACCAGAGCGGACCACAGTGGACCAGAGCGGACCACAGTGGACCAGAGCGGACCACAGTGGACCAGAGCGGACCAGAGCGGACCACAGTGTCCCAGAGCGGACCAGAGCGGACCACAGTGGACCAGAGCGGACCAGAGCGGTAGTTGAGCTTGTCATTCTGACTTCAGTAACTTAAAAGTTTTTTTAAACTGAAGAAGATACTAAAAGAAGAAGATGTTACTAAAATTCGAATTATTCTCCCAGATTTGGAGTAAACAAAACAAAGTGTTTGATTCACTTCACGGCAGGATTTAATCCGTCTGCGATGAACTCTGTGAGACTCCGCTCAGACTTAGATGTCCACCCTGTAACAGCAGGTCACAGCTAGCATGTGTGTAGCATGTAGCGCAGGGAAGCTCCTCCTCCTTCATGTAAATGCAGAAGATCCTCCAGTTTAGTTTTGGAGAAGTAGCTCTTTGGGGGAAAACTCTTGCAGAGCCCTGATGTAGCATTAGCCTCCGCTAACAACAGCACCGTGAGGCTCCGCCCCGAGGCCGAGCCTTCTGTGGGACGTCCTCTGATGTGACAACTGTGCAGTGGACCTTCAGTGTCCAGCACTCTGGTCCTGTTCTCTTTGGGCCGCCTGCTGTTTGGGCCGCCTGCTCTGTGGGCCGCCTGCTCTGTGGGCCGCTCTGGGCCTGTTCTCTGTGGGCCGCCTGCTCTGTGGGCCGCTCTGGTCCTGTTCTCTTTGGGCCGCCTGCTCTGTGGGCCGCTCTGGGCCTGTTCTCTGTGGGCCGCCTGCTCTGTGGGCCGCTCTGGTCCTGTTCTCTGTGGGCCGCCTGCTCTGTGGGCCGCTCTGGGCCTGTTTCGGTCCCGGTGGGGCCCGCTCTGGTGTAAATACCCAAAGCAGAGCCGTTTCTTCTTCTCGGTCGTTTTGTTTCGTCACTAAATATTCGATGCTTTGTTGAGTTTGCACAATCGTATTTATGTCAACACTTTTGAAAGAGAAAACCTCAGTGCGTCCGATCTTATTTCCATGAACAGGTTTTGGGGGAAGTACAGACTCCCCCCTCCCCAGACGCCTCCTCCAGCCTTACAAGATCTTTATTTAGCGTTTGCTTGTTTTGATAATCAACCTGAATTCTATATTTTTGGTGACTACTCTGTAGATGTTTAACTGCTGTGCTCCTCCTGCAGGGGGCGCTCTGTCCTGAATGTATAAATTGAACATTGCACTTGTTCTCTGCGTCCGTTTGGTTTCTTGAATCTGTTTTTGCCGCTGTGGTGCTGATCGTGGTGATATCGATGTCTGACTTTTATTATCGTTCTGTAGATTTTGTCACAGAATATTAAAGATTGTAAACGCTCCACTCGGCTCTGACTCTTTTATCAGAACAATAATCTCAACATTCTGTCTCTCGTCAGTGTCTCTGGTATAAACTGCGGCAGGTGTCACCTGCACGTCGCACAAATAAATAGTCACTTTATTTTTCACAATAGTTTCAGACCGTTGTGCCTTTACTTTTGGACGTTTGTGTCATGTTTACAGCGTCAGGTTTTCGATACAAACATTCATGACAAATCTTTATGGAGAACTCCACCCCGATCTGGCCTTTTTCTTTTGTTTATCGTGAATCACGCCTTCAGCGTGTGTAGCCCAGGTATTGAAATCTGCCATACTTGCAGTTGGGAGTCCTACAAAGTTCTTTTTTAACCATTCTTGAATTCCAGTCTGGAGTCCATTTAATGTGGCTGTTTTTAATTTTTGTTGAAATGCAGAATCGGCATTGTCATCTTCAGGGATGCCACTGTTAATTTTAAATACTTCTCTCATTCTGAGCGAAAATTCTACTATAGATTCATTGTCTTTTTGTTTGCATTGTTGAATGGCTAAATAATTTGCCCTTTTTTGAAAACTTCTTCGTGCTTGTGCAAAGAATCCATTAACCCCTTATCAATCCGGGTGATTTTGATGAAATTGTCAGTGTTCTAACCTCTCCAAATTAAAATGATTACCATTATTGAATCCTAAGGTTTTTTGGAAGGTAACCCCCTAAAGTTTTACCCACAGTTGTCAGAATCACAGTAAGTATGTTTTGTAAGGAGATATACACTTTGGAAAACACCCCAAAATGTGTTTTTTTTTTCCTCGCCTAATTTTTTGTGTGATTATAAAGGTGAAGAAAGCAGCAGAATGTAGCTGAGGCCTCAAACACATCATGTCTCAATGGGAAATCTTGTTGACTCATATTTCAAATCTGATTAGATTATCTGTAAAAATGAGCATTTACTACTCATTTTTATGCAAATATATTTAGGCGTTTTATAGAGGGACTTTGATTTATCCAAACTTATCCAAAACCTATCCAAATGGAGATGTTTGGAAAACGTATGGAAAAAATGCAGTAACTTTGGAATGCTTCAACCTACAGACATCAATGAGGGCTCTATAGAAAGCTCACATCAAGGAGATTCTTCAGCTGCACACTTTATAGCCATGATTAGTTATGAAAATGTATATTACCTCATAAAACAAAACATGAAACATGTATTTTATGTAAAAAGTAGTCAAAACAAGTTGTATGAGTCAAAAAGATATGTATATTTACAATATTCAATGAAATAACACTCATACAAACTTCATAGAAGGCAATCAGCTCATGAGACAAATCAACTGCACCCATGAACCTAAAGGAAAAGCACAAGTATGTGAGAAATAAACAAGTATGAAATCAACATGGGATAAAGTCGTATACTATTATATCATGTGTACATACTTGTTGTAGTCTTTGATGGCTGGAGGTATCACACATCTGTCTGTTCTTTGTCTTGTCTCAATCTGTGGCCTTTTTGAAGAGGAAGGACCAGGTTCTTGGTCAAGCTCAGGTTCTGATGTAGGTCTAGAGTGAAATCAAGAACAAACAACAAAAAAGTTATTCTATGCTTATGATCCATTGTTGTAGTGGTAAAATACACACCTCATTATTACATTTCATTCTAACATTCCACCATTTATCTGCCTCATCAGGCCTTCACTCACAATACATTACATCAAATTCTATATTTACAAAATGAAGTCACTTACTCCACGCCTCTCCCACACGCACAGCCGTGCACAACCGTATCTTTACTGGATGTCCAAGACGCCTCCGTCCTGCGCACACGTGAGATGTTAACGTCAGCTCATCTTATATTTCCATCACGCAATGTCAATAAAGTGTAAACTAAAACAACCCTTACCTGAGAAAGTTCATTCCGTGGAAATGTCCGGGTCCGCGGTGGCCAGGAGTCCCGTTATCCAAACTGGATCGCAAAAGTTTGACTTTCGGTCGAGTCACGGCTTTTACAAACTTTGTCCACCTCCTCAATGTGTGTATTTATGCTTATCTATCCGCTGTGTCATGTTTATAACTCAAAAACAGCAGCGCGTAAACCATGCGTAAATTACGCACGGAGCTGTTTCACTCGGCTTCTCCGCGTTACGCGCAGTTCCTGGAAGCGCTATCAGCAGAAAAACATATCTTTCCATAGCTCTTTCTTTTCAGCTGCTCATTGGTTATAAGCCTAATCCATCACTGACAACGTGCAATGTGACTGGTTCATATGAGAGGGGCGAGACTTGTGCGTAAACGTGGAGAAGTCTGAGGCAATGATTGGCTCTACAGGGGTCCTGTGTCCTCCCAACCCCAGCTTATTGGCCAAACGAAGTGTCAATCAGAAGCTAAAGGTCCCGTTTAGCATTAGATAGCACAGTTTATGCTCTCTGAAGTGTCTTCTGCCTGAAATAACCAATAAAAATGAAGAAAATGGCGTCGTGGATGTCATGTTTGGAAGACTTTATTGCTGTATTTTTGCCACGGAGGATCTAACACATGTTGTGGACCTTATCATTTTACTGGATTATATTTACTGGACCTGTACCGGACAGAATGAGACCATTTTTGCCGGGAACTATGGACATTTGACTTCACCAGAGCTATCAAAGGTAAGGAACGTCAAATCGCAGCTTTTTTCTTTTCTGCAAAACCGGCGTTACTGTCCGCGCTGTGATTATCGCGCGTGTTAATTATTTGCAGAATCAGAAAGACGAGAGTTTAAGCTTTCATTTGATGTGTAGATTGTGTATGTGGAGGCGGAGGTGCCGTATTACACTGTTATGTCGTAGTAAAGTTATGGTCACGGCCCGCTCAAGCCCCGTCGGAGTGGGAACTACTTTGCTTGCAAATAAGCTAATATTGTATTCCACTCTCTGATTTCATTGTTTTCTCGTTCTCCCTATTTTAGGCCAAATGTGAATTTTAGAAGTGGGCACATTTCTTCTCCATTTAATTTAAAACCTTCCTGAAGTAAGGTTATGTCTCTGATACATTGTTCAGTTTTGTTTGGTTCATTGTGGAGGGCCATGTGCACCTGGACCAACAGGGAAGGAAGACATTACAACTTTCCCTTTTTTATGTTGCATTATAGTTTACAATAATAACACCCAATTCAGGAACCAATTTATTATTTTATTTATATATTTAATATCACTATTTATGTTTGACAAAACTCTACCCAGCATTCAATCCTGTCCTATGGTCACTATATTAACCCATGCACTCTTCCTTAACTCCTCCTCCAACTCACACACACACAGGAGGGGCCAATAACTCCGCCCCCCAAAATACTGCACTGTCCTCAGTCCTTCTCTAACCCTGGTGACGAACACAACTCCCAAAACTCCATTCAAACCATGGGCTTCGTGAGAACCAGCCTCAAAATGAAAAACCCCACACACACCTCAGATCAACACACACAGAAAAACAAAACCGCGGAACCACAATCGAGTACTCAAAAAAACTTGCAATCCCTCCAAGAGAGATCAAAAAGCATGCCTTAAGATTAACTGTAACTTTAATCGTACGAACAACACAAAGACCTGTTCCAAAGGTCCAAAGGGCAACTTTTTCTTTAATCAACTTCTTCTTTTTCGGGCTAACACTAACTAACTTAACTAACTCCTAAACGAACTCCACGTGTCTCTGCACTGGATTCACAAACTACCCCCCTCGTCAGGTTGCCATGACAACTAAGTCAGCACACACTCGACCAGCGCTAGGGAAAGTAAACCTAACCTGCGACCTCAACTCACAGGAAAACTAAACTAAAACTAAACTAAATCACCTCAAGTGGACAGTATAACGTTACCCGGATTCATCAAGATTTACGGCCAATGACCTTAAGGGCCCACGGTCAAGGCACACTTGGGTCAGGTCCCGCTTATAAAGTCTCAAAGCTCAAACTCAAACTCAAAGCCCCTTTTAAACCTTTATTCAACTCTTTAACTTCTTTATTTTATCTTCATGCAACTCTTTTCAAAATTCTTTAACTTCTTTAACTTAACTTTAATTCAAAACTCTATTTTTAACATACTTTACTGAGTCCGGGAAATGTCTGGTCATTTACTCTAAGTCTGTCTCCAGTTTCAAAGCTTTTGTCTTAATTACAGTATATGATTTTTATTTTGGTTTCATCATTATTTTGCCACGTTTTCCTTCAGAGAAGTGTTTACTGGGTTTAAAATGTCTGACCCTTATGACAAGCTTCTAGTTCACTCTATCATGAACCGGTCATAAGCTGGGTGTACTCCACAGTCAGAGATTTCCACTGAACGTTCTTCTCTTAATAAAAAAAACAGCCTAAAATTCCTCATGTAAATTAGTCTTTCATCCACTTTAATGAGCAACCGTCAAATTGTAAGTTTGAGGTGAACTCATTGATCTGATGAGACTTCTTTACCAATCTCACTCTCAATCACGACATTCATACTCTGAGTTAACTTCTGACTGAGTTAACTTATGTCTGACCTGTATGGCTGTCTCTTGCATCTCCGGTTGGATGGAGGTTTTGTCTCTGGAGAGGATAAGGAGGATCAACTGGCCACTTAGAAAAGGTGGTCTTTGTGTTACTCTGCGCAGAGATTCTTCAGCTGTCGTCCATTATCCTCCACAGGGACGTCACTCCATCCGGCTCGAAGGACCAAATTCTGTCAGGAAATTATCACTCAGACAATTAAACCTAGACAGTCTGAGAGAACAACATTCTACCTAATTGAAAATTAAACAAATTGTCAGACACCGGTCTCAAGCTTTTTTACGTGCACGGGGAGAGTAAGTGGCGCTTCCGTCAGCTCGTCCCAACTGCAGTCTCTTCCCACTCTCCTCTCACTTCCTCTGCCTTTTATTAGTTCAGTCAGATAGTCACATGACGTTTACGTTCACGCTGCCCCCTGGACCTCACAGGGTGGGAGGCAACGGGTCTGTCTGGCTCTCAACAGTTGGATAAGAGAGACTAGTACAGAGCGACACCATAATCAGGTTAAAAACAACATGCTGCATTAAACGTCTGGTTTTCTTCAGCTCCACACGTAAACACATGTTTTATTACCAGAAATGTATCATTTTGACAAACCTTTAAGGATTTTTCCACATTTCTGTTCATTTATAGTGAACCCATTTAAATTTGTCAGTCAGGAGTCAGGACCATCACGTCCTGTGGGCGTGACATCACGTCCTGTGTAGCGCTAGCACAACAAATGAACACTCACCAACTTCTGCAGACTCCGCCCCACGAGCCCCGTCAGTGCAGAACGGGACGTGGTAGAAGCACCTGCCTCCCCCACAGCACCTGCCTCCCCCACAGCACCTGCCTCCCCCACAGCACCTGCCTCCCCCACAGCACCTGCCTCCCACACAGCACCTGCCTCCCCCACAGCACCTGCCTCCCACACAGCACCTGCCTCCCCCACAGCACCTGCCTCCCACACAGCACCTGCTTCCCCCACAGCACCTGCCTCCCCCACAGCACCTGCCTCCACACAGCACCTGCCTCCCCCACAGCACCTGCCTCCCCCACAGCACCTGCCTCCCACACAGCACCTGCCTCCCCCACAGCACCTGCCTCCTGCAGGGCCCCAGAGACAAAGCGAAAACACAAGAGAAGAAGTGATCAAGATCAGGAAGTCGTTCCTGTCAACAGAGAGAATCTTCACACAGAGGAGGAGGGGCCTGAGGGCCGAGGAGGAGGGGCCTGAGGGCCGAGGAGGAGGGGCCTGAGGGCCGAGGAGGAGGGGCCTGAGGGCCGAGGAGGAGGGGCCTTGTTGTTTTCATGTTTCTTCCTGCTGTGAGTTAATGTTTGACTTTTACAAAAGGCACGAAGCATGAGGCAGTTTTTCTTTTTTGTGAGGAACAGCCAAAGGTCAGTGTTTCTTCTTCAGGTTCTGGACTCAGAGCTGAAGGTTCGTCTCGTGTCATTTTTCTTATTTGAGGGAAACATTTGATCAGAAAAGTCACAGTGAAGGCCCCAAAGTGACACTAAATATATTCTGTTTATGGTTTAAAGACCAAAAAACACAAAATATTTAAACATTTACAACATCTGACTGGAACAGAATTTATATATAATATACACATATATACATCTGTATATATAGTACACATATACATCTGTATATATAGTACATATATATAGTACATATATATTTGTATATATACTACACACATATATACATCTCTATATAAAAGGCTCCTCTGGTTCATTTGTGACTCGTTGGTCGTTCAGTTTCAGTTAAATGTGGAGCGTCAGACGTGAAGAAGAATGAAGTTTATACAGAAAGTGGGCCATAATGACTTGAATGTGGGCCCCAACAGAACAATGACGTCAGTCTTTAGTGGCTCCTCCTTCTGCCTCGGGGGGTGTGTCCTGTAGCGTCCAATGAGGCTCTGGATCCTGGTTGAAGGTATTTTGGACCCAGGCCCACAGAGGCCCACAGAGGCCCACAGAGGCCCACAGAGGCCCACAGGAGACAGGCCCACAGAGGCCCACAGAGGCCCACAGAGGCCCACAGGAGACAGGCCCACAGAGGCCCACAGAGGCCCACAGGAGACAGGCCCACAGAGGCCCACAGAGGCCCACAGGAGACAGGCCCACAGGAGACAGGCCCACAGAGGCCCACAGGAGACAGGCCCACAGAGGCCCACAGGAGACAGGCCCACAGGAGACAGGCCCACAGAGGCCCACAGGAGACAGGCCCACAGAGGCATTTCCACACATTTGTGACGTTTAAATCTGAAAAATGGACAGAACCAGGTTTAAATTTCTTGTTCGTTTTGTCACATTTTAGTTATAAAAATGTACAGAGAGGATTTGGATTTATTTGAGGTTTTTTAGTTTTTATTTAGCTTAGTTTAAACGAGATCTGACTGAAAATGATCCTAAAAATTCAAATCTGGCCTCAAATGTGTCAGAATCTGATCTTAAATCCTTGTTTGTTCTAAATGTGTTGAGTCCAGATTGTACAGTTTGTGTGGATCTACTTTAATGATCTTTAAAAATACATTTGAAGAAAACAATGTCAGAGAAATCTATGGATGAAGTGGATTCAATGGAAGAATCAAACATCAGGAGCAGATTGGACAGAGCTGTGTTTCATCAAAGTCCAGACGAGAGAAAAGTGAACGAAATATTGAAAAAATAAGTTTTACCTGAAGCTTGAAATAAAACGAGACGTTCTTACTTTAAAACAGTCGGATTCACCCAAAACAAGATCAATACGAGGGATTTCAAGGGTTTATTAACTTGTTATGAAGGATCTCTGCTCTGGAGGATCTATGCTCCACCCCCTGGACCAACTCCATCTACTTAGATGAACTGTTCCTCATCTCCTGCTGGAGGATCTCTCTACACTGGTGGACTGCTCCTCGTCCTCCTGGAGGATCTCTCTACACTGGTGGACTGCTCCTCGTCCTCCTGGAGGATCTCTACACTGGTGGACTGCTCCTCGTCCTCCTGGAGGATCTCTACACTGGTGGACTGCTCCTCGTCCTCCTGGAGGATCTCTCTACACTGGTGGACTGCTCCTCGTCCTCCTGGAGGATCTATCTACACTGGTGGACTGCTCCTCGTCCTCCTGGAGGATCTCTCTACACTGGTGGACTGCTCCTCGTCCTCCTGGAGGATCTCTCTACACTGGTGGACTGCTCCTCGTCCTCCTGGAGGATCTCTCTACACTGGTGGACTGCTCCTCGTCCTCCTGGAGGATCTCTCTACACTGGTGGACTGCTCCTCGTCCTCCTGGAGGATCTCTCTACACTGGTGGACTGCTCCTCGTCCTCCTGGAGGATCTCTCTACACTGGTGGACTGCTCCTCGTCCTCCTGGAGGAACTCTTTAAAGCCTCCTCCCTCTTGAGTGGTTCTGGTTCAGTCCAAGTGGATGTCAGTCCTAGTTCATCTGCAGCCTGTCCGTCCGTGGGAGTAGGATCTCTCCTTCACTGTGGTTCTCCTCAGGTTTATACTTTGTCCCGTGGGGTTTTTTGTAGTTTTTCCTGAAGGAGGGTCAAAGGACAGGGGCATTCTGGGACAGTTATCTGAACTGCTTTTACCTGTGGCCCATCGAGGCAACTGTTGTTGTGATTTTGGGCATTA
Source organism: Rhinogobius similis (assembly GCA_019453435.1). Lineage (NCBI taxonomy): Eukaryota > Metazoa > Chordata > Actinopteri > Gobiiformes > Gobiidae > Rhinogobius > Rhinogobius similis. The sequence goes on along the minus strand of CM033623.1, from coordinate 30,765,727 downwards.
GAAACAGAAATGGATTTGATTTGATCTTAATAACAAGACAAATCCTGGTCCAGTCCTGGTCCTGGTCCAGTCCTGGTCCTGGTCCAGTCCTGGTCCAGTCCTGGTCCTGGTCTAGTCCTGGTCCAGTCCTGGTCCTGGTCTAGTCCTGGTCCTGGTCCTGGTCCAGTCCTGGTCCTGGTCCAGTCCTGGTCCTGGTCCAGTCCTGGTCCTGGTCCAGTCCTGGTCCAGTCCTGGTCCAGTCCTGGTCCAGTCCTGGTCCTGGTCTAGTCCTGGTCCTGGTCCTGGTCCAGTCCTGGTCCTGGTCCAGTCCTGGTCCTGGTCCAGTCCTGGTCCTGGTCCTGGTCCAGTCCTGGTCCTGGTCCAGTCCTGGTCCTGGTCCTGGTCCAGTCCTGGTCCTGGTCCAGTCCTGGTCCTGGTCCAGTCCTGGTCTCTGGACTCTGGTCTCTGGTCCTGGTCTCTGGTCCTGGTCTAGTCCTGGTCTCTGGTCCTGGTCTGGTCCTGGTCCAGTCCTGGTCCTGGTCCTGGTCTGGTCCTGGTCCTGGTCCTGGTCCTGGTCCTGGTCTAGTCCTGGTCCTGGTCCTGGTCCTGGTCCAGTCCTGGTCCTGGTCCAGTCCTGGTCCTGGTCCAGTCCTGGTCTTGGTCCTGGTCTGGTCCTGGTCCTGGTCCTGGTCCAGTCCTGGTCCTGGTCTAGTCCTGGTCCTGGTCCTGGTCCTGGTCCTGGTCCAGTCCTGGTCCTGGCCCAGTCCTGGTCCTGGTCCAGTCCTGGTCCTGGTCCAGTCCTGGTCCTGGCCCAGTCCTGGTCCTGGTCCAGTCCTGGTCCTTGGTCCTGGTCCATGTCCTTTTGTGGCGTCCCATTGTGCTATTGTTGTGTGCAGGTTATTTTGGGCCGCTCGCTCTAATCTTCTGGATCTGTTCCTCTGTGTCCTGCTCTGGGACGATGCTGCGCCTGATCCTCGTCCCGTGAGCCGCAGCTGCCCCGGGGCGTCAGAGCGGGCCGACAGGGGCGGCAGGGGCACAGAGCGGGCCGACAGGGGCGACAGGGGCACAGAGCGGGCCGACAGGGGCGGCAGGGGCACAGAGCGGGCCGACAGGGGCGACAGGGGCACAGAGCGGGCCGACAGGGGCGGCAGGGGCACAGAGCGGGCCGACAGGGGCACAGAGCGGGCCGACAGGGGCGGCAGGGGCACAGAGCGGGCCGACAGGGGCGGCAGGGGCACAGAGGGGGCCGACAGGGGCGGCAGGGGCACAGAGCGGGCCGACAGGGGCGGCAGGGGCACAGAGGGGGCCGACAGGGGCGGCAGGGGCACAGAGGGGGCCGACAGGGGCGGCAGGGGCACAGAGAGGGCCGACAGGGGCGGCAGGGGCACAGAGGGGGCCGACAGGGGCGGCAGGGGCACAGAGAGGGCCGACAGGGGCGGCAGGGGCACAGAGGGGGCCGACAGGGGCGGCAGGGGCACAGAGCTGGCCGACAGGGGCGGCAGGGGCACAGAGAGGGCCGACAGGGGCGGCAGGGGCACAGAGCGGGCCGACAGGGGCGGCAGGGGCACAGAGAGGGCCGACAGGGGCGGCAGGGGCACAGAGCGGGCCGACAGGGGCGGCAGGGGCACAGAGCGGGCCGACAGGGGCGGCAGGGGCGGCAGTCCTGGTCCGCCCCTGTCGTCAGGCTGTTGCCTCAGATGCAGTGGTTTGGTCTTGGGTTCGATTCCCTGATCTGAGGTTTGTGCAGTTTTCTGTCGACTGAACGACCGTCGTGTTTGAATCTGGGGTTTGTGTGTGACTCTGAGCTCCAGTGACCCCGGTGGGCCCCGGTGGGCCTCTGTGGGCCTCTGTGGGCCCCGGTGGGCCTCAGTGGGCCTCTGTGGGCCTCTGTGGGCCCCGGTGGGCCTCGGTGGGCCTCTGTGGGCCTCTGTAGGCCTCGGTGGGCCCCGGTGGGCCTCAGATCTGCAGATGGGCCCCTGAGGCCCGGCCCATTTCACACTGAAGGCTTCACTTTCACCTCCTGCACTTTCTGTTTGTTTTTGAAAAATAAAAAAAAAGAAATAAATTTAGTCAGAACTGTTCCATTTTTTATGACCAGGTCTGGACCGGGTCTGGACCGGGTCTGGACCGGGTCTGGACCGGGTCTGGACCGGGTCTGGACCGGGTCTGGGTGTTGGATGTTTGTGTAAATCTGCTCTTTTCCGTCCTCTTCCTAAACAGGCCATAGTTTATTAATATCATCCAGAGGGAGGGGGAGGCAGAGGAGGAGGGGAGGAGGGGAGGGGGAGGACAGAGGGGGAGGACAGAGGTACAAAAGGTCCGGTCCCTTTGTCCCGGGTCGTCTGCTCCTGGAGCTGCACGACATGGTGAGTGAGGGAGGGGCTTAACACATTTGAACAAAGACCTGGGCTCGAGCTTTAGAGAATATTATTATTATTATTATTATTATTATTATTATTATTATTATTATTATTATTATTATTATTGTATTAGAGAGAATTATTATTTCATTTTCTAAAGTGCTGGAGTGGGCCATGTGCTGTGGCCCGTGTGGCCCGTGTGGCCCGTGTGGCCCGTGTGGCCCGTGTGGCCCGTATGGCCCGTGCGGCCCGTGCGGCCCGTGCGGCCCATGTGGCCCGTGTGCTGTGACATGTGAGGATTGTTTTCTTGAGCAGAAGCTTCACAGTAAATGACTTTTTCCAGGAGCAGCTCAGACTCTGGTTCATTCTCAAACACGTCCACGATTCTTCATTTGAACGACTTCCACCGATTCACTTTCTTTTGCCGTTTTCTTTTGCCGTTTTCTTTTGCCGTTTGTTTTCCGTTTGTTTTCCGTGTCGTGTTCTTCTGCGTCGGACGTTGTGTTTGTCCTGATCGTGTTCTGTTCCACAGTAAAAGCTCAGAACATTCAGAGTCTGAGGGCGAGGGTTCTATTCCCGCCTCACTTTGTGCCTTTGCCGTGAACCAACAAAAGAATCATGTTTAACGTTTGGTGTTTTGCTCAAAGGCACCAAAGAAGGCAAAGAAGCGCTCGGCCGAAGGAGCCAACTCCAACGTGTTCTCCATGTTTGAGCAGGCGCAGATCCAGGAGTTCAAAGAGGTACGAGGCTTTGGAGAAGCAGACCTTTAATTCAACCTTAAACACCTTTAATTTAACCTTAAACACCTTTAATTTAACCTTAAACACCTTTAATTCAGCCTTAAACACCTTTAATTCAGCCTTAAACACCTTTAATTCAGCCTTAAACACCTTTAATTCAGCCTTAAACACCTTTAATTCAGCCTTAAACACCTTTAATTCACCTTAAACACCTTTAATTCAGCCTTAAACACCTTTAATTCAGCCTTAAACACCTTTAATTCACCTTAAACACCTTTAATTCAACTTAAACACCTTTAATTTAACTTAAACACCTTTAATTCAGCCTTAAACACCTTTAATTTAACCTTAAACACCTTTAATTCAGCCTTAAACACCTTTAATTCAGCCTTAAACACCTTTAATTTAACCTTAAACACCTTTAATTCAACTTAAACACCTTTAATTCAACTTAAACACCTTTAATTCAGCCTTAAACACCTTTAATTCAACTTAAACACCTTTAATTTAACCTTAAACACCTTTAATTCAGCCTTAAACACCTTTAATTCAGCCTTAAACACCTTTAATTTAACCTTAAACACCTTTAATTCAACTTAAACACCTTTAATTCAGCCTTAAACACCTTTAATTCACCTTAAACACCTTTAATTTAACCTTAAACACCTTTAATTCAACTTAAACACCTTTAATTTAACCTTAAACACCTTTAATTCAGCCTTAAACACCTTTAATTCAGCCTTAAACACCTTTAATTTAACCTTAAACACCTTTAATTCAACTTAAACACCTTTAATTCAACCTTAAACACCTTTAATTCAACCTTAAACACCTTTAATTTAACCTTAAACACCTTTAATTCAGCCTTAAACACCTTTAATTCAGCCTTAAACACCTTTAATTCAGCCTTAAACACCTTTAATTTAACTTAAACACCTTTAATTTAACCTTAAACACCTTTAATTCACCTTAAACACCTTTAATTTAACCTTAAACACCTTTAATTCAGCCTTAAACACCTTTAATTTAACCTTAAACACCTTTAATTCGGCAGCGCACCACTGATTCAACCTTAAACACCTTTAATTCAGCCTTAAACACCTTTAATTTAACCTTAAACACCTTTAATTTAACCTTAAACACCTTTAATTCAGCCTTAAACACCTTTAATTCAGCCTTAAACACCTTTAATTTAACCTTAAACACCTTTAATTCAACTTAAACACCTTTAATTCAACTTAAACACCTTTAATTCAGCCTTAAACACCTTTAATTCAGCCTTAAACACCTTTAATTCAACTTAAACACCTTTAATTCAACTTAAACACCTTTAATTCAACTTAAACACCTTTAATTCAGCCTTAAACACCTTTAATTCAGCCTTAAACACCTTTAATTTAACCTTAAACACCTTTAATTCAACTTAAACACCTTTAATTTAACCTTAAACACCTTTAATTCAACTTAAACACCTTTAATTCACCTTAAACACCTTTAATGTTGGGCTCTCTGGCTCTGCAGGCGTTCACCATCATGGACCAGAACCGCGACGGCTTCATCGACAAGAACGACCTCAGAGATACATTCGCCGCTCTCGGTCAGACTCTCGTCAGACTCTCGTCAGACTCTCGTCAGACTCTCGTCAGACTCTCGTCAGACTCGTCAGACTCTCGTCAGACTCTCATCAGACTCATCAGACTCATCAGACTCATCAGACTCATCAGACTCTCATCAGACTCTCGTCAGACTCTCGTCAGACTCTCATCAGACTCTCATCAGACTCTTCAGACTCTCATCAGACTCTCATCAGACTCTCATCAGACTCATCAGACTCTCATCAGACTCTTCAGACTCTCGTCAGACTCTCGTCAGACTCGTCAGACTCTTCAGACTCTCGTCAGACTCGTCAGACTCTTCAGACTCTCGTCAGACTCTTCAGACTCTCTTCAGACTCTCGTCAGACTCTCGTCAGACTCGTCAGACTCTCGTCAGACTCTCGTCAGACTCTTCAGACTCTTCAGACTCTCGTCAGACTCGTCAGACTCTCATCAGACTCTCGTCAGACTCTTCAGACTCTTCAGACTCTTCAGACTCTCGTCAGACTCTTCAGACTCTCGTCAGACTCGTCAGACTCTCGTCAGACTCGTCAGACTCGTCAGACTCTCATCAGACTCTCATCAGACTCTCATCAGACTCTTCAGACTCGTCAGACTCGTCAGACTCGTCAGACTCTTCAGACTCGTCAGACTCGTCAGACTCTCATCAGACTCGTCAGACTCGTCAGACTCTCGTCAGACTCGTCAGACTCTCATCAGACTCTCATCAGACTCTCATCAGACTCTCATCAGACTCTCATCAGACTCTCATCAGACTCTCGTCAGACTCTCGTCAGACTCGTCAGACTCTCGTCAGACTCTCATCAGACTCTCATCAGACTCTCGTCAGACTCTCGTCAGACTCGTCAGACTCTCGTCAGACTCTCGTCAGACTCATCAGACTCTCGTCAGACTCTCGTCAGACTCTCGTCAGACTCTTCAGACTCTCATCAGACTCTCATCAGACTCTCGTCAGACTCTCGTCAGACTCGTCAGACTCTCGTCAGACTCTTCAGACTCTTCAGACTCTCGTCAGACTCTTCAGACTCTTCAGACTCGTCAGACTCGTCAGACTCGTCAGACTCTTCAGACTCGTCAGACTCTCGTCAGACTCGTCAGACTCTCGTCAGACTCCAGACTCTCATCAGACTCTCATCAGACTCTCATCAGACTCTCATCAGACTCTCGTCAGACTCTCGTCAGACTCTCGTCAGACTCTTCAGACTCTCGTCAGACTCGTCAGACTCTTCAGACTCTCGTCAGACTCGTCAGACTCTTCAGACTCTTCAGACTCTCGTCAGACTCTTCAGACTCTCGTCAGACTCGTCAGACTCTTCAGACTCTCGTCAGACTCTTCAGACTCTCTTCAGACTCTCGTCAGACTCTTCAGACTCGTCAGACTCGTCAGACTCTCGTCAGACTCTTCAGACTCTCGTCAGACTCGTCAGACTCTTCAGACTCTCGTCAGACTCGTCAGACTCTTCAGACTCTTCAGACTCTCGTCAGACTCTTCAGACTCTCGTCAGACTCGTCAGACTCTTCAGACTCTCGTCAGACTCTTCAGACTCTCTTCAGACTCTCGTCAGACTCTTCAGACTCGTCAGACTCTCGTCAGACTCGTCAGACTCTGATGAAGGCTTCTTGTGTGTCCAGGGCGTCTGAACGTGAAGCAGGAGGAGATCGATGAGATGCTCAAAGAGGCTCCAGGTCCCATTAACTTCACTGTGTTCCTCACGATGTTTGGAGAGAAACTCAAAGGTAAAACGAGCCTCAGCAGCAAAGACCAGGAGGAAGTGAAAGTGAAAGTGAAAGTGAAAGTGAAAGTGAAAGTGTGGTTTGTGTGAAGGAGCGGATCCCGAGGAGACCATCCTGAACGCCTTCAAGGTGTTCGACCCCGAAGGAAAAGGAGTTCTACGGAAAGACTAGTGAGTCCCACCAGTTTGTGTCTGAGACGTGGCTAAAGCTAACGCTACAGTCAACAGGAAACTACTTCCTGTTTGTCTTTTTCTGCTTTTATTTCCTTGAGTCTCTGTCACTTAAAGTCGCAGTTTCACAAAGTTTGGTGTTTTCAGGTGTTTTTTTGTCTCTTTTGTGGCTAATGGTCTGTTTTAGTCGTGGTTTTTGTCGTTTTTGGTGTTGAGTCTGTGTTCTCTCTGATCCAAACATCTGCTGTGGACCACCTGAGAACCGGACCAGGACCAGGACCAGGACAGGACCAGAACCAGGACCAGGACCAGGACCAGGACCAGGACCAGGACCAGGACAGGACCAGGACCAGGACCAGGACCAGGACCAGGACCAGGACCAGGACCAGGACCAGGACCAGGACCAGAGGAAAAGTGCTGTGTTTGACTCTGTTTTTTGTTTCAGCGTCACACAAATGCTGACGACTCAAGCCGACCGCTTCTCCTCAGAGGAGGTACGCACCTGACACACAGGGAGGGCACCTGACACACAGGGAGGGCACCTGACACACAGGGAGGGCACCTGACACACACAGGGAGGGCACCTGACACACAGGGAGGGCACCTGACACACAGGGAGGGCACCTGACACACAGGGAGGGCACCTGACACACACAGGGAGGGCACCTGACACACAGGGAGGGCACCTGACACACAGGGAGGGCACCTGACACACAGGGAGGGCACCTGACACACAGGAGGGCACCTGACACACAGAGGGAGGGCACCTGACACACGGGAGGGCACCTGACACACAGGGAGGGCACCTGACACACAGGGAGGGCACCTGACACACACAGGAGGGCACCTGACACACACAGGGAGGGCACCTGACACACAGGAGGGCACCTGACACACAGGGAGGGCACCTGACACACAGGGAGGGCACCTGACACACAGGGAGGGCACCTGACACACAGGGAGGGCACCTGACACACAGGGGCGCACCTGACTCTCTGTCTGTGCAGATGGAGCAGATGTTCGCTGCGTTTCCTCCAGACGTCGCTGGGAACCTGGACTACAAGAACCTGGTCCACATCATCACCCACGGAGAGGAGAAGGACCAGGAGTAGAACCAGGACTGGACCAGGACCAGGACCAGGACCAGGACCAGGACCAGGACCTGGACCTGGACCAGGACCTGGACCAGGACCAGGACCAGGACCTGGACCTGGACCAGGACCAGGACCAGGACCAGGACCTGGACCTGGACCAGGACCAGGACCAGGAGTAGAACCAGACCAGGACCAGGACCAGGACCAGGACCTGGACCTGGACCTGGACCAGGACCAGGACCAGGACCAGGCGCAGAACCAGACCAGGACCAGGACCAGGACCTGGACCTGGACCTGGACCAGGACCAGGACCAGGACCTGGGCCCGGATGGAGGAGAAAGTCCTGGTTCAGACTCGATGTCATTTGTAAAATTCCGTTTTATTAAAGAAAATAATAAATGTCTGTCGTGTTTAATAAAATATTTAAATGTTACATTTTTTTGCTGCTTTTTTTCAACCAAGATTTGACTCAGAGGCTCAGACCAGGTCCTGGTCCTGGTCCAGGTCCTGGTCCAGGTCCAGGTCCTGGTCCTGGTCCTGGTCCTGGTCCAGGTCCAGGTCCTGGTCCTGGTCGGTGTTGGATCAGAATGAACAGAATGTGCAGATGTCGTTCCCAATTGTTGTGAGATTAAAGTTCCACAGAGTCACACAGACCCCCTCACCCCCCGTCCTCACCCCCTCCTCACCCGCTCCTCCCCCCCCCCCTCCTCCCTCACCCCCCTCCCTTCCACAGGACAGTCCCAAAGCTCATGGTAATGATGGGCCCAGGTTGTATTTCCGTGAGAATAAAGAGCACTTTGACCTTCATTATATTCAGTTCAGGTCGTTCATGTTTTTGTCTCATTTACATTTTATTTCTTTGAAAGTTGAGAGTCGCCTCACGTTTCAGCCGAGGGTCCTGCCGGTCCTGCCGGTCCTGCCGGTCCTGGCGGTCCTGCAGTTAGGACCTGTCCCTGGTTTTACTTCCTGGTTGTCACACTGAGACACTGTAACTGTTACTATGGCAACCACATGGTACACGGCGCCAAAACACCATCGATGAAAGACACAAGTGATGTCATCCTCTCACTGTGATGTCATCCTCACTGTGATGTCATCCTCACACTGTGATGTCATCCTCTCACTGTGATGTCATCCTCACTGTGATGTCATCCTCACTGTGATGTCATCCTCTCACTGTGATGTCATCCTCACACTGTGATGTCATCCTCACTGTGATGTCATCCTCACTGTGATGTCATCCTCACACTGTGATGTCATCCTCACTGTGATGTCATCCTCTCACTGTGATGTCATCCTCACACTGTGATGTCATCCTCACTGTGATGTCATCCTCACTGTGATGTCATCCTCTCACTGTGATGTCATCCTCACACTGTGATGTCATCCTCACTGTGATGTCATCCTCACTGTGATGTCATCCTCACTGTGATGTCATCCTCACACTGTGATGTCATCCTCACACTGTGATGTCATCCTCACACTGTGATGTCATCCTCACACTGTGATGTCATCCTCTCACTGTGATGTCATCCTCACTGTGATGTCATCCTCACACTGTGATGTCATCCTCACACTGTGATGTCATCCTCACACTGTGATGTCATCCTCACACTGTGATGTCATCCTCTCACTGTGATGTCATCCTCTCACTGTGATGTCATCCTCACTGTGATGTCATCCTCACTGTGATGTCATCCTCTCACTGTGATGTCATCCTCTCACTGTGATGTCATCCTCACTGTGATGTCATCCTCACACTGTGATGTCATCCTCTCACTGTGATGTCATCCTCACTGTGATGTCATCCTCACACTGTGATGTCATCCTCTCACTGTGATGTCATCCTCACTGTGATGTCATCCTCACTGTGATGTCATCCTCACTGTGATGTCATCCTCTCACTGTGATGTCATCCTCACACTGTGATGTCATCCTCACTGTGATGTCATCCTCACTGTGATGTCATCCTCACACTGTGATGTCATCCTCACACTGTGATGTCATCCTCACACTGTGATGTCATCCTCACACTGTGATGTCATCCTCACACTGTGATGTCATCCTCACTGTGATGTCATCCTCACTGTGATGTCATCCTCTCACTGTGATGTCATCCTCACTGTGATGTCATCCTCTCACTGTGATGTCATCCTCACTGTGATGTCATCCTCACACTGTGATGTCATCCTCTCACTGTGATGTCATCCTCTCACTGTGATGTCATCCTCTCACTGTGATGTCATCCTCTCACTGTGATGTCATCCTCTCACTGTGATGTCATCCTCACACTGTGATGTCATCCTCACTGTGATGTCATCCTCACTGTGATGTCATCCTCTCACTGTGATGTCATCCTCACTGTGATGTCATCCTCTCACTGTGATGTCATCCTCACACTGTGATGTCATCCTCACACTGTGATGTCATCCTCACACTGTGATGTCATCCTCACACTGTGATGTCATCCTCACTGTGATGTCATCCTCACACTGTGATGTCATCCTCACACTGTGATGTCATCCTCACTGTGATGTCATCCTCACACTGTGATGTCATCCTCACACTGTGATGTCATCCTCTCACTGTGATGTCATCCTCACACTGTGATGTCATCCTCACTGTGATGTCATCCTCTCACTGTGATGTCATCCTCACACTGTGATGTCATCCTCACTGTGATGTCATCCTCACTGTGATGTCATCCTCACACTGTGATGTCATCCTCTCACTGTGATGTCATCCTCTCACTGTGATGTCATCCTCTCACTGTGATGTCATCCTCTCACTGTGATGTCATCCTCTCACTGTGATGTCATCCTCACACTGTGATGTCATCCTCACACTGTGATGTCATCCTCTCACTGTGATGTCATCCTCACACTGTGATGTCATCCTCACACTGTGATGTCATCCTCACACTGTGATGTCATCCTCTCACCTGGTGAGACTCCAGACGTTTTACTTCTTTCCATTTGGTGACCCAGGGATTGTCCACTTCCTGCGTTTGACCCGTGCGTTTGACCCGTGCGTTTGACCCGTGCGTTTGACCCGTGCGTTTGACCAGTGTTAAACACAGAGTGGACTCCGAGATCTCAGTGTTTTTTGTTTAAAGCGTCGTCTCACTCTGAGGGAACCTTCAGCCCCGGACTGTCCCGGGACTGTCCTGGGACCATCCTGTCCTGACTGTCCTGACTGTCCTGACGGTCCCAGGACAGTCCCGGGTGTCGGGGGCTGAAGGTTCTTTAATCTCTGGTTGCTCTGTTTTTACTAAACTTTTATTCCCATCTTTGTTTTTATTTTTCTCTGTCGAACAAATGGACACAAACTAAAAAAAAAAAGAAAACGTTTTTTGTGGAGAGTTTCTCAGATGGATCTCGTTAAAGCAGAACATGTTCTGAGGGCGCCCTCTGCTGGCGGCTCAGGGAAGTGTTTAGCCGCCGCTCTCTGTCTCTGTGCGCAGGCGCAGTATCTGCGTGTCCTGCCTGTGACCGCCCCATGTCACTCTGTTCTAGAGTCATAAACGCTCCACGTCTCCAGGACCTTCTCACCTGGACATGGAGTATTTAAGCCCCGCCCCTCGGACAGGAGGACCCGCCCCTCTGTGGTCTGCTCCGCCTCCAGTGCGTTCTGTGAAGTCGAAGTCTGTTTTATTCTTGATCTTCTGCCTCTTTTATTTATTTTATTTTATTCATTGTTTTATGTTGCACTTTCTATGTTTGTGAACAATAAACCCATCCTGGTCTGGGTTTGGGTGTGGGTCTGGTTGTGGGTGTGGTTGTGATTGTGGGTGTGGTTCTGGTTGTGATTGTGGGTGTGGTTGTGGTTGTGATTGTGGTTCTGGTTGTGATTGTGGTTGTGATTGTGGGTGTGGTTGTGATTCTGGTTGTGGTTGTGGGTGTGGTTGTGATTCTGGTTGTGGTTGTGATTGTGGGTGTGGTTGTGATTCTGATTGTGATTCTGGTTGTGATTGTGGTTCTGGTTGTGATTGTGGGTGTGGTTGTGATTGTGGGTGTGGTTGTGATTCTGGTTGTGGTTGTGGGTGTGGTTGTGATTCTGGTTGTGGTTGTGATTGTGGGTGTGGTTGTGATTCTGGTTGTGATTGTGGGTGTGGTTGTGATTCTGGTTGTGGTTGTGATTGTGGGTCTGGTTGTGATTGTGGGTGTGGTTGTGATTCTGGTTCTGGTTGTGATTGTGGTTGTGATAGTGGGTGTGGTTGTGATTGTGGTTGTGATTGTGGGTCTGGTTGTGATTGTGGGTGTGGTTGTGATTGTGGGTCTGGTTGTGATTGTGGGTGTGGGTGTGATTGTGGGTGTGGTTCTGGTTGTGGGTGTGGTTGTGATTCTGGGTGTGGTTGTGATTGTGGGTGTGGTTGTGATTGTGGTTGTGGTTGTGATTCTGGGTGTGGTTGTGATTGTGGGTGTGGTTGTGATTGTGGTTGTGGGTGTGGTTGTGATTGTGGGTCTGGTTGTGGGTGTGGTTGTGGTTGTGTAGCTTTAAAGGGACCTCCTGCTGGGGGTGTTCTCCTTCAGGTCCGAGTTGCGTCCATTGCTGCACGTGACCACGTGACCTCGTGGCGCTGACGCGGAGCTCCGCCGCAGCGCCGCAGTGCCGCGTGTGTCCGCCGCGCGGCGCTGTGCGGCAGAAGGCGGTGCGCGGGGCCGCGGGGGCCGAGCCCGCGCTGAAGCGTCTGTCCCGGGTCTGCGCGGAGCGAACACCGCCCGGAGCCTCGTGCCGCGGCAGGACGCGCCGAACCTCCGCGCAACCGGAGAGAGAGACCGAGCGAGCGGCGGGAGGAGCGGCGGACGCGGCGGAGCTGAAGCGGGACCGCGCGGACACATCTCCGGTGGAACATGGATGATTTGGGTGAGTAGCGCGTGCTCTCTGCGTAAACACGGCACCGCGCGACGCGACAGCGCGGTGTCCGCGCCGCTCCCGCGCCTGCGCAGTCGCGTTCCGCGCGGTCCCGGAGCGTCTGCGGGTCATGAACGGAAACCTGAGGAAAACACTACTGCGTCTCTGTCTGCGCTGACGCGCGGTGACGCGTCCTGACGCGTCCTGACGCTGCCGCGTGTGATTGATTTAAATCTTTTGCTCAAAAAATGAATGAAATTGTGTTTATTATTTTATAAAAACATCATTTTAATATCTGAGCCGCTCTGTGATTGGCCGATACTCTGAGGACTAAACCAGGACTAAACCAGTTTAGTCCTGGTTTAGTCCTGGTTTAGTCCTGGTTTAGACCTGGTTCAGACCTGGTTTAGACCTGGTTTAGTCCTGGTTCAGACCTGGTTTAGACCTGGTTTAGTCCTGGTTTAGACCTGGTTTAGTCCTGGTTCAGACCTGGTTTAGTCCTGGTTTAGTCCTGGTTTAGTCCTGGTTTAGTCCTGGTTTAGTCCAGGTTTAGACCTGGTTCAGTCCTGGTTCAGTCCTGGTTTAGTCCTGGTTTAGTCCTGGTTTAGTCCTGGTTTAGTCCTGGTTCAGACCTGGTTTAGACCTGGTTTAGTCCTGGTTTAGACCTGGTTTAGTCCTGGTTTAGTCCTGGTTTAGTCCTGGTTTAGACCTGGTTTAGTCCTGTTTCAGACCTGGTTCAGTCCTGGTTTAGACCTGGTTTAGTCCTGGTTTAGTCCTGGTTTAGTCCTGGTTTAGTCCTGGTTTAGACCTGGTTTAGACCTGGTTCAGTCCTGGTTTAGACCTGGTTTAGTCCTGGTTTAGTCCTGGTTTAGACCTGGTTTAGACCTGGTTCAGTCCTGGTTTAGACCTGGTTTAGTCCTGGTCTGGTCCTGGTTCAGTCCTGGTTCAGTCCTGGTTCAGTCCTGGTTTAGACCTGGTTTAGTCCTGGTCTGGTCCTGGTTCAGTCCTGGTTTAGTCCTGGTTTAGTCCTGGTTCAGACCTGGTTTAGTCCTGGTTTAGTCCTGGTTTAGTCCTGGTTTAGTCCTGGTTTAGTCCTGGTTCAGTCCTGGTTTAGACCTGGTTTAGTCCTGGTCTGGTCCTGGTTCAGTCCTGGTTTAGTCCTGGTTTAGTCCTGGTTCAGACCTGGTTTAGTCCTGGTTCAGACCTGGTTTAGTCCTGGTTTAGTCCTGGTTTAGTCCTGGTTTAGTCCTGGTTTAGTCCTGGTTTAGACCTGGTTCAGTCCTGGTTCAGTCCTGGTTTAGACCTGGTTTAGTCCTGGTTTAGTCCTGGTTTAGACCTGGTTCAGTCCAGGTTTAGACCTGGTTCAGTCCTGGTTCAGTCCTGGTTCAGTCCTGGTTCAGTCCTGGTTCAGTCCTGGTTCAGTCCTGGTTCAGTCCTGGTTTAGTCCTGGTTCAGTCCTGGTTTAGACCTGGTTCAGTCCTGGTTCAGTCCTGGTTCAGTCCTGGTTCAGTCCTGGTTCAGTCCTGGTTCAGTCCTGGTTCAGTCCAGGTTTAGACCTGGTTCAGTCCTGGTTCAGTCCTGGTTCAGTCCTGGTTCAGTCCTGGTTCAGTCCTGGTTCAGTCCTGGCGTCATATTTGTGCTTCTCTTGTCACTGTCTCTGACAGTTCATGATTCTACGATAAAAACATTTTTTGTCACTTTCCTATCCCGTAATCCATGTTTTATTCACTTGGGGGCGCTGACACGCCACATTATAACATAATAGCAAGAAGAAGAAGAAGAAGAAGAAGAAGAA
>CM033623.1:30716385-30743885 GCA_019453435.1 Rhinogobius similis | reverse complement strand
GGTTCAGTCCTGGTTTAGTCCTGGTTTAGTCCAGGTTTAGTCCTGGTTTAGTCCTGGTTTAGTCCTGGTTTAGTCCTGGTTTAGTCCTGGTTTAGTCCTGGTTTAGTCCTAAAGTCATAAAGTGAAGGTTAATGTTTAAAGAGTCCAGAGTCTAACATCTTGTGTTTTTAGAGAAGAATAAAAGAGAATCATTTGTTCAAATCAAATCAAACTTTATTTATAAAGAATCACAATGGGGTTTATTGCTGTCGGTGTCGACATAAAACAATGGCGCCCCCTGCGGTCGTGTGGCGCCCCCTGTGGTCGTGTGGCGCCCCCTGTGGTCGTGTGGCGCCCCCTGTGGTGCCCCCTGTGGCGCCCCCTGTGGTCGTGTGGCGCCCCCTGCGGTCGTGTGGCGCCCCCTGTGGTGCCCCCTGCGGTCGTGTGGCGCCCCCTGCGGTCGTGTGGCGCCCCCTGCGGTCGTGTGGCGCCCCCTGTGGTGCCCCCTGTGGCGCCCCCTGTGGTCGTGTGGCGCCCCCAGAGGGCGTGTGGCGCCTGTGGTGGGTGTGGCGCCCCTGGTCGGTGTGGGCGCCCCCTGTGGTCGTGTGTGGCGCCCCTGTAGCCCCTGTGGTCGTGGTTGTGGCGCCCCTGCTGGTCGTGTGGCGCCCCCTGCGGTCGTGTGGCGCCCCCTGCGGTCGTGTGGCGCCCCCTGTGGTCGTGTGGCGCCCCCTGTGGTGCCCCCTGTGGCGCCCCCTGCGGTCGTGTGGCGCCCCCTGTGGTCGTGTGGCGCCCCCTGTGGTCGTGTGGCGCCCCCTGTGGTGGTCTCTGTGGTGCCCCTGTGGTGGGTGTGGCGCCCTGTGCAGTGGAGTGTGGCGCCCCCCTGCGGTCGTGTGGCGCCCTGGTGGGTGTGGCGCCCCCTGTGGTCGTGTGGCGCCCCTGTGATGTGTGGCGCCCTGTGGTGGGTGTGGCGCTGGCTGTGGTGCCCCCTGTGGTGCCCCCTGTGGCGCCCCCTGTGGTCGTGTGGCGCCCCTGTGGTGCCTGTGGTGCCCCCCTGTGATGTGGTGGCGCCCCCTGTGGTCGTAGCTCTGGGTCGTGGCGCCCCCTGTGGTGCCCCTGGCAGGTGCCCCTGTGGCGCCCCCTGTGGTCGTGTGGCGCCCCCTGTGGTCGCGTGGCGCACCTGTGGTCGCGTGGCGCCTGTGGTCGCGTGGCGCCTGTGGTCGTGTGGCGCCGCCTGTGGTCGTGTGGCGCCCCCTGTGGTCGTGTGGCGCCCCCTGTGGTGCCCCCTGTGGTGCCCCCTGTGGCGCACCCTGTGGTGCCCCCTGTGGTGCCCCCTGTGGTGCCTCCTGTGGTGCCCCCTGCGGTGGGTGTGGCGCCCCTGCCAGTCGTGTGGCGCCCCTGTGGTCGTGTGGCGCCCCTGTGGTGCCCTGTGGTGCCCCCTGTGGAGTGTGGCGCCCCTGTGGTCGTGGCGCCCCTGTGGTGGGTGTGGCGCCCTGTGGTGCCCCCTGTGGTGCCCTGCGGTCGGTGTGGCCCCTGGTCGTGTGGCGCCCCTGTGGTCGTGTGGCGCCCTGCGGTCGTGTGGCGCTCTGCGGGGTCGTGGCGCCCCCTGCGGTGGGTGTGGCGCCCCCTGCGGTGCCCCCTGTGGCGCCTGTGGTCGTGTGGCCCTGTGGTCGCTGGTGCCCCCTGTGGGTGCCCTGTGGCGCCTGTGGTCGTGTGGCTCCTCCTGTGGTCGTGTGGCGCCCCTGTGGTGGGTGTGGCGCCCCTGTGGTCGTGTGGCGCCCCTGTGGTCGGTGTGTGGCGCGCGCCCTGTGGTCGTGTGGCGCCCCCTGTGGTCGTGTGGCGCCCCCTGTGGTGCCCCCTGTGGTGCCCTGTGGCGCCCCCTGTGGTCGTGTGGCGCCCCCTGTGGTCGTGGCGCCCCCTGTGGTCGTGTGGCGCCCCCTGTGGTCGTGTGGCGCCCCCTGTGGTGCCCCCTGTGGTGCCCCCTGTGGCGCCCCCTGTGGTCGTGTGGCGCCCCCTGTGGTCGTGTGGCGCCCCCTGTGGTCGCGTGGCGCCCCCTGTGGTCGCGTGGCGCCCCCTGTGGTCGCGTGGCGCCCCCTGTGGTCGTGTGGCGCCCCCTGTGGTCGTGTGGCGCCCCCTGTGGTCGTGTGGCGCCCCCTGTGGTCGTGTGGCGCCCCCTGTGGTCGTGTCTCTCTCGCGTGGCGCCCCCTGTGGTCGTGTGGCGCCCCCTTTGTTCGTGTAGCGCCCCCTGTGGTCGTGTGTCGCGCGCTGTAGCGCCCCCTGTGGTCGTGTGTCTCTCCTGTAGCGCCCCCTGTGGTCGTGTGGCGCCCCCTGTAGCGCCCCCTGTGGTCGTGTGTCTCTCGTGTGGCGCCCCCTGTGGTCAGCGTCGCCCCTGTGGTCGTGTGTCTCTCTGTAGCGCCCCTGGTGTGGAGTGTGTGTCTCTGGGTGTGGCGCCCCTGTGGTGGAGTGTGGCGCCCCCTGTGGTCGTGTGGCGCCCCCTGTGGTCGTGTGGCGCCCCCTGTGGTCGCGTGGCGCCCCCTGTGGTCGTGTGGCGCCCCCTGTAGCGCCCCCTGTGGTCGTGTGTCTCTCGTGTGGCGCCCCCTGTGGTCGTGTGGCGCCCCCTGTGGTCGTGTGGCGCCCCCTGTGGTCGTGTGGCGCCCCCTGTGGTCGTGTGTCTCTCCTGTAGCGCCCCCTGTGGTCGTGTGTCTCTCCTGTAGCGCCCCCTGTGGTCGGGTGGCGCCCCCTGTGGTCGTGTGTCTCTCCTGTAGCGCCCCCTGTGGTCGTGTGGCGCCCCCTGTGGTCGTGTAGCGCCCCCTGTGGTCGTGTGGCGCCCCCTGTGGTCGTGTCTCTCTCGTGTGGCGCCCCCTGTGGTCGTGTAGCGCCCCCTGTGGTCGTGTGGCGCCCCCTGTGGTCGTGTCTCTCTCGTGTGGCGCCCCCTGTGGTCGTGTGTGGCGCCCCCTGTGGTCGTGTCTGTGTAGCGCCTGTGGTCGTGTGGCGCCCCTGTGTGGTCGCGTGGCGCCCCCTGTGGTCGTGGCGCCCCTGTGGTCGCGTGGCCCTGTGGTCGCGTGGCGCCCCCCGTGGTCGTGTGGCGCCCCCTGTGGTCGTGTGGCGCCCCCTGTGGTCGTGTGTCTCTCCTGTAGCGCCCCCTGTGGTTGTGTGGCGCCCCCTGTGGTCGCCCCCTGTGGTCGTGTGTCTCTCCTGTAGCGCCCCCTGTGGTCGTGTGGCGCCCCCTGTGGTCGTGTGTCTCTCCTGTAGCGCCCTGTGGTGTGTGGCGCCCTGTGGTCGTGTAGCGCCCCTGTGGTGGTCGTGGCGCCCCTGTGAGTGGGTGTCTCTCTCGTGTGGCGCCCCCTGTGGTCGTGTGGCGCCCCCTGTAGCGCCCCCTGTGGTCGTGTCTCTCGTGTGGCGCCCCCTGTGGTCGTGTCTCTCGTGTGGCGCCCCCTGTGGTCGTGTGTCTCTCGCGTGGCGCCCCCTGTGGTCGTGTCTCTCTCGTGTGGCGCCCCCTGTGGTCGTGTGGCGCCCCCTGTGGTCGTGTGGCGCCCCCTGTGGTCGTGTGTCTCTCCTGTGGCGCCCCCTGTGGTCGTGTGGCGCCCCCTGTGGTCGTGTAGCGCCCCCTGTGGTCGTGTGGCGCCCCCTGTAGCGCCCCCTGTGGTCGTGTCTCTCGTGTGGCGCCCCCTGGTGGCCCTGTGGTCGTGTCTCTCGTGTGGCGCCCCCTGTGGTCGGGTGGCGCCCCCTGTGGTCGTGTGTCTCTCCTGTAGCGCCCCCTGTGGTCGTGTGGCGCCCCCTGTGGTCGTGTGGCGCCCCCTGTGGTCGTGGCGCCCCCTGTGGTCGTGTGGCGCCCCCTGTGGTCGTGTGGCGCCCCCTGTGGTCGCGTGGCGCCCCCTGTGGTCGCGTGGCGCCCCCTGTAGCGCCCCCTGTGGTCGTGTAGCGCCCCCTGTGGTCGTGTGGCGCCCCCTGTGGTCGTGTCTCTCTCGTGTGGCGCCCCCTGTGGTCGCGTGGCGCCCCCTGTGGTCGTGTCTCAGGTCTCTCTCTGGACTTTGTCTCCTCAGACGCTCTGCTGTTGGACCTGGAGTCCTCCACGGACCTCGGCTCCAAACGCGCCGTGTTTCTGTCAGAAGAGAACGACTCCAGCCCTCTGTGCGCCGGCCCCGCCCCTGACCCCGCCCCTGACCCCGCCCCTGACCCCGCCCCACAGGCCCAGCAGCACGAGCTGAACGGAGACCCCCCCACACGGGTGAGTCGTGTGGAGCTCCTGCTCCTGAAGATACTGAGGAGCAGTTCATCTGGACACAGGTCCTCCAGGCACATGAGGCTCGGGGCACAGCTGAGGGTCATAAAGGAGTCTAAATCAAATCCTTTGGAGCGACTTCTGACACATTTAAATTAAGTTTAATTTAATTTAATTTAAAGATTATTTTAAATAACATTTCAAAGTACAGTTATGATTGGAGGTGCGATGGCGCCCTCATCTGGACGAGGGACAGAAGCCGTGGCTCCAGAGAAATGTGTTTAATGAACTTTACTGAAGACTCTTTTAATATTTAGTATTTGATGTACAATGTTGGATTTATTTATTGCGTCTGTGTTTGTGACGCACAACGACGTGAGGAGGAACTGTATTTAGATTTGGAAAAGTTTCAACTTGTTTTTCTCTCGAACAAACTCAAACTGAAGTGTTTTAATGATGTTTCAGTCAAACCTCAACAGCAGCAGCTCAGACGAGCAGCACGTCTACAGGTGAGTCCCCCCTCTGTGTCCCCCCTGTGTCCCCCTCTGTGTCCCCCTCTGTGTCCCCCCTGTGTCCCCCCTGTGTCCCCCCTGTGTCCCCTCTGTGTCCCCTGTGTGTCCCCCGTGTCCCCTCTGTGTCCCCTGTGTCCCCTCTGTGTCCCCTCTGTGTCCCCCTCTGTGTCCCCTGTGTCCCCTCTGAGTCCCCTCTGTGTCCCCCTCTGTGTCCCCTGTGTGTCCCCCTGTGTCCCCCTCTGTGTCCCCCCTGTGTCCCCCCTGTGTCCCCCCTGTGTCCCCCTCTGTGTCCCCCGTGAGTCCCCTCTGAGTCCCCCGTGTGTCCCCTCTGTGTCCCCTGTGTCCCCCTCTGTGTCCCTCGTGTGTCCCCCTCTCTGTCCCCCTGTGTCCCCTCTGTGTCCCCTCTGTGTCCCCCGTGTGTCCCCTCTGTGTCCCCCGTGTGTCCCCTCTGTGTCCCCCTCTGTGTCCCCCGTGTCCCCTCTGTGTCCCCCCTGTGTCCCCTGTGTCCCTCTGTGTCCTCTGTGTCCCCTCTGTGTCCCCTCTGTGTCCCCCCCTGTGTCCCCCTGTGTCTCTGTGTCCCCTGTGTCCCCTCTGTGTCCCCTGTGTGTCCCCTCTGTGTCCCCTCTGTGTCCCCCCTGTGTCCCCTCTGTGTCCCCACTGTGTCCCCCCTGTGTCCCCTCTGTGTCCCCTCTGTGTCCCCACTGTGTCTCCACTGTGTCCCCTCTGTGTCCCCTCTGTGTCCCCTCTGTGTCCCCTCTGTGTCCCCCCTGTGTCCCCTCTGTGTCCCCCCTGTGTCCCCCTCTGTGTCCCCCCTGTGTCCCCCTCTGTGTCCCCCTCTGTGTCCCCCTCTGTGTCCCCTCTGTGTCCCCTCTGTGTCCCCTCTGTGTCCCCTCTGTGTCCCCCTCTGTGTCCCCCCTGTGTCCCCTCTGTGTCCCCTCTGTGTCCCCCTCTGTGTCCCCCTCTGTGTCCCCTCTGTGTCCCCTCTGTGTCCCCTCTGTGTCCCCCTCTGTGTCCCCCCTGTGTCCCCCTCTGTGTCCCCCCTGTGTCCCCCATGTGTCCCCTCTGTGTCCCCTTTGTGTCCCCTCTGTGTCCCCCCTGTGTCCCCTCTGTGTCCCCTTTGTGTCCCCCTCTGTGTCCCCCGTGTGTCCCCTCTGTGTCCCCCTCTGTGTCCCCCCTGTGTCCCCCTCTGTGTCCCCCCTGTGTCCCCCTCTGTGTCCCCTCTGTGTCCCCCTCTGTGTCCCCCTCTGTGTCCCCCCTGTGTCCCCTCTGTGTCCCCTCTGTGTCCCCCTCTGTGTCCCCCCTGTGTCCCCTCTGTGTCCCCCTCTGTGTCCCCCTGTGTCCCCCTCTGTGTCCCCTCTGTGTCCCCCTGTGTCCCCCTCTGTGTCCCCCCTCTGTGTCCCCTCTGTGTCTCCCATGTGTCCCCCTGTGTCCCCCTCTGTGTCCCCTCTGTGTCGACTCTGTGTCCCCTCTTTGTCCCCTCTGTGTCCCCCTCTGTGTCCCCCTTGTGTCCCCTCTGTGTCCCCCTGTGTCCCCCTCTGTGTCCCCCTCTGTGTCCCCCTTGTGTCCCCCCTGTGTCCCCCTCTGTGTCCCCCTCTGTGTCCCCCCTGTGTCCCCCTCTGTGTCCCCCTCTGTGTCCCCCGTGTGTCCCCCTCTGTGTCCCCCTCTGTGTCCCCTCTGTGTCCCCCTCTGTGTCCCCCGTGTGTCCCCCTCTGTGTCCCCCTCTGTGTCCCCTCTGTGTCCCCCGTGTGTCCCCCCTGTGTCCCCTCTGTGTCCCTCTGTGTCCCCCTGTGTCCCCCTCCTCTGTGTCCCTCGTGTGTCCCCCTCTGTGTCCCCCCTGTGTCCCCTGTGTCCCCCTCTGTGTCCCTCGTGTGTCCCCTCTGTGTCCCCCTCTGTGTCCCCTCTGTGTCCCCTCTGTGTCCCCCTGTGTCCCCCCTGTGTCCCCCTCTGTGTCCCCTCTGTGTCCCCCTCTCTGTGTCCCCCCTCTGTCTCCCCTCTGTGTCCCCTCTGTGTCCCCCCTCTGTGTCCCCCGTGTGTCCCCTCTGTGTCCCCCTCTGTGTCCCCTCTGTGTCCCCTCTGTGTCCCCCCTGTGTCCCCTCTGTGTCCCCTCTGTGTCCCCCTCTGTGTCCCCCTGTGTCCCCTCTGTGTCCCCCTCCTCTGTCCCCCTGTGTCCCCTCTGTGTCCCCCTCTGTGTCCCCTCTGTGTCCCCTCTGTGTCCCCCTCTGTCCCACTCTGTGTCCCCTGTGTCCCCTGTGTCCCCCTCTGTGTCCCCCCTCTGTGTCCCCCCTCTGTGTCCCCCTCTGTGTCCCCCTCTGTGTCCCTCTGTGTCCCCCTCTGTGTCCCCTCTGTGTCCCCCTCTGTGTCCCCTGTGTCCCCTCTGTGTCCCCTCTGTGTCCCCTCTCTGTGTCCCCTCTGTGTCCCCTCTGTGTCCCCCCTGTGTCCCCCCTCTGTGTCCCCCTCTGTGTCCCCTCTGTGTCCCTCTGTGTCCCCCTCTGTGTCCCCTCTGTGTCCCCCTCTGTGTCCCCTGTGTCCCCTCTGTGTCCCCTCTGTGTCCCCTCTGTGTCCCCCCCTCTGTGTCCCCTCTGTGTCCCCTGTGTCCCCTCTGTGTCCCTCTGTGTCCTTTGTGTCCCCCTCTGTGTCCCCCTCTGTGTCCCCTCTGTGTCCCCCGGTGTCCTCTGTGTCCCTCCTGTGTCCCCTCTGTGTCCCCTCTGTGTCTCTGTGTCCCCCTCTGTGTCCCCCTGTGTCCCCCTGTGTCCCCCTGTGTCCCCTCTGTGTCCCCCTGTGTCCCCTCTGTGTCCCCCTCTGTGTCCCCCTGTGTCCCCCCTCTGTGTCCCCCCTCTGTGTCCCCCTCTGTGTCCCCCTCTGTGTCCCCTCTGTGTCCCCTGTGTCCCTCTGTGTCCCCTCTGTGTCCCCTCTGTGTCCCCTCTGTGTCCCCTCTGTGTCCCCTCTGTGTCCCCCTGTGTCCCCTCTGTGTCCCTCTGTGTCCCCCTCTCTCTGTCCCCTCTGTGTCCCCCCTGTGTCCCCCTCTGTGTCCCCCCCTCTGTGTCCCCCCCCCTGTGTCCCCCTCTGTGTCCCCTCTGTGTCCCCCTCTGTGTCCCGTCTGTGTCTCTCTGTGTCCCTCCTGTGTCCCCCCTGTGTCCCTCTGTGTCTCTGTGTCCCCCCTGTGTCCCTCTGTGTCCCTCTCTCTGTGTCCCCCGTGTGTCCCCTCTGTGTCCCCCGTGTGTCCCCCTCTGTGTCATTGTTGACCAATGAGCCTTTCTCATTGGAGGATGAGATAACTCCTCCCTCCTCGTAGTGTGACATATCAAGATGCTGATCAGACAGACACAGTGAAGGCTTTAAACTGTGGCTGCTCTGATTTAAAAAGTAAAACGTCGGAGAAAATGAGAAGATTTTTATAAAAACAGGACGCTCCTCGTCTGTGACTCTGACGACTCTTTTACAGTTTCCCCTTTAAACCCAAGACGTCTCCTGTCGTCATGACGTCCAACCTGTCGAACCTGTCGAACCTGTCGAACCTGTCGGAGCTCGACCGACTTCTGCTGGAGCTGAACAACGTACCAAACATCACCCCCGAGGGTTAGACACTGTACACTGTACACGACACACACTGTACACGACAGACACACTGTACACGACACACACTGTACACGACACACACTGTACACGACACACACTGTACACGACACACACTGTACACGACACACTGTACACGACACACACTGTACACGACACACACTGTACACGACACACACTGTACACGACACACTGTACACGACACACACTGTACACGACACACACTGTACACGACACACACTGTACACGACACACACTGTACACGACACACTGTACACGACACACACTGTACACGACACACACTGTACACGACACACTGTACACGACACACACTGTACACGACACACACTGTACACGACACACTGTACACGACACACACTGTACACGACACACACTGTATGACACACTGTACACGACACACTGTACACGACACACTGTACACGACACACTGTACACGACACACTGTACACGACACACTGTACACGACACACTGTACAGGACACACTGTACACGACACACACTGTACACGACACACTGTACACTACACACACTGTACACTACACACACTGTACACGACACACACTGTACACGACACACACTGTACACCCATACACACTTTACACTACACACACTGTACACTCCACACTGTACACTACACACTCTACACACTCTTCACACTGTACACTACACACACTGTACACGACACACTGTACACGACACACACTGTACACGACACACACTGTACACGACACACACTGTACACTTACACACTGTACACCTACACACTGTACACTACACACACTGTACACTACACACTGTACACTATGTACACACTGTACACTACACACACTGTACACTACACACACTGTACACTCACACACACTGTACACGACACACACTCTACACTACACACACTGTACACGACACACACTGTACACTACACACACTGTACACGACACACTGTACACTACACACTGTACACGACACACACTGTACACGACACACACTGTACACACTGTACACGACACACACTGTACACCTACACACTGTACACATACACTGTACACGTCCACACACTGTACACTACACACACTGTACACGACACACACTGTACACCACACACACTGTACACTACACACTGTACACTACACACTGTACACTACACACACTGTACACGACACACTGTACATTACACACACTGTACACGACACACACTGTACACTTACACACTGTACACCTACACACTGTACACTACACACTGTACACTACACACTGTACACTACACACACTGTACACACACACACTGTACACCTTAATTTACACACTGTACACGACACACTGTACACGACACACACTGTACACTACACACACTGTACACCCACACACTGTACACTACACACTGTACTCTCTACACACTGTACACTACACACTGTACACTACACACTGTACACTACACACTGTACACTACACACTGTACACTACCTACTGTACACTACACACTGTACACTACACACACTGTACACTCTACTGTACACTACACACTGTACACTACACACTGTACACTCTACACACACTGTACACATACACACACTGTAATACTGTACACACACTGTACACGACACACACTGTACACGACACACTGTACACGACACACACTGTACACGACACACACTGTACACGACACACTGTACACGACACACACTGTACACGACACACACTGTACACGACACACTGTACACGACACACTGTACACGACACACACTGTACACGACACACTGTACACGACACACTGTACACGACACACACTGTACACGACACACTGTACACGACACACACTGTACACGACACACTGTACACGACACACTGTACACGACACACTGTAGATGTTTGTGTTGTCTTCTGCAGCAGAAGCTCCTCCTCCTGTTCCCTCCAGCTCCATCCTGCTCCAGGAGAACGGCCTGAAGAAACCCAGAAGAACCAAAGGAGGAACCAGTGTGGAGAGACTTCTGAACGAACTGGAGAGCTCTGTGCCGAGGTGAGGAGGAGGAGAGGAGGGGGAGAGAGGAGAGGAGGAGAGGAGGGGGAGAGAGGAGAGGAGGAGAGAGAGAGGAGGAGAGAGGAGAGGAGGAGAGGAGAGAGGAGAAGGTGGAGGAGGAGGGGGAGAGAGGAGAGGAGGGAGAGAGAGGAGAGGAGGAGAGGAGGGAGAGGAGAAGGTGGAGGAGGAGGAGAGAGGAGAGGAGGAGAGGAGGGAGAGGAGGAGGAGGGGGAGAGAGGAGAGGAGGAGAGAAGGAGGAGGGTGAGAGAGGAGAGGAGGGAGAGAGAGGAGCCACAATACCACCACTGGGGTCACTACCACTCACTCACCACTTTCACTGTCACACTGTCACCACTGTCACCACCACCACCACCACCACCACCACCCCGTCACCACCAGTCACCACCACCACCACCACTTTCACCACACCACACCACCAATACCACCACCACCGTCACCACCCACCACCACCACCACCACCTCACCACCACTCACCACCACCACCACTCACCAATACCACCACCACCACTCACCACCACCACTCACCACCACCACCCAACACCACCACCACCACCACTCACACCACCACCACCACCACTGTCACCACTCACCACCACCACACACACCAACACCACCTCACCACTGGTCACCACCACTCACCTGGTCACCACCACCAACACCACCACACCACCACCACCACACCACCACCACCACACCACCACCAACACCACCACCACCACCTCAACACCACCACCACCACCACTCACCACCACCACCACCACCACCACCACCTCACTCACCACACCACCACCACGCCCACGCACCACCACACCACCTCACCACCACTCACCACACCCACACCACCATTTGACCACCACACCACCACCACCACTACCACACTCACACCACACATCCACACACTTACCACTACCACTCACACACTACTACCATTTATTTACACTCATACACACTACAGAGAGGAGGAGGAGGGGAGAGAGGAGAGGAGGGAGAGGAGGGAGAGAGGAGAGGAGAGAGGAGAAGGTGGAGGAGGAGGAGAGAGGAGAGAGGAGGAGAGGAGGAGAGGAGAGTGGAGGAGGAGAGGAGGAGAGGGGAGAGAGGAGGAGAGGGGAGAGGAGGAGAGAGGGAGAGGAGGGTGAGAGGAGAGAGGAGGAGGAGAGGAGGAGAGGAGGGAGAGAGAGGGAGAGAGGAGAGGAGGGAGAGGAGAGGAGGAGGAGGGGGAGAGAGGAGAGGAGGAGAGGAGGGAGAGGAGAAGGTGGAGGAGGAGGGGGAGAGAGGAGAGGAGGAGAGGAGGGGAGGAGGGAGAGGAGAAGGTGGAGGAGGAGGGGGAGAAGAACGAGGAGGACGAGTGTGTGATGAAATGCAGAGCTCTGTGCTGACATGAGGAGGACGGGGGGGAGGAAGGGGAGGAGGAGAAAGGGGAGGCACATCCATCGATCTCAGTTTTCTCTTTGATTTTCTTCTTCTTAAAAACACAGATGGACAGTAAACATTCCGTCTCAAACTAGGGGTCGGGACCCCAATGGGGGTCGCGAAATGATTCCCAGGGCTCCCCAGATGACAGGGTTAAACACGGCCTGACCCCTTCAAATGCAGCGGTGGATGTAGAGTCCTGTTTGTCGTCTTATTAGTCATTTTTCTAGGTCTGTATTCTCTAAATAAAACCCTTACATTTAAGGCTAATTTATCACTTTGCGTGTCGCCTATTTTGTGTGTTTGGGGGTCGCGAATGTGAACTGTTTTTATTTTCGGATTTGCGACTGAAAGAGTTTGAGAAGCTCTGATCTAGAGCAGAGTAGAAGTAGTTCCTCCAGGCAGAAGAGGATCAGTTCAAGGAGAGTTCCTCCAGGCAGCGCAGCTAAAACTGTGCATTAGTGGCATTTGACGCTGCCGTCTGAACCCAGCGTTAGACCTTCACCAGGATCTGGTCTAGATCTGTTCATTTGAAGCACTTTGTGTCACGTTTTATGTGTGAAAGCACTTAAAGTTTGATGGACCTGTCCATTTAAAAGCGCTTATCTTCGACATTGCCCAAAGTTTTGATCACGATCTATCGATCTTTTGACGGACTCTTCTCTGTCTCCAGCCCTGTTCCTCTGGTGGTCACTGAGGAGCCTCCTGAGCCTTCGTCTGAGCCTTCTCGTCCTTCTCTGGAGCTCTCTTCTCAGCAGCAGCCTCGGCCTCTGGAGCTCTCTTCTCAGCAGCAGCCTCGGCCTCTGGAGCTCTCTTCTCAGCAGCAGCCTCGGCCTCTGGAGCTCTCTTCTCAGCAGCAGCCTCGGCCTCTGGAGCTCTCTTCTCAGCAGCAGCCTCGGCCTCTGGAGCTCTCTTCTCAGCAGCAGCCTCGGCCTCTGGAGCTCTCTTCTCAGCAGCAGTCTCGGATGTCGGCCTCTTCTGCGACTCGGGAGCTCGATGAACTCATGGCGTCGCTGTCGGACTTTAAGGTCCAGAGTAACGTGAGTTTTTTTCCTTTTAATTCCCCCCAGCGCTGGGTTCTGTCCTTGAACACATCTAACCTTCAGACGAGGGTTTTTCTTTCAGTCAAAAAAACAAAACCTGTAGGTATTTGTTTCCCCGGCCCAGGTTTGCCTGTTAAAGCCTGCTCTGAAAAGGGCCCAGTTAAAGCTCGCTCTGGGGCCCAGGCTTTGCTCCTGACAGAAACAGTAGATTAAGATCAGGATAAACATCATTTGGCCTCAGTTTGCCGCGGGCTCTGCTCCTGCGTCAGAGGAAAAGTGTTTCAGGTGGAGTCGTCTTGTCCTCACACGTCCTTCACTTTTGAAACATTTGTTCATTTTCCTGAGTTCAAATCAGTTCGTCTTCTCCTTCTGCTCCTCCTCTTTCTCCTCTTTCTTTTCTCTCCTTCTCTCTCCTGTCTATTCCTTTTGCTTCTCTCTCTCTCTTGCTTCTTTGTCTTTTCTTTTTCTCTCCTTCTTTCCGTTCTGTCCTGTCTTATTTATTTCCCTCTTCTCTTTTGTCTTTCTCTCTCTGTCTCCTCTTTGTTCACCTTCATGTTTTTGCACTCTCTTATCTCCTCTCTCTGTCCTGTTTCTCTTCTTTCTCTTCTTTTATCTCTTTCTCTCTCTGTCTCCTCTTTATCTTTACGTTTCTCTGTCTCTTTCCCGTCTCTGTTTGTCTTTATTCGTTCTCGCTTCAGTCCGGCTCTCAGTCGTCAGTGAACCAGGAGGAGGAGGAGCCTGTCTGTGCACCTGTCGACGCCCCCTCCCTTCTCACATCCAATCAGAACGCTCCGTCAGACCTGTTTGCCCCGCCCCCTTCCCTCCCTCTCTCCCTTGAGCTTCACATCGACGAAGACGGCTGCTCCTCCGTCCAAACCAAACGCGTCAACGGCGAAGTGTCCTCTCACGATAACGAGCCGAGTCCCGTCCGAGTCCAGAGCCAAAGCCCGGTCCAAGTCCGGGCCCAGAGTCCGGCTCAGAGTCCCAGGAAGGTCCAGCAGAGTCCGGTGTCCGTGTCCAAGTCGCCCAGTCCCGTGGCTAAAACCCCGTCTCCGGTTCTGAAAGAGTCCAGCCCTGAGCCCAAAGTGTCGAGTCCCGTGAACGTCCCGAGGATCGCGGCGAGTCCAGAGCCCAAAAGCGCCAGTCCGGTGCCGATCCCGCTCATCTCCAGCCCGCTCTCTCTGCCGCTGAGGGGCGCCAGTCCGGACCGGGCCAGTCCCATCACCGTCCCGCTGCTGTCCGCGCCCAGAGTGTCCAGTCCGCTCACCGTCCCCAAAGTGTCCAGCCCTCTCACGCTCCCGAACATCTCCAGCGCCGCCGCGTTTCCCAAAAGCTCCAGCCCGGACGTGGACTCCAGACTCGCGGCGACCTCCGGCTGGTCCAGCCCGGCGCCGCGGAGCGACACGCCCAAAAACACGCCCGTCGTCGTCAGGAAAACGTTCTCCGCCCCGAGCCCTCGGTCGTCGCCGGTCGCCGGTCGCTCGGACGCGGCGGAGCTGACCTGGCCGTGCCGCGAGCCGCTGCTGGACGACGCTCTGGACAAACTGCTGTGCTGTGACCAGACGGGGGCGCTGTCCGGGGAGGAGGACGGCCGCTGGGACGAGGAGGACGACGCGTACCCGAGCCGCGACGGCACGCTCTCGCCCATGACCGACGCCAGCTGGTTCGACGACTGCCTGACGCCGTCGCCGTGTCCCGACACGCCCGACGCCTCGCTGGACCTGCCGTCGCAGCAGCCGTCCGCCGTGGAGCGCCTGTCCGCCTCGGGGCAAGTACGACCCCGGCCGGCCGAGCGAGCCTGGAGCATGTGACCGTGAAAGTGTGAGGCTTGAATTCAGATTAAACCGGGGTTTTAGTCGTTGTATTTCACTTGAGCGACAGTTACGAGGCCTCGACCCAAAGGAGGTTCAAACCCCGTCGTCATTTCTCGTACACGTTTAAGGCCTGGACACGGGGGACACGGGGGACACGGGGGACACGGGGGACACAGAGCTGTGGGACACACGATCCAGAAGAACGAGAAGGAGGTTTTTACAGTACATTATTATTAACTACATTCATATTTCTGAATTCAAGTCGTGAGGCTTCAGAGGCTGATGGTTAGTGCAGTGTGTGACCAGCAGGGGGCGTGTCTCCTCCGCTCGTCTGAGTCCGGCTCAGATGTTTGGTCAGATGCTTTTGGCTGAACTTTTATTGTTTGTAAAAATGATAAACTGAAATACTGTGGTTTGTGTCTTCAGTCGTGACTGAAGTCTGTCGACTGGAGAAGGTTTGAGTGAGAGGTTTGGCTCTTCTGTGTCTTCTTCAGTTCTGACAGTTCTGACTATGCTTTCAGGACTGAAGAAGCTTCTTGGATGAGTGGCCAAACGTCTTCACTCTTACATTTTTTTTTTCCTGTTGACAGTTTTTTTCTTTCACGAATGAAAGACTGGATTGAACAAAAGTGTTTGATGAAGTCTGCTCTGAACGCTCTGCTCTGGTCTGGTCTGGTTTAGTATAGTATTGTGTGGTTTGGTTTGGTTTGTCCTGGTTTGGTTTGGTTTGTCCTGGTCTGGTTTGGTTTGCGTCTGAAATGGGATTTGACCCAAAACACTGAGATCTGACGGGACAAAGTTTTTGTGGAAAGCTTCTGCTCTGAGCATCTACTGCATCACCCCTCACCTCCCCACTTCCCCTCCGCCCGCCTCCTCCTCCCCCCTTACCTCTCACCCCCCCCCACCCCCTCCCTCCCCCCCTCTCCCTCCCCCCCCCCTTACCTCCCCCATCTCTCCCTCCTCCCCCTCTTCACATAACACTCCCCTGTTGTCGTCTCCTCACCCTTGTCCTCCTCGTTTTGACCATTCTAACTCCTCCTCCTTTTCTCCTCACCTCTCGTCTCCTCTTCTCTCCCCCCTCACCTCACCTGTCCTCACCCCTCCTTTATGCTCCTCCTCTCTCTTCTCATTCGTCTTCACCCCCCCACCCCCCTCCCTCCCCCGCCCAGCTGAAGTCGGTGATCCGCAGAACCAAAGAGACGTCGAACGTGCACCCGATGTTCCGCGAGGCGCTGCTGCGGCGGAAGATGGCGCCGATCCTGGTGAACAAGTCCAACTCCCAGGACCGACTGATCGAGGAGCTGCAGGGGAAGCTCGGCATCGGGCGAGTGGAGCGCCGCCGCAAACCCCAGACCGACGACTGGCTCACCGAGGGGGTCATCGTCATGTCCAACCCCCAGAGGAGCCGCGAGAGGGAGCCCGGCGTGGACAAGGTGGAGGGGGAGAGGGGAGAGGGGGAGGGGGGGGAGACAACAGAGAGGAGCAGAGAGAGAGAGGGGGGGGGGGGGTACGGGTGAGAGAGGAGCAGCTCAGCCCAAACAGTTGACGACTTCTGGGTGAAATAGAGACTTTGTCAGTTCTGAGTAATTTGTAAAAAATGGCACGTTTTAGGGGCCGGTGCAGAGTGATCCGGGCAGCGGTCGAAGTCGGGGGCCTCGACCACCGGATCTCCAGACACAGAAACTAGCTCTGGGGCCATGGAATGTCACCTCACTGGGGGGAAGGAGCCTCACCTCCAGCTCAGAGCCCCTCAGCTCAGCTCCACATGTTGGAGTTTACTCTCTCACTGTTGTGTCGCCTACGGGACGAACAACGGTGCAGAGTACCCGGCCTTCTTGGAGTCCCTGGGAGGCACTGGACAGTGCACCGCCGGGGACTCCGTTGTTCTACTGGGGGACTTCAATGCCCACGAGGGCAACAACAGTGACACCTGGAGAGGGAGAGACAGTGACACCTGGAGAGGGGGAATCAGGAGGAACGGCCCTGATCTGAACCCGAGTGGTGTCAGTTATTGGACTTCTGTGTCAGTCACAGTTTGTCCAGAACTAACACCATGTTCAAGCACAAGGTCCATCAGTGCACGTGGCATCAGGACACAGGCTGGAGGTCGATGCCGGACAGACTGGGCAGACCCAAGTGTATCATGAGGGTCTGCTGGGAACGTCTGGCAGAGCCCTCTGTCAGCAGGTCTTCAACTCACACCTCCAGGAGAACTTCTCCCAGATCCCGGGGGAGGCTGGAGACATTGAGTCCAAGTGGACCATGTTCTCCGCCTCCATTGTCGATGGGCGGCTCGTAGCTGTGGTCGCAAGGTCTCTGGTGCCTTTCGCTGCGTCAATCCCCGAACCCGGTGGTGGACACCGGAGGTAAGGGATGCCGTCAGGCTGAAGAAGGAGTCCTATCAGGCCTTGTTGGCTTGTGGGACTCCTGAAGCAGCTGACAGGTACCGGCAGGCCAAGCGTACTGCAGCCCTGGCTGTCGCAGAGGCAAAAACTCAGGATTGGGAGGAGTTCGAGGAGGCCATGGAGGAGGACTATCGGTCTTAAAGAAATTCTGGCAAAGCGTCCGACTCCTCAGGAGGGAGAAGCAGTGCTTCACCAACACTGTTTACGGTGCGGGTGGAGAACTGTTGACCTCGACTGGGGATGTGGTCGGACGGCGGAAGGAAAACTTTGAGGATCTCCTCAATCCCGCTGTCACGTCTGAGGAGGAAGCAGAGGCTGAGATCTCGGAGGCGACTCATCCATCACCCTGAGCCGAAGTCACTGAGGTTGTTGCTCCTCGGTGGCTCCTGTGGATCAGATCCTCCTGAGTACCTTAAGTCTCTGGATGTTGTGGGACTGTCTCTTGGACACGTCTCTGTAACATCGTGTGGTCTGGGACGGTACCTCTGGACTGTCAGACCGGGGGGTGGTCCCTCTGTATAAGAAGGGGGACCGGAGGGTGTGTCCCAACCACAGGGGGATCACACTCCTCCCCTGTAAGGTCTATTCCAGGGACTGGAGGAGAATCCGACCGATAGTCGAACCTCGGATTCAGGAGGAGCCTGTGGTTTTGGTCGTGGACTGGACCAGCTCTAGACTCTCCATCGGGGGCTCGAGGGTTCATGGGAGTTTGCCTCAGTCACATGTTCTTTGTGGATCTGGAGCATTCGACCGTGTGCCCCGGGGCGCCTTGTGGGGGGTGCTCTGGGAGTATGGGGTCTGGGGCCCTTTGCTAAGGGCTGTCCCTGTACGACCAGAGCAGGAGCTGCAGTAAGTCAGACCTGTTCCCGGTGCATGTTGAACTCCGCCAGGGCTGCCCTGTCACCGGTTCTGTTCATAGTTTTTATGGACAGAATCTCTAGTCACAGTCAGGGCCTGGAGGGCGTCTGGTTTGGGGACCACAGGATCATCTCTGCTGTTTGCAGATGATGTCGTCCTGATGCTTCTTCAAACCAGGACCTGCAGCTCTGGGACGGTTTGAGCCGAGTGTGAAGTCGATGGGATGAGGATCAGCTCCAAATCCGAGGCCATGGTTCTCGACCGGACAAA
Organism: Rhinogobius similis; assembly: GCA_019453435.1. Lineage (NCBI taxonomy): Eukaryota > Metazoa > Chordata > Actinopteri > Gobiiformes > Gobiidae > Rhinogobius > Rhinogobius similis. The sequence continues at coordinate 30,725,746 of CM033623.1, read as the reverse complement.
GGTGTCTCTCCCTCTCCAGGTGGAGAGTCTTTGCCTCAAGTGGAGGAGTTCAAGTATCTCAGGGTCTTGTTCACGAGTGAAGGATGGAGCGTGAGATTGACAGGTAAGCGGTCGACATGAGCTTCCTCCGCCGGGGGGCGCTCCCTTAGAGACAGAGGAGCTCAGTCACACGGGAGGAGCTCGGAGTAGAGCCGCTGCTCCTCCACGTCGAGAGGAGCAGCTGAGGCTCGGGCATCTGCTCCGGAGCCTCCTGGACGCCTCCCTCGGGAGGTGTTCTGGGCATGTCCCACCGGGAGGCGGCCCCGGGGTAGACCCAGGACACACTGGAGGGACTATGTCTCTGTGTGGGAACGCCTCAGGATCCCCCCGGAGGAGCTGGAGGAAGTGTCTGGGGTGAGGGAAGTCTGGGAGTCCCTGCTTAGACTGCTGCCCCCCCGACCCGGCCCCGGAGAAGCTCATCAGATCCACAGGACACACTCGTCTGTTCCCTCACATTAGCCGTTAGCTCCTGAGCCGTTAGCTCCATTATCTCCATTAGCAGTTAGCTCCATTAGCCGTTAGCTTCATTAGCCATTAGCTCCATTAGCCGTTAGCTCCATTAGCCGTTAGCTCCATTAGCCGTTAGCTCCATTAGCCTGTGGAACGGCTCTAGATTCTGAGCTGAACTTAGCGCTGACAAAGTCTGGGTCTGAGTTTGTTCTTAACCTTCTCCAGAGCAACTTCTGCAGCTTCTGGTGGTGACTTCCCTGTTCCTCCTCAGATCATCATCCCCCCTGACTCCCCCGCGCCCCAGAGGAAGGTCCTGCCTCCCCCTCAGAAACCTGCCCCGCTGCCCCCGCCTCCCCCGACGCCTCCTCCACCGAGAGAACCCACTCCTCCTCCCAAAGAACCCACTCCTCCGCCTCCCAGGACACCCACTCCGCCCCCAAGAGAACCCACGCCTCCCCCGAGAGAACCCACGCCTCCTCCGAGAGAACCCACGCCTCCCCCGAGAGAACCCACGCCTCCACCGCGGGAACCCACGCCTCCCCCGCGGGAACCCACACCTCCCCCGAGAGAACCCACGCCTCCCCCGCGGGAACCCACGCCTCCCCCAAAAGAGTTCTCGTCCGTGGGCTGCCAGACGGACTACGACCCCGTGTTCCCTCCGCTGCAGGCACGGACCCCGGCATGTTCTGGGACCCGCTCTGTTCTGCCTGCAGTGTCTGTGACCGTGGCTGGCCCTGGCATGAAGCCAGGAGGTCTGGGGTTGGATTCCCACATAACGGAGCCTTTTGGGGATTTTGGCTTTGCACGTTTGCTCTGTCTCTGGTCTCAGTTGGTCTTGGACTCGGACAAACTTTAATCCTGAGGCCGATGTCAGCGATTCACAAAAAGACGTTTAGTAATTCCCAGTTTTTGTCTGTGAGATGTGGCTAACGCTAAAGTCAACAGGAAACTACTTTCTTTTTGTCTTTTTTTGCATTTATTTCCTGCAAAGACTCTACGCCGCATTTGAACGTCTCTTTGTCATGCATTTGGACCATGTTGATGATTATGAAATATCAAACGGGAAACGGCTGATGCTAACGTGCTTTGCTAACTTGGTTTTGCTAAGGGCTAAACATATCGTTAGCATCAGTGGAAATACAGCGCTTTATCACAGGATCCAGTCAGAGTTTGTGTGAAATGATTTGCTCTTGTTTTGGCCTGAGCCTGTGTTCTCGTGGCGTTTGTGTGGCGTGATAACGACACTAACACCAGGGGGCAGCAGCAGCTGGAGCTTTTTGATGATTTTTAATCCCAGTTCAATTCAATTTCAATTTGTAACGCTCAAACTGGGCCACAGGTAGAAAGCAGTTAAAGAGAATTCATCGAACAGATAAATGTCCCGGAGCCCCCTGTGTGTCCCAGAGCGCCCCCTGTGTGTCCCAGAGCGCCCCCTGTGTGTCCCAGAGCCCCCTGTGTGTCCCAGAGCCCCCTGTGTGTCCCAGAGCGCCCCCTGTGTGTCCCAGAGCGCCCCCTTCTGTCCCAGAGCGCCCCCTGTGTGTCCCAGAGCGCCCCCTGTGTGTCCCAGAGCGCCCCCTGTGTGTCCCAGAGCGCCCTGTGTGTCCCAGAGCCCCCTGTGTGTCCCAGAGCGCCCCCTTCTGTCCCAGAGCGCCCTCTTCTGTCCCAGAGCGCCCTGTGTGTCCCAGAGCCCCTGTGTGTCCCAGAGCCCCCTGTGTGTCCCAGAGCGCCCCTGTGTGTCCCAGAGCCCCTGTGTGTCCCAGAGCGCCCCTGTGTGTCCCAGAGCCCCTGTGTGTCCCAGAGCCCCCTGTGTGTCCCAGAGCGCCCCCTGTGTGCCCCAGAGCCCCCTTCTGTCCCAGAGCGCCCCCTGTGTGTCCCAGAGCGCCCCTGTGTGTCCCAGAGCGCCCTGTGTGTCCCAGAGCCCCCTGTGTGTCCCAGAGCGCCCCCTGTGTGTCCCAGAGCGCCCTGTGTGTCCCAGAGCCCCCTGTGTGTCCCAGAGCGCCCTGTGTGTCCCAGAGCGCCCTGTGTGTCCCAGAGCGCCCCCTGTGTGTGTCAGAGCGCCCCTGTGTGTCCCAGAGCCCTGTGTGTCCCAGAGCCCCCTGTGTGTCCCAGAGCCCCTGTGTGTCCCAGAGCGCCCCCTTCTGTCCCAGAGCGCCCCCTGTGTGTCCCAGAGCGCCCCCTGTGTGTCCCAGAGCGCCCCCTGTGTGTCCCAGAGCGCCCCCAGGATGTCCCTCCTGTGCCTGGAGGCTCAGGAGGGACATCCTGGTCACAGGTCGGGGGGAGGTGGGGGAGGTGGGGGAGGTGGGGGCAGTGTCCTTGAGGGAAGTGGAGAAGAGAAAAAACATGTGAACAGCAATGAACAGACTCCAGTTGAACTAAAATCTTAAATATTGTTGATGAAAGTAGAACTTTAATGTGATTCTGGCGCCGGACGCTGGATTTTTATTTATTCCTTTTTATTCAAATCTGATAAAAGGAAACAGCTGCTGGACGTGTTTAGCTGTGACTTATTTACATCAAACCAAACATTCTGGGACGAAAAAGTCAGTTTCTACTCCAAAAGCACAAATTTAAAAATGACACTAAAATTCAAAAACATTGAATTGGACTTTTAAATGGATTGTGTCTGGATTTTCTTCTTTATTAGGTCCCTAAAACAAATGTTTAAATTAGCTTCAGCTTTGAACAACAACCAACAGAAGCTCAAACACGTGTCGCTCAGACAGAATCTAAGGACTCCAGCTTCACTTCTTCAACAAAGAACATGTGGGCGGAGTTTAAAGTGTGGTGTTCCTGTGGGCGGAGCTGGTTTCAGACAATACTTTGATCCAGAGCTTCAGTTTGACTCGGGCGTCTGAGCCGAGGGCAGAGCGTGGTGTGAACCCGACGCCTCGCCGGTGGGTGGTCCGTGTCCCGCCGGCGCCAGCAGCAGCGGCTCGTCTCTCAGGGGCCCGGCTTCAGGGGCTTAGTTTGAGCCGAGCGACGGACCGGGGTCTGGCCCACTTTGGGCCCCGGAGCCGAGCCGGACGCCAGGAATGTTAAACTCGCCGCGCGGCCGAAACCCAAGCCTCCACATGACAGCGCACTTACCAGCACCGAAATAACCCTGTGGAAATAACTCTGCCACGCCTCCTGTGGGCCCCGGGCGCTGCAGGGGCCCCACGCTTTATGAGGTCCACTTTAGTCCTGGTCTCCGAGGACCGAGTTACAGACCACACTGTCCCCGACCGAGAGACCAAAAGCAGATTTGTCCAAAGCCAGAAATAAATGAATCCTTTTCCATTTGTGCTCAGACTGAGAATAATATGAAAATACAACAAATAAATACAAATATATGTCTAAACACCTCCAGAGGGAAATAAATAACACATTAAATAAGTATAAAAATATAAATATAAATATAATCTGATGGAGAAAAGAGTCCAAAGAGCTGAACATCCAGGAGGCTCTTAGCGCCCTCTTCCACAATCACAATCACAAGTCTCTGTGTCTAATTAAACTCACATTTGTCATGTTTTTGTCCCTTTTAGTTGCTCTTTTGTCTCCTTTAGTCACGTGTTTGTCTCTTTCAGTTGTGTTCTTGTGGCTGGTGTGTGTTTGTTACTTCAGTTGTGTTCTTGTGGCTGGTGTGTGTTTGTTACTTCAGTTGTGTTCTTGTGGCTGGTGTGTGTTTGTTACTTCAGTTGTGTTCTTGTGGCTGGTGTGTGTTTGTTACTTCAGTTGTGTTCTTGTGGCTGGTGTGTGTTTGTTTTTAGTCCGGGTCAGTTTCTGCCTCGTGTCGGTTGAAGCCTTCTCTTTGTTTGATCGTGTTTGTTTCCTCAGAAGCCGCCGCCGTCTGCTGCTCCAAACAAACTGGACAACATGCTGGGCAGCCTCCAGACCGACCTGAACCGCCTCGGGGTCCAGACCGTGGCCAAGGGCGTCTGCGGGGCCTGCAAGAAGCCCATCGTGGGACAGGTGAGCGGCCGGGGGGCGGGGCTCTGAGCGGCCGGGGGGCGGGGCTCTGAGCCGCCGGGGGATGTTTACTTATTCTTATCAGACGTAAAGAGGGTTTAGCATTTAGAAAAACAGAAACCAAAGAGTTTAAGGCGAGTGTCAGGTTTAAAAGCTTCAGGACAGACTCATGTGGGCCTTACAGCGCCCCCTTGTGGTCGTGGAGTTAAACGCTCTGTTAGTCCTAACTTTATTCTAATAATCCACTCACCCTCGCCCACTTTTGCCTCCGTGTTTGTTTCGTTTGAGCGGTTCGTTCACTTTAGTGGAGAACGAGGGAAAAGCTCTGATGAAACGATTCAAGCAGAAGGAGGACACGGCAGGGACTGTTTTCAGAAGGAGGACACGGCAGGGACTGTTTTCAGAAGGAGGACACGGCAGGGACTGTTTTCAGAAGGAGGACACGGCAGGGACTGTTTTCAGAAGGAGGACACGGCAGGGACTGTTTTCAGAAGGAGGACACGGCAGGGACTGTTTTCAGAAGGAGGACACGGCAGGGACTGTTTTCAGAAGGAGGACACGGCAGGGACTGTTTTCAGAAGGAGGACCACGGCAGGGACTGTTTTCAGAAGGAGGACACGGCAGGGACTGTTTTCAGAAGGAGGACACGGCAGGGACTGTTTTCAGAAGGAGGACACGGCAGGGACTGTTTTCAGAAGGAGGACACGGCAGGGACTGTTTTCAGAAGGAGGACACGGCAGGGACTGTTTTCAGAAGGAGGACACGGCAGGGACTGTTTTCAGAAGGAGGACACACTGCGCAGGGACTGTTTCAGAAGGAGGACACGGCAGGGACTGTTTTCAGAAGGAGGACACGGCAGGGACTGTTTTCAGAAGGAGGACACGGCAGGGACTGTTTTCAGAAGGAGGACACGGCAGGGACTGTTTTCTCAAAGACGTAAAAGATGACGTTTTCATCGACTGAAAAGCAGGAGACCTAGGACTGTCCCCTGAGGAACGCCCCGACAAGGACCAGACGTTTGGCCAAAGCGGATCATTTAGAAACGGTTTTGTGACGATTAAAGTGTGACGTGTCACTCAAACCCCGCCCCTCTGGTCCTGCAGGTCGTCACGGCGATGGGGAAGACGTGGCACCCGGAGCACTTTGTGTGTTCTCACTGTCAGGACGAGATCGGAGCCAGGAACTTCTTTGAGCGCGACGGAGTTCCATTTTGTGAAAGTGACTATCACCAACTGTTCTCCCCACGATGTCAGTACTGCAACGGACCCATACTGGACGTGAGTACTGCAAATACTACTGCAAATACTACAAATACTACTGCAACGGACCCATACTGGACGTGAGTACTGCAAATACTACTGCAAATACTACAAATACTACTGCAACGGACCCATACTGGACGTGAGTACTGCAAATACTACTGCAAATACTACAAATACTACTGCAACGGACCCATACTGGACGTGAGTACTGCAAATACTACTGCAAATACTACAAATACTACTGCAACGGACCCATACTGGACGTGAGTACTGCAAATACTACTGCAAATACTACAAATACTACTGCAACGGACCCATACTGGACGCGTGAGTACTGCAAATACTACTGCAAATACTACAAATACTACTGCAACGGACCCATACTGGACGTGAGTACTGCAAATACTACTGCAAATACTACAAATACTACTGCAACGGACCCATACTGGACGTGAGTACTGCAAATACTACAAATACTACAAATACTACTGCAACGGACCCATACTGGACGTGAGTACTGCAAATACTACTGCAAATACTACAAATACTACTGCAACGGACCCATACTGGGACGTGGTACTGCAAATACTACAAATACCACTGCAGCGGAATACTGGACGGAGTACTGCAAATACTACTGCAAATACTACAAATACTACCGCAACGGGACCCATACTGGACGCGTGAGTACTGCAAATACTACTGCAAATACTACAAATACTACTGCAACGGACCCATACTGGACGTGAGTACTACTACAAATACTACAAATACTACTGCAACGGACCCATACTGGACGTGAGTACTGCAAATACTACTGCAAATACTACAAATACTACTGCAACGGACCCATACTGGACGTGAGTACTGCAAATACTACAAATACTACAAATACTACTGCAACGGACCCATACTGGACGTGAGTACTGCAAATACTACTGCAAATACTACAAATACTACTGCAACGGACCCATACTGGACGTGAGTACTGCAAATACTACTGCAAATACTACAAATACTACTGCAACGGACCCATACTGGACGTGAGTACTGCAAATACTACAAATACTACTGCAACGGACCCATACTGGACGTGAGTACTGCAAATACTACTGCAACGGACCCATACTGGACGTGAGTACTGCAAATACTACTGCAAATACTACAAATACTACTGCAACGGACCCATACTGGACGTGAGTACTGCAAATACTACTGCAACGGACCCATACTGGACGTGAGTACCATCTACAAAATACTACAAATACTACTGCAACGGACCCATACTGGACGTGAGTACTGCAAATACTACAAATACTACAAATACTACTGCAACGGACCCATACTGGACGTGAGTACTGCAAATACTACTGCAAATACTACAAATACTACTGCAACGGACCCATACTGGACGTGAGTACTGCAAATACTACAAATACTACAAATACTACTGCAACGGACCCATACTGGACGTGAGTACTGCAAATACTACTGCAAATACTACAAATACTACTGCAACGGACCCATACCTGGGACGTGAGTACTGCAAATACTACAAAATACTACTGCACTACCCAAATACTACAAATACTACTGCAACGGACCCATACTGGACGTGAGTACTGCAAATACTACTGCAAATACTACAAATACTACTGCAACGGACCCATACTGGACGTGAGTACTGCAAATACTACTGCAAATACTACAAATACTACTGCAACGGACCCATACTGGACGTGAGTACTGCAAATACTACTGCAAATACTACAAATACTACTGCAACGGACCCATACTGGACGTGAGCTGTTTCGTGCTGAAACCAGTTTGTTGTTTGTTTGACAGAAAGTGGTGACGGCTCTGAATAAGACGTGGCATCCGGAGCATTTCTTCTGCGCTCAATGTGGAGAGTTCTTTGGACCTGAAGGTACCACAGGAGCTGAAGCCTCCGCACACGCCACACAGCACACGTCACACGTCACAGTCACACGTCACAGTCACATGTCACAGTCACACGTCACAGTCACACGTCACAGTCACACGTCACAGTCACACGTCACACGTCACACGTCACAGTCACACGTCACACGTCACATGTCACAGTCACACGTCACAGTCACACGTCACAGTCACACGCCACACGCCACACGCCACACGTCAGTCACACGTCACACGTCACACGCCACACGTCACACGTCACACGCCACACGCCACAGTCACACGTCACAAGCCACACGTCACACGCCACACGTCACACGCCACACGCCACAGTCACACGTCACAAGCCACACGTCACAGTCACACGTCACGTCACAGTCACCGTCACCGTCACCGCGTCACGGTCACACGCCACACGTCACACGTCACAGTCACAGTCACAGTCACACGTCACAGTCACACGTCACACGTCACAGTCACACGTCACACGTCACAGTCACACGTCACAGTCACAGTCACACGTCACACGTCACAGTCACACGTCACACGTCACAGTCACACGCCACACGCCACACGTCACACGTCACAGTCACAGTCACACGCCACACGCCACACATCACAGTCACACGTCACAGTCACACGTCACACGTCACACGTCACAGTCACACGTCACAGTCACAGTCACACGTCACACGTCACAGTCACACGTCACAGTCACACGTCACACGTCACACGTCACACGTCACACGTCACACGTCACACGTCACAGTCACACATCACAGTCACACGTCACAGTCACTCACACGTCACAGTCACACGTCACAGTCACACGCGTCACGCCACACGCGTCACACGCCACAGTCACGCGCCACACGCGTCACACGTCACACGTCACACGTCACAGTCACACGTCACACGCCACAGTCACACGTCACAGTCACCGCGTCACACGTCACACGGCACACGCCACTGCGCCACACGCCACACGCCACAGTCACACGTCACATCGCCACACGCCACAGGCCACACGCCACACGCGTCACACGTCACAGTCACCGGCCACACGCCACAGTCACACATCACAGTCACGCGTCACGTCTGCCACACGTCACACGCGTCACAGTCACACGTCACAGTCACACGCCACACGCCACGTCTGCGTCACACGCGTCACACGTCACACGCCACACGTCTGCGTCACGCCACACGTCACACGTCACGCCGTCACACGCGTCACACGTCTGCGTCACACGTCACAGTCACACGACACATGACACACGTCACACGACACACGTCACAGTCACGTCACACGTCACAGTCACACATCACAGTCACACGTCACAGTCACACGTCACAGTCTGCGTCTGCGTCACACGCCACCGCCACACGCCACACGCCACACGTCACACGCCACGCCACACGCCACACGCTACAGTCACGCTACACGCCAGTCAGTCACAGATCACAGTCACACGTCACAGTCACACATCACAGTCACACGTCACACGTCACACGTCACACGCCACACGTCACACGTCACACGTCACACGTCACACGTCACAGTCACGTCACACGTCACAGTCACACATCACAGTCACACGTCACACGTCACACATCACAGTCACACGTCACACGTCACAGTCACACATCACAGTCACACGTCACACGTCACAGTCACACGCCACACGTCACACGACACACGTCACACATCACAGTCACAC